>JARHVA010000702.1:3215000-3355000 GCA_037957365.1 Torreya grandis | reverse complement strand
ACGTGATCAATGCAATCACTTACCCCAAGATCTTGACACATCCTAGTCACCTTCAAGTAGTAAGGTATGTAGGATAGTAGCATATGGTATCATCATGGGTGCCATGAGGTCTCGACAAGTCTAGTTAAAGTTTTTGTGTGTGCTTTCAAATTATTATTACTAGTTTTAACAAATCTTTGCATCAATTTAGCAGACCTTTAGACCTATCATGTGGTATATTCTAATCATAGGGTCATGATCCCTCTAAGTGAATACTCATGAGCCGATAACCATTTTTCAATGGATGGCTTGATCTAAGGCCAAAGTTCAAAATAATTGGCTCAAATTTTCCTAAAGACCTAAAGACTATAATGAAAATTGTAAAAAATTTCTATAAGATGAAAAATACACTATATTCTGCCACATGGCAACATCCCATGCACTTGAGTTATTTGAGATGACTACACTATGTAAAGACCCTTGAGAACCTAGGATGTTGCTAGATTATATCACCCTACACATACCAGTCATATCTAAAGGATAGCATAGTAGTATGATTTTGTTATGTGGCATCATCCTATCACCTGCTTGTATAGAGGCTTTGCACTCTATATGAACATATCTAGGATAACAATCAATAGGTCATTTATGGAGCCATCAATCACACCTTAACCTAGAGGAAATGAATTTGGAAAATCCAATTTTCATAAACCTTTACATTATATGACCAATCAAGATGTAACATTATATAATATGAAGAAAAAAATACTCAATCAACTTAGTATTGATAAATTTAGAAACTCATTTTCAATGGATGACAACTCTTATCATGCTTTCTCCAACTAAATTTGTAAATGAATAGACACTAAAGAAGTTATCTTTTGAAATCAGATTTAGATGAGACTAAAAAAATGCCAAAAGAAATAATATCTTACACACTAAGGTATTAAATATAAAAACACTAACATCATATATAATTAACAAATTATTTAACTAATTAAAAATTTGTGTTGATAAAACCTTACTTACATTTCATAATAATAATAGTTTACAATGAGAGATAAATATGGCTTGCACTTTGTATTGACTATTTTTTTGATATAAAAACATCCCTTCAAGGTCTATACCTAAATTATCAGTAATTTATTATGCCGATTGGAAAAGGTATAATTTGTTTTCAAGAAAAAAAAAGAATAATAACATCAAGTTATTTTTTAATGTTGTTTATCTATCTAATCACCCAATGTCATAAACATATTGTTTGCACATATTCACTTCAATAAGTATTTTTGGAATGCATCTAGTAAAACTTCTCAATGAAGGATTGTAACTTTGCATTGAATTAATTTCAACTCAATGTTGATTAATTCTAATTATGACCTTATTCACCACTAAAATTTTGAATCCTAACCTTTATGATTGTAGAAAATTTACATTTATACATGTGATGTGACTTAATATGATTTTTATCTCTCAAAAAATTGGTAATTTTATTTTTTTGTAATGCAATTGGTTGGAACTTCTTGAAACTAATACTCAATATGGGAACTTGCATCCATTTTCTCACTATAAATACAAATTATTTTGATTTGAATAACCCTCTTTTTTTATATATTAAACCCTCATTTTCTATGCAATTAACCCTTATTTTCTTGGCTCTCAAATTCCTTGGTAAAACCCATGTGGGTGGCTTCATTCTAGTTAGGCGTTAATGAAAAAAAACATAGACAATAAAAAATGTGGTGGGTAAAATAGCACATAAAGGTATGGTACAATATTCCAATTCATTGAGAATAAAGTGGAGCCAACAATTTTATTCCAATGTCAAGTATAAAGAGAGATGGAAATTTCAATAATACATAAGTAATAATATTTATTATCACATACAATGTAATATAAATATGTGTTAGTGTGACACCCTCAAGGTCTATCCCAAAACCCGCTACAAATATTTTCTTGTCAAAATAATTTAAATGGGATGTTTCCATGTGGTAACATCCTTGGTGTTTTGGGGTCTCAACAAATCTAGTTAATGTTTTGATGTGTACTTTCAAAGTCTAGTTCATCATATTAGTAAATCCTTGCATCGATTAAACACACTTGTAGACCTATCATGTGGCAGCTTCTAATCATAGGGTTGAGACCCCTCCAAGTGTATACTTAAGGGAGAACAACCATTTTTCAATGGATCACTTTATCTTGTGTTAACTAGTAATTTGACATATGGGAGGTTAGTCTTGTGTTAGTCTCATAAAATAAATTAAATGAACACACTCAGTTTCTAACACCTCTAGCCTAGACATTAGGTAAAGCATAGGTAGTAAAAACTAAATGAAATATCAACAAAAACATTTTAAAAAACAAGTCTTTTACCTTTCTTGGGAGCTCCAAATGGATTTTTTCAATGGCTTACTTGGCTTGTGGATCAATAAGTCTTTGATAATGGAGGTTTTTTGGCTTCTTCTCTCCTTGGCACTTTGGCTTGTGATGTTTTCTGGCTTAAGATTTGAGCATGACAACCTTAATTGCATGGTATTTAGGCATTTTAAGTATACAATATCAAATATTGTTAAATACATTTGTGCATAATAACTTTAAACCAAAATAGCTTATGGTTCAATAGGCAAGGCCTTGTATCTATAGACTTAAGAATTCACTCTCACCCAAGGTGAGTTAAGATTTCTTTTAGGCTTGGAATGGGATCAAACTAAACCTAGGTGAGTTTAGAGTTAATAGTTTTCAAGCAATTATGATTTGTTGTTACTAGGCATGGATCTCAAATTAGATATTTTAGGATAATTTCAAAGAGCTTTACAACTCATAAAGGCAATGATAAAAGGCTTAGATATTTTAAAATTTTGAATTTCCTTTTTTAGATATTCATTAATTGTAAATGGATAGTTCAAATAGGAATTTAATCTTGTTTGGTTTGTTAATTGATTTATATTATCCTTTTATCTATTTCAATATTTAATCAAGTATGCAAGTGCCCCAATTAATAGGTCTATAAGCCAAATTGATAATTGTTATGCCGAAAGGTGAGTAGGGATGAATATTTGAGAGGTTTTTATTACATATCAAAAAATACCCCAATTATGGATGTCTCAACATGATTATGATATTTGATTAATGATGTACAAGAAAACTTGGAATGTTTAGTGATTATTAGGCTTAATATGTAATGATTGGTAGCAATCAGTTTGAATTCCAATTAGAAGCTTGTTATGGGTGTTTACAAATATAAGGACTAGGTTAAAAATAATTGGCTCAAATTTTACCAAAGACCTAAAAATTTTGTGAAAATTATAAAAATATTATAGAAGATGAAAAACACTCTATATTCTACCACATGTTGGCATCTTATGCACTTGAGTTCCCAAAGATGACAATGATGTGATCAGACCCCAAGCCAAGATGTTACCACATGGTAACATCTTGCCCACTCTAGTCATCTCCATAGGATAATAGAGAAATGGATTTTTTCCACATGGTGTTATCTCTCTCATCCACTTACCTAAAGGCTTCATAATCTATATAAACATCTCAATGATAATAAACCAATGGGATAATGCCACATGGCATCATCCCACTCACTTACTTGCCTTGAGGCACCACACTCTATACTAAAATTTCTAGGATAATAGATAAATGGGATGATGCCACATAGCATCATCTTTTTGACTTGCTAGTTTGAAGACATTACATTGGTATGGACCTAGGGCATGTAATATTATATCACATGGAAGTAACCTGTGCACTCAAGTTCCTAAAGATGAATGGGATGTGTTGATATCTTTGAGTAACCAAGATGCTACCAAGTGGTAGCATTCCATGAATATTGTTCATCTCCATGAAATCATAGAGAAGTGAGATTTTTACACATGGCATCATCCCTCTCACTCACTTTCTTAGTGGATTCATGATCTATATGAACATCTCTAAGATAATAGAGCTTTAGGATGATGGCATGTGGCATCATCTCACTAACCCAATAGGTTGAAGATATTTTTTTGGTACAAATCTTGGGGTACATGGTATTCTACCATGTGGTAGCATGCTATGCACCTGAGTTCCAAGAGATGACTATAATGTGTTAATACTTATGGGTACCTAGGATTCTTCCACATGATAACATCCCACATATCCTGGTTATATCCATAGGATAACAGAGAAATAATATTTTCTCACATCATTCCATCATGTTTACCTACATGCCTAGAGGCTCCACACTCTACTAAAACATATCAAGGATAAAAGAGTATCAAAATGATGTTAAATGGCATCATCCTAATCACTCACATTTTTGAAGGGTTTTTGCCTTATATGAATACCTCTAGGATAGAGAAGTAGTAGAATGATGCCACACGTCATTGTATCATTAATCTACTAGCCTAGAGACACTATCAAGACCATTATACACATAGAGTGATACCATATGGTAGCATCCTACACATATCGATCATTATAAGGCCAACATAGAGGAACCAACCTCATGAGGTCATAAGTCTATAAATAGACAAACTTCTAAAATAATTGATGTGTAGGATGTTCCCACATGGAAGCATCTTGAGTGGCCAAATGTCTCCACACATCCTAGTCATTTTCAAGGATTGAGTGTGTAGTATGTTAACATGTGGTAATAAACTAGGTGCTTGATCATCTTTATACATCCTTATCATATTCAAGCTCTTAAGTGTGTGGGATGCTACTATGTGGTAGAACTCTACACATCCCAATCATCTTCAGGCACCTAAGTGTGTGGAATGCTACCATGTGGTAGCATCCCTAGTGCCCTAGGATCTAGACACATCCCAATTATCTCCATAAACTTAGGTGTATGATATTATAGCATATGGTATATTATCACATTCCCTAGGGTTTTGACAAGTCCAATAAATATGCTACTACATGGCACCATACTGGGCACTTAAGGGTATTAACAGATCCCAAACACATTCAAGTACTTAGGTGCATGAGATAATACCATATGGTAGCATCCCTGGTGACCTAGTGTCTTGATAATGTAAATCACAAGCCTCAAGATTGTGCCACATCACACTATCTCAGAAGCCTATAAGTTTAGATCATTAGGAGTCACCTAAAACTTGAACAATCTAAATCCCTAACCACTATCAATCTCAAAATAGGATTAATAGCTCAGAGGAGATGATATCTTGATGAGAAAACATGTGGAAAGACCTCAAACAAATTAAACAGTGCTAAGTCATAAAAGTGTAGATCCATAAAAAGTTTACTATATTATAAACTTTGGAAATCTACATGTCTGTCATTCACATTACCCATATGAATTGTCAAAGTCATTAGATATCCATTAGATATCACCACTAGATATGACTAATTCAACTTCTTGATATAGACTTTCGGTAATGACCTTTCTACTCAGTGTATAATTAATTTTATCTTAAATATTAGTTTAATAAAAAATGAATAAATAACAATACATATATATTACAAAAAAATTATAATTTCTTAACTAAAGAAATAAAATAGTATTTCAAAAACCTATGTTATAAATTGAGTTAATTAGACACAATGTTTAATGACACTAATTTAAAAGAATATAAAATTAAATTCATTATTTGTAATTATTATTTTTGGAATCCTAATTAATACTAGAAAATAAAGGCAACATAAATTTTGATCAAATTCAAATTTTAATATCAAGTAACACATTATTGCATCTCTATTTTCAAATTAAAATTATTAAATCAAGTGTATATTACAAAATTGCAACAAACTAAAGCACATACAATTATTAATATAAATATAAGGACTAGTCGCTATGGTAATTGAATGAGATTATAAAAATATATGAAATAGATGTTATTATTTTCCTTGTACAGTGGGATCCCTACACACTATCTAGAGTCAAACTCCTTTTACTAGTACTCTCAATGTGCAATATTTATAATAACCCTATATATCATTGAATAGTTATAGTTATTGAGATGTTTCACTAGATTTACCTTCATCAATCAACCAAGTACCATAATCCTTGTAACCATGGTAGATTCACTCCATTTTCTTTGATTTAAAATCTAATTTTGGAAATATATAATGCGAGATTAGAAACAAGTGGTTGTGTGCCAAATATCATAGGATAAACTAATTAAACTAAATTTACAAGACACTGATAAAAATAAAAAAATTTACTACATGAAATTTTATTAATGCTTTTTGGCATATCATAAACAACACATGACAAATCCTTTCCCTTCTTGAACCCACTTAGGTTTCCCTAACATAAGATACAAATGAATCTCTCTATAATTATGTATTTTATAACATGTAAAATGATCTAGTTACTATTAACATCCTCAAAGCTCTATGTTACAATAGTCATTGCGTCTCTCATTCACTGTTGTGTTGAGCTTACATTGTAAATTTATATGAAAACTCAACTTTAAACAATTTACAATATAAAATCTCTTGCAGATAAATTTTCTTCCTCAACTCCCACTTTCACCACCACTAAAAGGTTTTGAAAATACATAAGCTTGTCAATTATTTAATAAATTACCCCCACTTTCTTTTGGTTTATCTTGTAATTTCTTCATCAATTACCCCATCAAAAATTCACAATAATGTTATTAATAAAGTTAGGGACTAGAAACCCTTTTTTATATCACATATTTATATTTGAGACTAAATTTAAATAATTAAACTTTATTTTAAATAGATATAACTATCTATGATTTAAACCAAAAGATACATATTTTATTAGGTAATATAATTATTTTAAAATTAAAATCCAAATCCAAATAAATTATTAAAAAAATATTGTAAAAAAAATTTATATTCTCATATAAATCAATACAACTATTTATCTATCTTTATTATGAATAGTATCAATGGCCACGTAAATGTTTCCTTTTTCTTATTTAAATAGCTATTAATTTATGAAATTGACCTTGCATTAGATAATAGTTTTTAAAATTTCCTCGTAACCTCAAATTGTGTGTGTGTGTGTGTGTGTGTGTGTGTGTGTGTGTGTGTGTGTGTGTGTGTGTGTGTGTGTGTGTGTGTGTGTGTGTGTGTGTGTGTGTGTGTGTGTGTGTGTGTGTGTGTGTGTGTGTGTGTGTGTGTGTGTGTGTGTGTCTGTGTGTGTGTGTGTGTGTCTGTGTGTGTGTGTGTGTGTGTGTGTGTGTGTGTGTGTGTGTGTGTGTGTGTGTGTGTGTGTGTGTGTGTGTGTGTGTGTGTGTGTGTGTGTGTGTGTTGAAAATGGTTCTAGGACTTTTTTTAATTTTAAATCACACTTATGTTATTTTAACAAAAAACTTATATTAAAATTCTAACCATACAAAAAATATGTGGAATAGTCACACCCTAAATGCCATAATAAGTTAAAGAAGCCTTGGGAGAAATAAAAGTCCAAAAGAGGCCACAACCCAATCGATAACCATAGTTCAACTAACACAAATGCACATGAATCAAAAAATGTAATTAAATAGCACAAATAATAAGGAAACAACTAAGTGGTTGTTGTGAATATGGTAGCTGGCATAGAAGGCAAAGGAGAAGTATCTTGAGGCTTTCCTCCCTAGCCATCCTGGGTTGGGTGATTTTCAATAAACAAGAGGGGGTCCTAATCATCAACGTATTGTTTAGCTTTAGAATCATGTTGCACTTGAGAATTCTAGTGGGGATGAGAGATTTCCAACACCAACCATATCCAAGGCCTACCCAATAACATATCAAATGTACTTGCACCAGTTAATACTATAAATTTGGTGGCCACATGTGTGGGCCCAACATGTAATGGAAGTATTATCTCCCTGATGGATCTCTAAACATGGGCATTGAGCCCATGAATAACTATATTTATCTAATAATACTTGGTTTATTGTGTTCATGTAGATATGGGTTGAAAAATGATGGAATTTGACTAGAATAAGATCTTGGATTTGTTGTTAGATTCTAAAATTTTGGACTTTGTGGCCTCAGATGCTTGCATCATATCTAGACTATTGCATCAATGTACATGTCTAACCTAGATGTAGGTGTCTAGTATATAATACTCTGTGTGTGTGTGTGTGTGTGTGTGTGTGTGTGTGTGTGTGTGTGTGTGTGTGTGTGTGTGTGTGTGTGTGTGTGTGTGTGTGTGTGTGTGTGTGTGTGTGTGTGTGTGTGTGTGTGTGTGTGTGTGTGTGTGAGAGAGAGAGAGAGAGAGAGATAAAACATGGGTTTTGATAGGTACCCAAAACCTAGAAGAAAATTGAATAATGAAATGAAAAAAGTATTTTAAAAGATAAACAATAAACAAATCCCTTTAAAAAATGATCGAGTGGGACTAGGATAAAACATCAACAAAATGTCATGTAATCAAGTATATAAAACAATAAACATATAACCCTCCACAAGTCCTTTGTGTCAAAAACATTTAGCATACAATAATTGAACCAACAAGATACTCAATAATATCTTGATTTGTACTGGAAATATTTTTGGATATTTAAATGTATTATAAATCTATACATTTGTGTAATCATTTAATAGGTAAGCACACAATTATTTTATTTAAAATAAATATGATAGATGTATGTATTGATATTCATGAGGAAGAATGAGATAGATTTCATAATTATCCTTTACTATCAAAATTGATTTCTAGAGTGAAGTGAATGAGGGTAAGTTATCCCTCTCCCTATTATACAATGTACATGGGTGGCATCTAGGCACCATAAATATTTGACTTCCTAAAAGCTTTAATTTAATGTAAATAAATATATATGTTATTAAATTTTAAAATTAAAATTAATCAACATTCACCAATGCCCTTACACCCTCCACCTTTTTATCTAGATAAGGCAGGAGGTTTAGGATAGGTAAAAATCAAGTTGATCTATTAGGGACATTATCTCAATATAGATCATCCTTATTTTGAGGATATTGACTGAAAATATTATTATTGATAATAAATTATAAATAAGTTATGGATAATGATGTGTAGATTATGTATTTTTTATGCATAAAAAATATAATTAAAAATGCATCTTAGACAATACAATAGTGTGTGTTAATAAATACTGGCATTTGTTCTTAAGATGTAATCTATAAAAAGAGAGTACAAATGAAGTTACACTAGACTAGGAATGGAAAATATGTTTAAAACCTAACTTTATATAATTCAACACCCATCCCCCCAAGATAAAATTAGAGAAATAAAATAAGAGAGGAAAAAATCTAATATTAGTCTTACAAATAAGGCCATGCTAGGTACCCCTGTATTAATGTTACCACAAATGAAATAGATGGATAAAGGAAAATTATTAGTTAATCATCTCCATATTTATCTCTTTTTCAATCATAATTTTGTGTATATAGATTTATAAGACCTAATTAATAACCATCAGTTTCAAGGGTGACCCATATTAATTAATGTGATGAGTCTTCTCTCAATGTAAAACTAAAGGAGAAAATTCCAAGGAAATAAAAATAATGGTGCCATCATAATGTGCCACGACAATCTTCATGCAAGGTGGTATATTGTGTGGCCTCTACCAAATACATTTTAGATAAGTCTAGTGAATAATCTTCTAACATTAACTTCTAAAAAACACAAAAAATCTAAAGAACCAAGCAAATAATAAGCAAATCACACAAATAATTTTCATGAATATTTTGTGAGACATAAAAAATTTAATGAGATAATATTCATGAATAAGAGTTCTCCATGTGATGTTAACCCCACTATGTTAATACCAATCCTCAAAACAAAATTAACAAATTAATTCATTAAAAAAGGTTATTGTTTTGATGAAATATAATCCTTTAGCAACATGTAGTGGTGTTTAGATCTATTCTCAATATGAGGAATCAACACCACTGTAAGGTAGATTACATGAGTGCCTATAATGCAAAACATTTTTTAAAGAGGTTTCATCACTCAAAAAATCTATTTGAATAGAATTCCCTTGAGAAACTTAAACATGAGTGATAAGTAGAAGAGCTTGGATTTGAGGGATAAGGTTTGGAAGAGGGAGAATATTCTCAATCATTATTTCATTCCACTATAATTTTCATTACAAATTATATTAGCCACTTTAGGTTTTTTATTCCATGTTGTCACCCTTTTGGTAGCAATAGTATCCAAATCATCATTCATTTTCTTTGCAACATGATATTTAATAGGTAGCTTTTTACTAGATGACTTTGAAACATGGTGAACATTGTAAGGGGATGGTAAAAAAATATATGGTTTGTGTTGATAATGAGTAAGCCGAATCCAAATTTCATAAAGAAATTTAATCACAATAATATTCACTTTGATATTCTCATTACATTAAACATTTGGGACAATACACACAAATATATAGGAGCATATATCCTATATCTAGGGATTCCCAAATCCCTACAATATCTATTATCAAACTTCCTATAACTAAGTAGTACTAACTATGATATAGTTTTATATCAAATAACAATATATCTCAACCATAATAATATTCTAAATCACTGTATGAATCATATGGTTACTAACTACTAACAAACTACTATTTACCATCCTGGTAAATATCAACTTTACTATTTACTTTTTACAATACTAAATTTTACCTAATGTGAAAACTATTCCTAACATTCCCCCCATAGTTTTTACATGGTGTAAAAACATTCACATAGTTATCTGCAGTATGCTCATCTATTGTAGCATGCCAAACTATGTGGCTCATGACATTAATATAAAGAGAGCCTCACTCCTCTCATGGTTTTACAGGTTTACCACAAACCTTGACATGAACATGTCCCATCAACTATTCACCTTGTGTGGTTTTTTGGATCCTCCCACAAACCCTCTCAATATCCATGAACTAACACACATTGATGCTTTCTATCTTTTTACAATGTATTCACCTTAAGGAATCATGTTTGGAATTTCACACAAACTACATTAGATGAATAGGTACATTATTTTGTTTTTAGTGAAAATGCACATAGTGGAAATGAAAAACACACCACACACATCACCACATTATTGGTGTGGCCCCATAATTGGTGACTGATAAGAGGTCACTGAAATATTTCCTTCCTCTGTGTATTCTCCAACCTCTAGTATGTTGCTGCTAACTTAACACATGAACCTCCAGTTCATAATTTTTTTGAGGGAAATCCCCTCACAATGCGGATGTCGCATACAAGTGAAAATTCATCCATGAGGCAATTATTTGTTTTTTTTACAATTTTGATAGTGAACCCAAAATTTTATGACTTTAGATTTGACACTTTTAATATTTTTGATGAATTAGCGTACAAAATGGCTCAATCGACCGAATTCACCTACATGATGAGACTTAATAAAAATTAATTGACATTTGACATGAAAAATAACTAAGGACCATTTGAAATTTTAATTTTTTATATGAATCTTGACATAAAAAGGATTCTTTTGAACTGACTCAAATATTGACTATGGACCCTAAAAAATAAATACATTAAAATATCAAATGACCCACTAACAAACTTTTGACTAACTGATTACCAAAACTTAATATGAGTTTAATACAAAACATAAATTGTAACGTAAAAACTATATTGACTCAATAGACTCACAATAAAAGACTGTAAATATTTTGACTCCAAAACTTATATTTTGAATATACTTGTAACCATAAGAGAATAATAACCAAGCCTAAACTAAAATTAAAAAACTCTTCACTATTAAATATGGCAAAATCCAAAATATGAATTTTGATGCACTATTAAAATCTTATTCCTCTTAAAGACTCAAAATGTATAGCTAAATGAATTGATATGACACAACAAAATATTTAAAGAAGGCAAAGTTGTGATGAATTTCAATATTTGGTTGGCATGTAGATTTGTATTATGGAAGTAATATGGTAGCATTTGAATGACAACTATATATAGGTGATTGAAACCCAAACTAATCAGATTCGAGCCTCCACTTGGGATGCCAAAACTCCATGGTAAATATATTGTATACAACTTGTTAAGCATCCACTTGAAGTAAATAAAAAATCAACAACATCTACAGGAATATATTAAATAGAATAATAGAAAATTGTGGTTCTAGATGGAATGTAATATTTTTTTCAAAACATAGATCTACATGTGTTTATCTCCTCTAATTTTCACCTAATCTAGAATTGAGGTGATGCAAGTATAAGGCCTGGTATGAAGCTGAATCTTGATGTGAGTGAACAACCATGTAGTTTGATCCACCTTTATTTATTTGGTTATTTCCAATATAAATAAAATAATAGGACAGTCAAAATCACATAATCAACTACTAGCTATTGTATAATATACAAGGGGCATTACCACAATAACTACAAACTCATACAAGGGATAAATCATAGTGTAATTATCCCATACAAATTTTAGGATTTCATTTCTCTAATATCACTATTAAGTAATGAGCAAGCCAAATCCAAATTATACAAAGAAATTTAATCACAATAATAATATTTGCTATGATATTCTCATTACATTAAACATTCAAGACAATACACATAAATATATAGGAACATATATCCTATATCTTGGGATTCCCAAATCCTTAAAATATCTCTTATGAAACTTCCTCTAACTAAGTAATCCTAACTATGATATATTGTTATATCAAATAATAATATATCTCAACCATAATAATATTCTAGCCCACTGTATTAATCACATGGTTACTAACTACTAACAAACTACTATTTACCATCCCAGTAAAAATCAACTTTAATATTTACTTTTTACAATACAAATTTTCACCTAATGTGAAAATTATTCCTAATAGTTTGGGACTTGGCATCAAAAACATGTGTTCATGATGCATTCACAGTTAGGGGTCTCAATGAAGATATGCATTTGCCCAAATAACATTTTGAATTACATAATAAAAATAATGCAAATTAATTTAATAAAAAATAACTCAGTTATTTATTTGATTTCATCAAATATAAATTAAATATTTCACACAATAATTATACAAAAAAATATCTTAAATGATATGCACAACAATAGATTCTATGATATTTTCCTGCTAACTTGTGGTGCATAATAATATATTCTCTTAGAATATGCATTATGATCTATCTCCTTGAGATCACTAACTAGCTAGCTCATTTTTAGGGCCATGTTTATATAATAATAAGACACACCAAATTAAAATTTGGATTTTCTCCTAAGGATTGGTCATTTTTTTGGACTTAGACAATTCATAGCTTGTTTAGTTCGTGAACATATTTAGTAAAGTGTGTATCAAGCCTTAGAAGTCATTTATATGGATATTTATGAACCTCATGAGCCTTTTAATAGAGCTAATGTCCTATGAAATGGATTGGGAATTTAAATCATTAATTTACCATTGAAGAGGATGTTGCACTTTGAGGACATGATATGAATGATGGTTTAGAGGAATATTTCTAGGCATGTTATTCATCCTCAGGAAATTTATGTTTGACTACACATTTGGAAACATTGGCATTAGTAAAGGGAATTTTGATCTTTTTCAAATGTCCCAAATTTATAGGTATTGTATTTTTTAGGCCCATAATTTAGAGGTTCTATTCTTGTAACTTTGCCTTTAAAAAATGAAGACTAATTTGGTGGAGCTTATATACTAATTTAAAATGATTAATTATGGGATCCTATGTAATAATTTTTATTGAAAGTAGAAGTGAACTTCTTAGTGAATGTAATTAATGGGTAATGGGTTCATTGTAATTATACAAGTGAAAATTAGGTAGATTGAAATTTTAAAAAATGTCATTGGTTTTGGTAGTAGCATATAAGGGTATAACAAATACCCCATGTTGACTTGGTTGACCTTCATGACAAATTCACAATAATAGTCAATGTTAGAAATAATTTGATAAAAAAATTACAACACATGACTCTAAAAAATACTATTCATATTTTAGAATTTTTGATTAAAAATAAAATGAAAGATAAAGTATGAGATACTAAATTTTTCATTATGTATACTATAAAGTGAATAATATAAAACATACCTATAGTTTTCAAAAAATAAAACTTACAAAATATAGTATAATTAATAATATTAAACAATCAGATGAACCATCTTTAATAGGATCATTTGTATCTTTAATTAGAAATTATCAACTAACCAACATATAATTCAATGTATATGTCAAAGATGGAGAAATAAAGCATAATACTACAACTATAAGCTTGCATTCATTAACATACTTATTCTCCTTGTATTATATCTATATTTTTTTATGAATTAATTATATTGTATTTCTATTTATATCTTGTATCCTAATTGGGAGGAAGAGCAAAATCCAATTCCACCATGTAACTTTTACTATGATGTAGGCTTTGATTTGGTTTAGACTACCTTTCATGTTCTATCAACTAGTAAGTTTGATTTAGAGTCATCATCATCTCTAATCATTTTAATATCATATACCTTCTCTTTATTTGAGGTGGTTTTAATAGATAAATAGAAATGCTTAATGTTAACTCTTTTATTCATAAGTTGTGACTACAATCACTGATTCTAGTTAAGAGGTATGGAATAAAATATTTGTTTTTGAATGGGTTCAAGATGATAGATCAAAAGGTGTAAGAGAAGGAATTGTTATTTGGTTTATTAACACATGTATAAACCCCACACATCCAATTTTATTAGAAATATGAACAAAGTGGTACCCATTTTTCATCTATAACTCATTATAATATCATATACCTTCTTTTTATTTGAGGTGGTTTTAATTGATAAATATAAATGCTTAATGTGAAATCTTTTATTCATAAGTTGTACCTACAATCACTAATTCTAGTTAAGAGGTATGGAATAAAATATTTGTTTTTGAATGGGTTCAAGATGCTGGATCAGAAGGTGTAAGAGAAGGAATTGTGATTTGGTTTATTAACACAAGTATAGACCCCAAAAATCCAATTTTATTATAAATATGAAAAAAGTGGTACCCAATTTTTACTCATTTGACAAGAATATGTGAGACAAGTATGATAAATCTCTTTAGGATCATGTAATATGAAGCTTATATAAATTTGGAATCAATAATTACCTAGCATTAAAATTTGAAACTAAAGTGTAAAATATGTAGAATTACTCAAAAAGCCCAATTATACATCCCAATAAAAAGTTATTGTTACTCAAGTAGAACTTTATTTACATACTTAGACAAAGTTTTAATATTTCTATAAATAGGTACCTAGCCCTACTGTGTTTAGATAATTTTGATATAGATGTAAACATATAAATTGACAATGTTAATTATTGTCACATATTTAACTATATAACTTGTTCCTAAATATATGGCTCTTATTTATAGTTTCTCTAAGCCGTTTATCTACATGTTGGCTTGACCCTTTTATTATTTCATTTCTACATAGAAATTCTCTAGTCGAATGCTCAAACTACTTCACACTATCCTTAGATTATCTCTAGTGAATGACAACTATGTTTGGTCTTCCAAGGCAAGTCCATGCTAAGAAAATAGGATTGATGCCACCAACCCATTCACCTAGAGTTTCCATGTCTTGTGATTAATAATGACTAGTTTCTAAAATTTGAATCATTTTTTGGGTCTTCCCACATGTTTCATAAAGCTATCTAAAAGAAAATTTCAAAAGGTTTTTTTATAAATACATTTTAAAGGCCATTCATTATCCCCACTTTATATCACTTGGTTTCTATCTAACACAATATTAAACATTGATCAAATATGCCCTATTCTTTCCAAATTCAAGATTATTTAGAAGGAGCAATCATGAGCCAAGTCTAAAACATCTCAAAAAAAGTCAAGAGATATTTTCATCAAGTATCAAAGCTATAATTATAGTTACATAAGGATCAAAATTACACAATCACTCTACATGTAAGAACTATATGGACTTGATTTCTATCTATGGAGTATTGGATACATAGGAAATGGTCAATCATCAAGGGAGTGATTGAGGCCAACTTAGCCCATTACATGCCTTTTTTTTCTATAGGTTTTAGGATTTCAAGGCATTGTTAGAAATTTTTAAGATAACAAAAGGAAAATAATAAATTTTGACTGACATAATTTGAATTAAAATATCTTAGCCTACTCAATACACACAAACATAGAGGACACACCAATTATATTTTCATCATAGTCAATGCAAAGAGGATTATGTTCAATGGACTTGGACAATGTGTGTTGTTGTCCACTTACAATGGTAATGTCTAGAAATATTCTAGGATTATACTTCTAATATGTCATTATTAGAGTTTTTCTTCTTTTTGTCTTTTCATGTCTGTCATTAGTCACATCAACTAGGACAAATCTGTGGTCAACAAATGTGAATGGTCTGCACTTCTGTTGAACTAGGGAAAATTTGTCTGAAAATAATTTTAGATTATATTTTTGATTGTGAGCATGCACTATCATGTATTTAACATCTTGATATAAATATCAAGTTTTAAACTTATTAGCACAAAATATTTATTGATAAATAAAAAAATATAACAAATAGTAGCATTGGAAAAAGACATGTTTTTTCAATGTTGTGGTGGACATTTTGTTCTATGAATTTAAAGTGAGAGTTGACATTTGAAACCATGATATCATTATTAGGATGGATTTTATTGGTTTCCTATGAAAACAAGGTTTATTGAAGATATGCAATAAAATGATATAATCTAAAAATCTTAATTTTCTATTTTTATTTTATTTACAAATAAAACTTTTGAAAGTTATATAATGGACAAATAAACTAATTATTTTCATATGCATCTATAAAGAATAAATAATTTCTTATAGAAATATCTTCCTTACTATGCTCCTTCAACTTAAATTTCTAAACTTTTAAACAAATTATGCTCACTAATGTGTTATAGTCAACTTGGTTTACATTACTTATGCTCATTTCTAAATATAAAATTTTTATAACATTTTAAAAAAATAGTTAGCAATTGGGCACTTTAAAGCTTAATAAATACATATTTTTGTTAAATATAAAATTTAATTTTATTATAAATTTTTAGGAACTTGATGTTTGGTGCCCTTAGTTTTATATACAGATAATCAAAATTATGAAAATAAAAATTCATATTCAAAACACATCTCACCTATTATAAAATCATGAATCTTCTAGCATATTTATTGTATGAACAAACTAAATTAGCATATTTAGAAACGAAATTAGAGTTATTGGGCCTTCTTAACAAAATCATGAATCAACATTAGAACTCCTCATTTACTAAAAAGGTCTTCATTTCTTTTTCTCTATCAACATTTACAATAGGCCTTCCTAATAGAACTACTAATACTATGTAAATATATAAATATTTCTTAATTAACATTCATACTACTTAAAGATAAGTATATTTTGTTTGGACCGAATAAATTTATAAATAAATCAATAATTAATTTATTAAAAAAAATTCAAAAATGGTTAAAATTTTTGATATTTATAATTATATAATTTAGTTTCAAGCAAAAAAAATAAAAATAAAAAGATTAAAAAAAATAAAAAATTGGTCCT
The DNA here is from genome assembly GCA_037957365.1 of Torreya grandis. Taxonomy (NCBI): domain Eukaryota; kingdom Viridiplantae; phylum Streptophyta; class Pinopsida; order Cupressales; family Taxaceae; genus Torreya; species Torreya grandis. The sequence goes on along the minus strand of JARHVA010000702.1, from coordinate 3,337,546 downwards.
CATTTCCTCTATTAAAAATTAGATTATAAACTCATATCTATTACATTTGATAGTTGAACCCAAAAACATACAATAAACTCATATTATTTTATTTAAAGTGTAAATTATTCGATCAATGTTATCGTGAAATAGATGGTGAAATTGTTTGATCAATATTATTTAATGTGGCCATGTTAATAAACAAACATACAATTAACATGATTTACATGCTATATAGTGAAATATAATCAACTTTAAACATTGTAATCTAATTTTCAATGGTTAAAATCCAATGTAAATATTATTATTTTGTAGTTATACTTACCTATGCCAAAGGATATCAATAAAAAAATTCAACTTATTATAAATGGTGACGTTGGTGATAGTTGTAGGCCTAAAACATTGAGAATTCCAACTATTGAGAATTAGCATTACTCATATAACCATAATAAAACTACCTCCACTAAAAACACACCTCACCTCACACCAAAGTCATGGTCTTGAAACATATTTATTATATGAGTAGATAGAATCCCAATATAAACAAAATTGTTTCAATATAGATAAGACACATGCCTTTAAATACTTACATTGAGACACAACAAAGTTAGGTAACTTAATAACAATATTTGAAACATGTTAATCATCTACCTACATCTATAGTTATGTTTTTATATGTTTCTAAAAGCTAAGGAAGCTAAATTGTGTTGTTATGACAACATCCACTACCACAAATAAGAGTATAAGTAGTATTGAAAAAATGGTAGTGTAAGGGTATAATTAGTATTGAAAAAATCAATACCAATAAAATCAATAACAATTCTTCCATCAGAGAATGGATTGTGGACTTGTTAAAATAGGTCTATCCATATGGAAGCTCTGTGATTCCACTAAACAGACTAGGACCAGAGATAGCAACGTATCCTATATCAGTTAATGAGTCTCCAAGTTTCATTATAAAGATATAAGTAATATTGAAAAAATAGTATTTAATTCATTTAAGTAGTATTAAAAAAATGATATTTAATTTACTTTAGTTATTTCACTATTAAATGTAAATAGACAACATGATTATAAGTAAACATGAATAAGAAATCTTGGCGTGAAAATTTCATTTCAATCAATACATATTAAATATAACTCTATAAATGCATCATCTAAGTCAACATGGTACAAGTGGGAGATTCAACAATGGACAACTACAATGAACATAGATTCTGGACATGGATTTGAAATGAAGTTCACATTAGGCATGACCAAGTGTGTGACATGTTGGATGCTATGTATTATCACCTAGTGCATATGTAACATAAACATGATATGATATTATTAGTTTATGAGGATTTTATTCATATGTACATAAATTAAAATGAGAATCTAAGAGCTTTGAATTCATCAATGTGTAGTGTAATTGTAAGTTATAATTTTAATTCTAGTAGTAGCCATGATTAAAGCCATGTTAGTTGGAAATTATTTTTCATGCAAATGGGGTAAAAATATCTAAGAGAATACAAACAAGAAGAATTAGAAATATGGAATACCTAAAACAAATTGGTAACTGAGCTATGAACCTCTAGACTTTTTAAAGAGATCACAATGAGTAGGTGGATTATGATAATAAAAAGAATGGATACAAGCAAGAAACATCACCACTCAACAACTAAAGTAATTAAAAACAAGAAATAAAATAGCTACAAGAAGAGCAAAGTGAAAATAACTTCTAGAAGAAGAATGGATACTACCACAAGTAATGGATGTTGAATTTACAACTTGTAGAAGAGTAAATGGTATCAAAATAAAAGTACTCTTGTATTCAAATAATAATGTGGGACACAATCTTAGATCTATTGTGAGTGGTTGATTAAGATAGAGAAGTAAATGATCACAAATGACTTCTTTGACAACAAGAATGAGATAATTTGAATATCCCTTCAAATTAAAGGGGGTTCAACAAGTTGGCTGGTTAGATTAACAAGTTAGACTAGTTTACCATTGGATCTTTATTGGTCATATTTATGGTTATTCTTCTTCATTGGGAGGAAGAATGTATTTCATGAGAGAGAAACATAATAAACTATTAATATTAAGATTTGAAGCAATTTATGGCAATAGATTTAAATGTCATAGAGAGCAAGCTTACTATTATGATCTTGATGCCAAGAACAATCCAAAAATTAGATGAGTGTACCTATTTAAGTTTTAAATATAATAAACATATACATTATATTGGATTTATGAGCACTTGTAATTAACAGGGAACCACAACATTAAATTCGGTATCTTCTTGTATAATCAACGTAAGGTTTGCACGACCTTAATGTTGTATTCTAATCATTAACAAATGACTCAAAAAGGATTCTAAGTGTATCATTAAGTGATAGAAGGCTTAAGGGAATAAACACTTGGGTATAGATATTAATCCTTATTAATTATGAGAATTTCAATAAATGAGATCAAACCTAAGTCAGACCCTTACAGCTCAGTTGGTTCTCTCTTAGGGAATATATCAATTTTTTAAAGTTGTAAAATTAGTAAGGGTCATGATTATTAATCATCATTATGATGAAGTATGGACATTTATATTTTGAGTATACTCTTATGTGGATATTTCTAAATACTTAGAGATTTATCTCCTCGTATTAAGTTATTTCATACTTCTTAAATTAAATACTAAATCACCTCACATTTAAGTACATTCATACTTTTTAAGTTAAAGATATAAGGTAACCCCTTGGGTAAAACGTGGTAGTTTTTCAATTTCTAAATGTAATTTTAGTTCAAACTTAGTTCCTCTTTTCGTTACATAGACCTGTAGACTTAGCCAAAATATTTTCATGGCTTAGTTGCATGGATTTGCATTTTTTATGGCTTAGCATTGAAATATTGGCTAGCCAATTTTTAGATTTATCCATTGAAATTTGGATTTGATTCTAAGGCTTTGTCACTTTTTTTGACTTAGATGATTCATATTTTGTTTAGTTTGGGAACGGATTTAGTAAAGTCTCTACGAAGCCTTAAAAGTCATTTATATGGCTATTGATGAACCTCGTGAGCCTTGCATTAGAGCCAATGTCATGTGCAATAGAATAGGCATTTACATAATTAATTTACCAAGATTTTTGCCTTCAAAATTCTATTGAAGTGGATGTTACAATTTGAGGACACGAGATGCATGATCGTCTAGAGGAAGATGTCTAGGCATGTTATTCAACCTTAGAAAATTTATGTTTGACTACACATTTGGAAACATTGGAATTGGTAAATGGAATTATGATCTTTAGCAATGGCCCAACTTTATAAGTATTATATTTTTTGGGCCTATAATTCATAGGTTCTATGATCATAACTTTGTATTTAGAAAATGAAGACTAATTTGGTGGATCTTATATATTAATTTAAAATGATTAATTATGGGAGCCTATGTAATAATTTTTTTTACAAGTAGATGTGAGCTTATTGGTGAATGTAATTAATGGTTAATGGGTTCATTGTAATAATACAAGTTAAAATTAGTTGGATTGAAATTTAAAAAAAATGTCCTTGGTTTTAGTAGTATCACATAAGGTTTTGATAGATACTCCATGCTGACTTGGTCGACCTTCCTGATAAATTTACAATAATAGTTAATGTTATCAATAAATTGATCAAAAATTTACAACATATGACTCTAGAAAATAGTGTTCATATTTATAAATTTTGATAAAATAAAAAATAAAATATGAAAGATAAAAGATGAGATATTGAATTTTTCATTGTATTTACTATAAAGTGAATGATAGAAAACATACGCATAGTTTTAAAAAAATAAAACTTACACCAAATATTAAAATCAATGATATTAAAGAATTAGATGAACCATATTCAATAGGATCATTTGGATCTTTGATTATAAGTTATCAACAAACCAACATTAATTCAATATAGATGTCAAAGATGGAGAAACAAAGCATAATATTGCAACTATAAGCTTACATTTATTAACATATTGCCTTTCCTTGCATTATAGCTATATTTGTTTACAAATTAATTATAGCTATTTAGTTTTAGATTCAACATGGTAAAAAATATCAAATTTTTTGTAATGACATACAAAATTAGATAATTTCTTAAAAAATGCCATTCTATATCTTAAAAAATGTTACATGGAATGTGCCAAAAGATTATTGAATTCATTGTGCAAATCTTGCCTCATTTTTTGAACCATTAATTAATGAATGCATTGTACTAGAAAACATTTGAAAACAATAAAAACATCAAATATCAAGGCAAGTATCCATTTTATTATTTTTTATATATTAAAAATAAATTGACATTGTGTTTTTTTCATTCATTTACCATTTTATAAATCACTAGCTAACACTAACAATTGTAGGTTACAATAACATTAAAGGAAATAAAAATTACTTTGTTCCCTTTGAGATAATTTTTAATTCATTCCAATATGTGATCCCAACAATATATCCTCATACTAATAAGGATTTAAATTTTTTAAGATGCCCAAAAACTCCATGTCATTCTTATGCCATGCATTGACATGCAACATTCATATAAAAGATGAAAATTTTGAATATATATTGCATAAACCTATGTTTGACATTATATTACCAAAAATAACAAACATATCATTTGAAGAATATAAAAAATACATTTATCAACTATATTTATATTATGAAAATTCCAAATGAACAACACATTTACATTTGGAATGTATAATACTATTTTTGTTATTAAACAAAAATGAGCCACAATTCAAATTCAGTAAGTTGTTTTACATTTTTCCTTGCTTAAATGTTTTCAAAATGAAAATAGCTAGTTCTTCAATGCATTAATAATTTATTACCTATTTTTTTACTTCATGATTTTAAAAGAATATGAAAACATGGCATAATAGATTCTTGACATTCCTAATGTTGAGCGGACTTTGTTTTGAATGACTACAATATCTAATTAACCATCCTAAACTGATTCCAAATTTATAATTGCACATCTCCATTAGATACTATGTTCAAATTCCCATTACTTTGACAATTTTAATATTTTTATTTTTATGTTGTTCGTAAACTATGGAAACTACAATAGTGCAAAAAGATGTTGACTTAATACTTATTTTTCAATGACTTTGAACATATTGATATGGTATAGACTTTATCAAACAAAGTTGTGTTATGGATAGACTATATCTTTACCATCTCTTTTCTATCAGTGTAAGAATATGAAAAAATACTATTTAAATATAATTTGAAACTTTACTATTATATTATGGCTATTCAGTTTGTTCAAGTGCTTTATATAAACATTTTATTTTAATTTACTCTTAATTGAATTTTTTACTTCTATAAGAAGCAAATATTTTTCCCTTTTTACACATTACATTTGGTGAGTTGAATCTATCAAAAATGATATGATGTTAAAATAATTCTCAACATATTATATCAAATGTAAATGTATATAAAGTTATTAGATTAACCAAAAATTAGAATTTTTTAATAAGAAATATAGTGGTTTTAGTCAAATATAGAATCTACATAAAAAATTGAGGATCCAACCTTTCAGACATGTTTCCTTTTATCCTACTACATAATCATAACTCTTGTAAGAGATTTATCTATATTATCAAACTATTGAATCCAACGTAAATACAAACAAGTACTTGGTAAGTGAATGTTCTTTGTATTATTTGAATAAATGTTCTTATAACTACACCACATGACTCAACTTTTTTATTATATTGAAAATTAAATTAGTGTATATAGATAGTTTCACTCATAATATTGTATTTCTATTTATATATTGTAGTCAAATTGGGAGGAAGAGCAAAGTTCAATTCCACCATGTAACTTTTATTCTGATGTAGGATTTGATTAGGCTTAGACTAAATTTTATGTTATATCAAATAGTAATTCTAATTAAGAGTCGTCATCATCTCTAAATCATTATAATATTATATACATTCTTTTATTTGAGGTAGTTTTAATTGATAAATAGAAATTATTAATGTGAACTCTTTTATTCATAAATTGTGTCTACAATCACTAATTCCAGTTAAGAGGTATGGAATAAAAGATTTGTTTTTCAATGTGTTCAAGATGTTAGACTAGAAGGTGCAAGCGAAGGAATAGTGATTTGGTTTATGAACACATGTATATATGCCACACATCCAATTTTATTATTAATAGGAACAAAGTGATACCCAATTCTTACTCATTTGAAAAGAACATGTCAGATCACTTAGAGACCTCTTTAGCATCATATAATATGAAGCTTATAGAAATTTGAAATCAATAATTACCTAGCATTAAAATTTGAAACTACAGTATAAAAATTTATAATTACTCAATAAATCCAATTCTACATCCCAATTAAACATGTTTTCATTCAAGTAAAACTTTATTTACATACTTAGACAAAGTTTTAGTATTGCTATAGGTAGGTACCTAGCCCTACTATGTCTGTATAATTTTACTATAGTTGTAAACACATTAATTGACAATGTTAATTTTTGACACATCTTTAACTATATGACTTGTGCCCAAATACATGACCCTTATTTATCATTCCTCTAAGCCATTCATCTACATGTGGGCTTGACCCTTTTTTTACCATCATTTCTACACAAAAATTCTCTATTCTAACACTCAAAGTATTTCACACTATCCTTAGATTATCTCCATTTAATGACAACTATCTATGGTCTTCTAGGTCAAGTCCATGCTAGGAAAATAGGATTGCTACCACTGAACTATTCACCTAGATTGGCCATGTCTTGTGCTAAATAATGGATAGTTTCCAAATTTTGAATCACTTTTTTGGGTCTTCTCACGTGTTTCATAAGGATATCTAAAGGAAATTTTCAAAATATTTTATTATAAATACAAATTAAAGGTCATTCATTATCCCCACTTTCTATCACTTGGTTGCTAGCTAACATAGTATTTCACATTGATCAAATATGTCCTACTCTTTCTAAATTTAAGATCATTCACAAGGAGTAATCATGAACCAATTCAAAAACATCTCAAAACAAGTCAAGAGATATTATGGTAAAGTATCAAAGATATAGTACTAGTTGCATAAGGATCAAAATTGCATAATCAATCTATGTGTGAGAACTATATGAACTTAATTTCCATCTTTAAAGTACTGGATACGTAGGAAATGGTCAATCATAAAGGGAGTGATTGAGGCTAGCTTATCCCATTACATACCTTTATTTTTTATAGGTTTCAGGATTTTAAGGTGCCCTTAGATATTTTTAAGACAAAAAAGGAAAACAATAATTTTTGAGTGACATAATTTGAATTACAATATCTTAGCCTACTCAACACACACAAACATAGAGGGCACACCAACTATATTTTCATCATAGGCAATGCAAAGAGGGTTGGGGTTAATGGACTTGGATAACATGTGTTGTTGTCCACTTATAGTGGTAATGTATAGAAATATTCTAGGATTATACTTTTAATATGCCATTGTTAAAGTTTTTCTTCTTTTTGTCTTTTCATGTCTGTCATTAGTCACATCAACTAGGATGAGCCCCTGGTCAACAAATATGAATGGTCTACACTATTATCTAACTAAGGCAAATTTTTCTACAAATAATTGTAGATCATATTCTTAATACTGAGCATACACTATCACATCTCTAACATCTTGATATAGATATCAATTTTTAAACCTATTAGCACAAAATATTTATTGCTAAATAAAAAAATATAACAAATAATAGAATTGGAAAAAGAAACATTTTTTTAGATGTTTTAGTGGGCATTTTTTTTATGGATTTAAAGTTATATGTTGAGATTCAAAACCATGATATCATTATTATAATGGTTTTTGTTGGTTTCCTATTAGAATAAGGTTTATTGAAGATATGCAGTAAAATGATATAATTGAAAAACCCTACCTTTTTATTTTTATTTTTATTTTATTTGCAAATGAATATTTTAAAACTTATACATAGGTATCATATACTTAATCATGTTTACATGGACAAGTAAAATAATTCTTTCCTATGAGTCTATAAAGAATAAATAATTTATTATGCAAATAACTAGTCTTGGGAGAGGACCCTTAGATTTTTTGTTCCCAAGGGATTAGGAAATTAGAGGTAAAAAGGGGAACATTTGAGAGCTTCAGGAACATTTAATAGAAAATCACTTTATGATCTAATTTATAGTTGGGGAATTTTTGAGGGTTATGGGCACTTAAGGCCTAAATTAAATTTTATAAGGAGGATTTTATATTAAAAAAAGGAGATTCTCCCTCCTAATTTTGGGTGCTACACTTGGAGGTTGGGTATAAAAGTAAAAGAGATTTTAATTTGAATTTTAATGGATTATGCATTTTTATGATATTAGATTGATGATCAAGTATGTTAATCTTATTCAAAGTGAGTTGAGGATGAAAAATTTTGAGTGCACCAAGGGTTTGGGGATGAAAAATTCCATTCCTTCATTGAGGTAATTTTGCTTTAGATTTGCATGGGCACATGTAATTGGTCTTAAAAAGGTGTTTTTGAAAACCACCTTATTTGGAAGATTGGTGAGCACCTTGGAAGCTTGGTGATTGCATTTTTTTAGGTCAAAGAGGTAAGTGACTTACTTATGGGGGTTTTTTGTTTATTTTAGGAGCTATCCCTAGAGTGGAGAATTGATTAAAGGGATGTTTTAATTTTAAACCCTCTTTGAGGGTTTATATGTATTTTAATCAATTTGTTCTAGATTTGATGATCTATTTGTGGGATAATTTATAGGGTTTGAGGGCCATTCCATGCCCTAAAATATTAAAATAATTATTGTATATTATTTTCCTAATATTGGCGACTTGCATTGGAGGATTTTGAAGGCCTTTGGATGGGTTAAATTGGGGGTATTTCATTCTAAATTATTTATATAGTTTCTCATAATTATTTTTGAGTATTTTCAAGGTTTATAAGGCAAAATTAATGAAGTAAATGTAGTTGTATGGGAAAGAAAAAAATAGAATTATTACAAGGGTAATATTCAATCATATCTCCATTTATACCTTGCCAAAAGAGGTATTTTATTTTAGTTTCACATTCAACAATTTTGGGGTTGAATTTGAGTGTGTTTGATTAGAATTTAGATTATTCTTCCTAGTTAGGGTTTGCTAATTATAAATCTTATAATCCATAAATAAATTATAAAATTATTAGGATTTGTGAAAAAACCTTGTTTATGTCATTTCTCCCAATTTGGGGACATTACAATGGTATCAGAGCTATATCTTGGCCATATGTAGGATTCAAAGACTTATGTTGAGAGTTTTATTTAGGTATAAGATTGTTTTATGGGGACCATGACTACATTCCCTCAAATAGTGAAGAGAAAGGATGGGAATCAACCCATTGAAGTGGAGGGATAACCTTTAATTCAATGAGATATAATGGAATATTATGAAGAGTATTTGATACATACACCCTTGTTCAGAAGGGGAAGGAGATTCAGAGAATGGATAGTATTAACATAAGGAAAATGGAACCATGGGCATGTAGCCATGCATGAAAATTTGGGGAAAATAGTTCTCCCAACTTTTGATGGGGATCTAGGTATTTTAGTGAGAGTTTGGGTGGACAAGGTAAATTAATACCTTGACATGAGGCCTAGGGGTAGAAAGGAGGCTCTAACTTTCATCATCTAACATTTAGATGGGGATGCCCATGAATGGTGGCATTGTGGATGGAAATCACAAGGGCATGACATACTTGGGACATATGAGGATCTTTGTGAGAATATAATTAAGGAGTTTGGTAAGAAGGTAGAGCCACCAAAATAATAAATATTAATGGCACCAAAAAATGAATTTAAATTGTATAAATGGCAACCATTAAAGCAACCAATCGAGCCTATTTTCTCATTATACATGTTAGCATAACGTATAGGATATTTTACATTATTTTAAAGATGTTTATGTTTAACCATTTCTATTGCACATGTATGTATTTTTTAGGATATTATTTTTCCTCCCTTATTATCAAGTTGGTTACCTAATTCAAGTAAAATATTTTGTATATATTCTACTATGCTCTTCATGAATAAATTAATCAAGTTAATTTTGTGTAAAAACATAGTATTAGAGACTCAAGACTCTGATCACCGAACAACAGCTTGCCTGAGTCTAAAGACAATGAAGCATTTCTCTTGCCTAAAAAGCATGGAGGTTCAGGTGAAAAGCCTAGTATCAGTAAACAAATCTTGAAGTAGCATTTCAAAAGCTTAGAAGAAGCCAAAACATGCCATGTGATATGAATTCACTAAATCTTGGCTAAAAAGTATGGGTTAGAAGTTGAGAAAACATTAAAAAATAGACATAAAATGATGACCACATTTACAATAGAGACAATATAACTCTAATAGATGCATTAGTCTTTGGCATATCAAAGTGAAAGCTTGACTGATGCCTATTACACAATCTAATCAAAGCATTTTTCTCTTCATAAAAGTAAGGTGATGGAAAATCCCATCCAAGCCTTTATGATAGAAAAACATTCCATTTTCTTTAATTTGGTATCATGACATCTACAACAAAGCTAAAAGAAGCAATTTAGTTAGAAGCTAGTATAAGAATGAAACAAAGTGAGTGGAATAGAAAATGAATAAAAAAAGTAGTAAATCTTGAGAAAAATATGACATAGCCATGCCTGAAGGGTGAAGAGCAAAATTAGAGACATGAAACATTTGTCAAGAGAGGAAGTTTTTATATACGCCAAGTAAGAAACTATCAGAATAACTCATAGAGAATTAAAGCCTTGAAATGAACTATGTGGAGACCGTAACATATGTCTAGCATGAAGGATAATGTTAAGACTAATGAAATCCACCAAGGAGACTCATAGGTTGTGGAAAAACATCATGATACTCAAGAGAGATATAGTTTCTACTTTGCCTTTCATAAGCCCTCCATGATAGCAGAAACCTTTAGTTCAATGAGCTAATCTAAAAAGGACTTTTGAAATATTTTTATTCGATGTGTGATTCCAAGTAAGGATAATACAATTAGAAATCAAAGATGGATATGATGCATACTTTGAAGATGAGGTTGATCGCTCTAGGAAATGTCCATGTTTCTCAGCATGCATTTATTGCACTCAACTCCAAGCTCAATTTTCCCACTAGTGAGTAAAGAGACTTGTAATTTTCTCTCATAGAAATAAAATAATTATTTTTATTTACAATGTCTACTCCAAAATTACTTCTATTTGATGCCCAAATTCTCAAAGGGAAAAACTATGTCACCTAAAAAATGAAGATGTACACCATCCTTGAATTTGAAGGACTATGGGGCATCATGACATCGACTGTATAGGTTCCTACAGATCTTGATGCACTCACAAAATATGAAATAGCTAATTCTAAATCCTTAATGTTGATTATGTTAATCATTGATGATGATGTGTAGCCACATATTAGTGATTAAAATAGAGAAAAAATGATGTGGGATAAATTAAAAACCATCTATGATGTTAAAAATAAGACAAAGATCTTCCATCTATAGTCGAGACTTCACACACTCTATGGAGTCTGATGAGAAAGTCAAGGAATTATTACGTCGAGTGGCTGAGCTGTGAACATAACTATTAGCACTTAATGAGATGGTAGATGACCAAATATTGGTCCTGATCACCTTGATAATAATACCTTCCAAATTTAGAGTGTTTGTCATGATGCTAAATGTCTCTAAGCAAAAAATGTCATTTTAAGAGCTTATGAATCTATAGTAGGAATAGGAAACCATCAACTTAGTCTAGGATTATTTTCAAGATAAAGCTCTTATCTTGAAATAACAATGAGGTCATAATGATCACAAGGAACTTCTAGAGAAGAAACCATAGAAACAATAGCAATAACAGTTTTGACATCATTAGAAATCACAAAAGTCAAAGAGGTGGTCTCACATATATTAAACCAATACTCATGATATAGACAACTACTAATATAATGTCCTAAAATAAGATTCTTCTAGTAAATAAAGCACATCAAGGCACAACGATTCTCAAAAATTGAAAAGATGTCCCTATAGGTGAAAGTAGAAGGGATATTTTGTAGCTCAACAAGATGATGGATCTGATGAGGATACACCTAAAGAAGATAATTATAATACACATAAGAACTTATTGATAGTCTCCTATACCTCACAACCCATGAGGAATATCTAGTTGATAGACTTAGGTGCCACTAAACACATGTCAGGTTACATGAAGTTGTTTGATTCACTGATAGACCATCCCACTAGAAATCAAGTTAAGATTGTTGATGATAAAGAGTACATTGTAGAAGTAATAGGATAAGTCACCATTCCTCTTAGAATACAAAAATATACACTCTTAAAGGTACTATATATATTCTTGGATTGACATCCAACCTCTTATCAGTTATTTAGCTTTTGAATCATCATCTAAAGGTTGAGTTTCTAGTTGATAATGACATCAAATCCTGCTTGATCTCAAAATAAGATACGACTCTTGATAGATCATTTTTGAAAGATAAATTATTTTCTTTAGATGTTGTTCATATTTTTCAGTAACTCTATTTGCCTTTATGATAGAATCTGCTACTCTCTAGCCCTACCGTTATGGTCACCTATCTACTGGATCTTTGTACTAGTTAAGTTCAAAATGGATGGTACATGGACTTCTCAAGTTGTCTAGTTCCTTGCCCATTTTCCCTTGATGTATTGTAAGTAAACATCATAGGGATCCAATTAAGATAAGCACCTTTCATGCCAAGAAATGTTTGGAGGTTGTTCATACCAATTTGAATGGACTATTACCTACTTCATTTTTAGGATACAAGCACTTCTAAATATTCATGGATGATTACTCTCAAAATACATGGGTGTTTTTATTGAAAAATTAGAGTGAGGCCCTTCATCATTTATATGTCTTTTATTAGTAGGTCGTGAAGGAGGCTGGACAACCTTCTCTTCTCCTCTACTCAAATCGAGGGTGGAATTAACATCAAAGAAGCTATTGGCATTCTTAAACCAACAAGACATAATTTTTTTTTTGAATGATCCCTACACACCCCAACATTATGGAATTACTTAGCAACATAATTGCATAATAATGGAAATGGCTTGATGCATGCTTTTAAGAACAAAGATGGAGAAATGATATTGGGTAGAAGCAGTCTAGATAACTATTTATCTTCTTAATAGGGCACCAATAAAGATTCTATAGGACAAAGCTCCATAATAGGTATGGAGTGGTGAAAAACCATCAATTTATCATCTATGAGTGTTTAGTTGCACATCATATATGCATGTCCCAACTCAAAATAGGAAGAAACATGAGCCAAAAAACTCCCATGCATCCTATTGGGATATAACAATACCTCAAAAACATATCATCTCAAGGATCCTGAGATGAATAAAATATACAAAGGTAGAGATGTGGTTTGTGATGAGTCATCCTTTGACTTAGTGATGTAGAAGGAATAATCAATAGCAACCAACTCTCACCAATTACTCTTTGAGTTAGATGATGAGGAGACTTCTCATAGAGAAGATGAGCCAAAAGGGGAGATGTATGTTGATCTTGGAGAATTATAAAATGTTAATAAAGATCCACCAAGTAGTTATTCACATCAACAAAGCAATTCTTCACATCAATAATAGATTTCTCATTTCAAGTGGGTATGAAGCACCATCAAAGACTCCCATGTACAATCTCCCTAGAATACTTCATTTAGAGTCAAATAAGAAATGAGGTAAATTTTACACTCATGAGTATAGTAGTTGATAGTTCTAAACCTGATAATGTTTGAGAATGACTAATTTAACCTTAGTGGAAGAAAGCCATGGATGCTGAGTATGACTCACTCATACAAAATCAGACTTGGGAACTTGTTGATCTATCGACATGAAATAAACCCATAGGTTGAAAATGGGATTTAAAAACTAAAAACAAGGCAAACAGATCCATAGACAAACACAAAATATGACTTGTAGCAAAGGGATATACTTATAAAGAAGGCATTGACTATGAAGAGACCTTTACACCCACTGTGAATATCAAGACCATTAGAGTTGTTTATGCAATGGCAGCATAGAATGGATGAAAAATTTAGTAGATGGACATCAAGAGTGATTTCCTAAATGGTGATCTCAAAGATGAAGTGTACATGACCTAACTAAAAGGATTTATTGATGAAAAGCATCCTAAAAAGGTATGTCATCTCATCAAATCACTATATGGACTAAAATAAACTCCTAGGGCATGGTACATCAAGATCGATGACCTTTTGTAGCATGGTTTTACTCATAGCCCCTGAGATTCCAACTTGTTCATAAATAAGGTAAGGATAAAAATCATCATTCTTATTTTTTATGTAGATGATCTTATGATCACTAGAAGTTAAAAATATAAAGTTGATATTGTGAATAATGACCTCAAAATATCCTTTGTCATGACTAATTTTGGGCTACTCTATTACTATCTTAGCTTGGAGATATGGTAGAAATAGAATCACATTTTTATCTCCCAAATAAAACATGGAAAGAGAATCTTGGTAAAGTATAGAATGTTAGATTGTAAACCTCTTTCAACATCAATGGAGAAAGGTTTACAACTCTCTTAATTTTAGGACTCACCTTAAGTGGATACAACTCTCTATAGATAGCTCGTTGGGAGTCTTATCTACTTAACCTACACCAGATCAAACATATGTTTTACTATGAGCTATCTCTCTATATTCATGAAGGATCCAAATAAATGTCATTGGGTTATAATAAATCATGTTTTGAGATATGTTTGAGGTACACCTGAGTATGGTCTGGAATACAAGAAGAATTTTTAGTTCTTCTTGTAGGGATACACTAACTCAAACTATGCCAAATTTTTTGATGATAGAAAGTCAACATTAGGATACATATTTCACCTTAGATCTGGATCTCTCTCATGGATCAATAAAAAGAAAAATATTGTTTCTTTCTCATCCATTTAGGTAGAGTATCATGCTATATGTGGAGATGTGTGTGAGGCAATATGGTTACATTGCATTCTAGTTGATATGGGCATTAGTGAAGAGAAGCCACCTATCCTTCATTATGACAATTAGGGTGTGTTGAAGCTTGTGAAGTATCCTATTTTTCATGAAAGAACCAAACACATTTAGGTCTAAAGTTACTACATTTGATATTAAGTCTTAAACCACCACATCCAACTCTAGTACTACCCAAAAAATGCATAGATAGCTGATATACTCACCAAATCCGTTGGAAAGGTAAAATTTGAGCTATTTAGGGGGTAAATTTATAAAAATAATGTAATAAGGGGAGGGGGAATGGTACCATAGCGTATAGGATATTTTACATTATTTTAATGTTGTTTATGTTTAACCATTTATGTTACACTTGTATGCCTTTTTTAGGAGATTATTTTTTCTCCCTTCCCAGTAACTTGGTTACCTAATTTAGGTAAAATGTTTTGTATATATTTTTCTATAATCTTCATGAATAAATAAATCAAGTTGATTCTATGAAACAATACAAAGGGAAGCTACTTCACTAATGTGATGGTCATAAAAAATTGGTGGTTACTGGGCAGCCAAAAACAAATTTTCATATTGGCATGGATAGGTCATTGTATGGGGAGTTTGAGCATCAAAATTCAGTAAATTTTGGGCTTCTTATCAACTAGATGGATTCAAAATGAACAAACATAGAAAATTCACAAAGTTTGGAGGCATACAAAATTGAAATTGAGGGGTAGCCATAAAGGGGTTGACAATCATAATTTTTTTAACCAAAAAGGGAAAATATGGAGTTAAGAAAGCCCAATTTTGAAGAGCATTTGCACAAAAAAAAGAGGATAGCCAACAAGTGCCAAATAAAGAGATAATTACCACACTATCTAGTGCTTCAAGATGCCATGTATTCCATGTGAAAGGGACTCTTAGGAGGAAAAGGGTGACCATGCTAATAGATAATTGAGGCACTCATAACTTCATATATGGTAAAGTGTTTGCAAGATATAGGCTACCCTCTAAGGAAAATAATGGATTTAAGGTAACTTTGGGGAATAGCTCCTCCATTCCATGTATTTACAAAACCTTGGGATTAAATCTCATAATGGGTAAATATGATTTTGAAGGTAAATTCCATGTGATAGACCTTGGGGATTTCAATTTTGTGCTTGGATACTAATGGTTTAAATCCATTGGTGAGTACACTTATAATATATAGGACTTCAAACTAAAATTCATCGCATCTAACATGGAAATTACTCTTAACAGCTTAAGTAATGGGATGCCCATGATGGTGTCCTCCAAAAGGATGGAGAGAGATTTTAATAAGGGGTAGATTGCATGGGAAACTAAGTTATTTATGCATGATACTATGTCTAATTTAAATCAACAATTACATCATAAGGATGTCCACTCCATCTTAGATAGACACAAGGGAATCTTTCATGACATACCGCATAGGATAACCCCTGATAAATGGTTTGAGAATATAATTGAGTTAGAGGAAGGCATAAGATTAGTGATTACTACCATATACCACCACCCATAGATCTAAAAGGAGGAGATTGAGAAGGACATTGAAGATCTCCTTGAGATGGGGCACATAAGACCTAGTTCTAGTGCCTTTACTTCTTCGGTGGTGCTGGTGAAGAAGGATGGGACCATGAGGATGTGTATTGATTATATATTCTTGAATAAAAAGACCATAAAAAATATGTATTCCATACCTAGGATTTATGAACTCATTAATGAGCTTGATGGTGTGGTTTACTTCTTAAAAATAGATTTAAATATGGATTACCACCAAATTCACATGAGGGAGGAAGAAGTGAAAAAAATAGATTTTCATCACTATGGGCATTATGAATTTTTGATCATGTCCTTTGGTCTCACCAATGCTCCTACTACATTATAATCTTTCATGAATCACATTTTAAAGTAAAATTTGAGGAATTTTATGCTAGTGTTATTTGGTGACATATTGGTGTATAACAAATCTTGAAAGGAGAATTTGTGTCACTTGGACATTGTGTTGGGAATGTTAGAACAACAAACCCTCTTTGTAAAAAAACTAAATGCGAATTTTCTACTTATGAAATCTTGTATTTGGGACTTGTAATTAATACTCAAAGGGTCCAAAGGGACCAACAAAATATTTAAGCCATATTTTATTGGACACCTCCCACTACTATGACTCAATTGAGATCTTTTCTTGCATTATGAGATATTATCAAATATTTTTGTAGAATGTTTCTCAACCTTTTACCCCCCTTAAAAATTTGATAAATAAGGGTACCTTTGTGTACTCTAAAACCACTTTGGAGTCTTTTGAGAGACTTAAGGAGGTGATGAGTTCTTTCCCTATGCTTTCTATTCAAAATTTTAAAAATCCTTTCACATTTGAATGTGATGCTTCAAGATAAGGGATAAAGGTTGTCCTAATGTAAAAAGGACATCCCATTGATTTTGAAAGTAGAAAAATCAAGGAAGAGAAAAGGAAAATTTCAATGTATGACAACTAAATGTTAAGTTATCATGCATGATTTAGACAATTTTTTTAAATACTTGATTTTTGGAAGATTCATGGTCAAAACATATCATAATAGCCACAAATACTTCCTCACACAATCTGATTTGAATGTCAAGAAAAAAAAAAGGGCAAGTAAATTACAATCCTATATTTTTGATATTAAATATGTGAAAGGTAAAAATAATAAGGTGGCTAATGCATTGTCAATAAGGCCTTATTTATGCTCCTTGAGTGAGTTAATATATTGGAGGGATTTAATTATAGCTGAGTATGCAAGGGACAAGTGGGCTATAGAGAGTTTAGAAGGTAAGGTGGTGGATGAAAAATATAAGGTGCATGAAGATCTTATTTTTATAAGGTAATACTAATTTTAATCCCTTTATCCAACTTAAAATTCCAAATTATAAGGGCTACTCAATATAATACTAGAGATTGTCATCAAGGGTACTTAAACACATACATGTAGGTGAGAGAAAGATTTACAAGGAAATCTTAAAGGGAGATATTCTATCACTTTTTCAGGAGTGTCTAGAGTTTCAAAAGAATAAAGGAATGGATACATTTATAGATGGTCTCTTGAAACCTCTCCCTATTCCCCACCAAAAATGGGAGAGCATAATCATGGATTTCATCACTAGGTTGCCCATGTCACAAGGTAAATGGGGAAATTTTGTAGTGGTGTATAGGTTGACAAAATTTGCTCATTTTTTTGAAATTCCAACCAATTAAAATGCCCCTTATATAGCATAAATATTTTTAAAAGAGGTATTCAAGTTGCATGGATTGCCTAAAACAATCATAAGTGATAGGGACAACTAGTTTGTGATTCATTTTTAGCAATATTTTTTAGATTTATAGGTATAAAGTTGCTTCGAAGAACTAGTTACCACCCCCAAATGGATGAATAAATTGATATTTTCAATAAGTGGGTGGAAGCGTACCTAAGGAACAATGTTTTGGGGAAAAAAAAGTGAGGAATATATGGCTTTACATGCCAAAATGTTTCTACAATAATTCCAACAACATTTCTAGTGGTATGTCACCCTTCAAAGCTTTATATGGATATGAAGCTCTTTAATTTTTTGATCTCATTTTGAAGGATAGTATGGTGCCTTGAGCTCCTAATTTGGTACACTAGAGTTTTTTAATTTTGGACCAGCTCAAGAAGAATTTGCAACACATGAAAAATCAATAATAGCTTTATGCATATTAAAATAGTGTGGAGAGGTAGTTCAAGGAAGGAGACATGGTCTATTTGAGGTTACAACATTATAAACAATCCTCACTCAAACAAAGTGGAGCATAAAAATTGAGGTCACATTTCGATGGGCCATATAAGATTTAGGGAAGGGTGGGTAAGTTAGCATTTGAGCTAGAATTACCATAAAGAAGCAATATCCATAATGTTTTCCATGTTTGTTGTCTAAAAATGGCTCTTGGAAAACAAATAACACCTTCCATTGACTTTCCACCTCTTGATGATGAAGGTAATTTGGTTTTAATTCCAAAAACTATCCTTAAGGTTCATGAGAGGAGGATATGTAATTGAACCATAACAAAATACTTAGTTTAATGGAAATATTTGCCTTTGAAAGATGTAACTTGGGAAGGAGTAGTCATCCTTCAACACTCAAGTTTACAATTGCTTTTGGTCAAGCAATTTTAGGAAGGGAGGACTGTAATGTCCCCCTTTTCAAACTATTCTTAGGAGAAGACCCTTTTCCTTTTCATTCCCAAGGGATAAGAAAACTAGAGGTAAACAAGGGAACATTTTAGAGTTTCAAGAGAATTTAATAGAAAAGTGATTTATGATCTAATTTCTAGTTGAGGCTGTTTTGAGGGTCATGGGCACTTAAGGCCTAAAGTGAATTTTATGACGCTTTTGTATTTTAAAATAAATGGAGATTCTTGCTCCTAATTTTATGTGCTACACTTGGAAGTTAGGTATAAAAGGAAAAAAGAAGTTCATTTGAAGGGATTATACATTTTTTTGATATTGAGTTGATGATCAAGTATGCCAAGCTTATTCAAAGTGACTTGAGGATGAAAACCTTCAAGTGTACCAAGTGTTTTGGGATGAAAACCTCCATTCCTTCATTGAGGGAAACTCTATTCAAAGGCTGTAATTATGATTCATATTCTCATGGTTACATGCAATTTGTATTACAAAGGTGTTTTAGAACACCACCTTTTTTGGAAGATTGGCGAACACCTTAAAAACTTGGTCATTACATTATTTTAGGTCGAGAAGGTAAGAAATTTGCTTATGGAGGTTGTTTGCTAGTTTTGGGAGCCATCCCTAGGGAAAAAAATTGATTGGAGGGTTTAAGACCCCTCTGTAGAGGGTTGATTTATTTTGAAATCCTCTTCTAGGGTTTAGAGGTATTTTTATCAGTTTTTTCTAGTTTTGGAAATTTAATTTTAGGATAATTTATAGTGTTTGGGGGCCATTCCATGCCCTATAATATTCATAAATTAATTCTATTATTTTCCTAATATTGGCAACTTGCACTAGAGGATTTTGAAGGCCTTTGAAGGGGCTAAATCAAGGGTATTTAATTTTAAATTATTTTTGTAGTTATTTATAATTATTTGTGAGTATTTGTAAGGGTTACAAGGTAGAATTAAAAAAGGAAACACAACTATACTGGCAAGAAAAAATAAAAAATATTGTAAAGGTAGTATTCAATCATATCACCATTTGTACCTTACCAAAAGAGGTATTTTGCTTTAGATTAATATTCAAAAATTTTGGGGCTGCATTAGAGTGTGTTTGATTACAAATTGGATTATTCTTCCCCACTAAGGTTTGCTAATTTTAAATCTTAGAATCTTGAAATAAATTATAGAATGCTAACGATTTGTGGAAAACCCTTATTTTAGTCATTTGTCAAAATTTAGGGACATTACATTAGTATCAGATCCATGTCTTGTCCATATGTGGGATTTAAAGACTTATGCCAAATAATGACATGCATTAGATGAGGGTTCAGAGTCTTATTTAAGACCAAGATTGTTTAATGGGGACCATGACTACATTCCCTCAAATAGTGAAGGGAAAGGATGGAAATCATCCCCTTAAAGTGGAGGACCAACCTTGAATTCATTGAGATATAATGGAATATTATGATGAGTATTTGACACATACACCCTAGTTCATAAGGGGAAGGAAATTCAGAGAATGGCTAGTATTGAAATAAGGAAAAGGGCACCATGGGCACATAAAATGCATGATGATTTGGGTAAAATAGTTATTCAAAATTTTGATGGGGATCTAGGTATTTTAGTGAGATTTTGGTTGGATAAGGTAAATAAATACCTTGACATGAAGCCTTTGGGTAGAAATGAGGCTCTAACTTTCATCATCCAATATTTAGACGGGGTTGACCATAATTGGTGGTATCGTGGATGGAAAACAAAAGGGCATGACATCATTGGAACATATGAGGAGCTTTGTGATAGGATAATAAAGAGTTTGGTAAGAAGCTAGATCAATAAATATCAAAAATATTAATGACACCAAATAGGGACATATAATTACATATAGGTCAGCCATTGAAGCAACTAATTTTAAGATCATTTTCATAAAAAAAAAGAGGATAAATAGCAAGTGCCAAAGAAAGAGATAAATTCCACACTATCTAGTGCTTCAAGATGCCATTCATTCCATGTGAAATGGAATCTTAGAGGCAAAAGGTTGATCCTTATAATTGATAATGGAGCCACTTATAACTTCATATATGCTAAAGTGGTTTCCATATATAGGTTGCACATCGAGGAAAATGGTGGATTTAAGGTAACTTTGGGGGATGGCTCTTCCATTCCATGTATTTCCAACACCTTGTGATTGAATCTCACCATGGGTTCAAATATTATTTTTAAGGTAAATTCCATGTGATATACCTTAAGGAGTTTGATGTTGTGCTTGGATCCCAATGCTTTCAATCCATTGGTGAGTACACTCATAATTTACAAGACTTAAAACTAAAATTCATGGTAGCCAACAAGGAAACTAATATTTATGGCTTAAGCAATGGGACACCCATGATGGTGACCTCAAAAAAGTTGGAGAGAGATTTCAATAAGGGGTAGATTACATGGGTAGTTGTGTTATTTATGCATGATAAAAGGTCTAATTTGAATTATAAATTATATGACAAAGATGTCCAAGCCATCCTAAATAGAAACAAGGGAGTGTTTGGTGACATACAACATGGGCCACCCCATGATAGAGGGTTTAATCATATAATTGAGTTATAAGAAGACACAAGAGTAGTGATTAATACTTCCTACTTCCACCAATGGATCTAAAAGGAGGAGATTGAAAAGGACATCCAAGAGCTACTTGAGATGGGGCACATAAGGTTTAATTCTATCCCCTTTACTTATTTGATGGTGCTTGTGAAGACAAAGAATTGGACCATGAGGATGTGTATTGATTAAAAATTGTTAAATAAAAAGACCATAAAAAATAAGTACCCCGTACCTAGGATTGATGAACTCATTGATGAGCTTCATGAGGTGGTTTACTTCTCCAAAATATATTTAAATACTAATTACCACCAAATTCATGTGAGGGAGGAAGATGTACCAAAAATAGATTTCCATTGTCACTATGGGAATTATGATTTTTTTTCATGCCATTTGGTCTCACCAATGATCCCGCTAAATTCTAATCTTGCATGAATCACATTTTCAAACAACATTTGAGAAAGTTTGTGCTAGTGTTCTTTGATGATATATTAGTGTATATAAAAACTTGGGAGGAACATTTGTGTCGCTTAGACATTAGGTTTAGAATATTAAAACAATAAACCCTCTTTTCAAAAAAATCTATATGTGAGTTTGCTACTTTTGAAATCTTATATTTAGGACATGTAATTAATGCTGAAGGGGTCCAAGTGTATTGACAAAAAATTCAAGCCATATTTGATTGGCCACCTCCCACTACTATGATTCAATTGAGAGGTTTTATTGGGTTATTTAGATATTATCAGAGTTTTTTGAATGTTTTTTTATCAACTTTATGCCCCCTTACAAACTTCATAAATAAGGGTGCCTTTGTGTGGTCCCAAAATACTTTAGAAGCTTTTGAGAGACTCAAGGAGGTGATGAGTTCTTTCCTCATGCTTGATGGTCCAGATTTTACAAATCATTTCATATTAGAATGCAATGTTTTAGGAGAGGTGATAGGGGTTTGCCTAATACAAAAATGACATCCCATTGCTTTTGCGAGTAGAAAACTCAAGGAAGGGGAAAGTAATTTTTCATTTTATGATAAGGAAATGTTAGATATTATGCATGATTTAGCCTAATTTCACCAATACTTGATTTGTAGAAGATTCTTGGTAAAAACAAATCACAATAGCCTCAAATAATTCCTCTCACAATCTGATTTGAATGATAGTTAGCAAAAATAGATGAGTAAATTACAATCCTACGATTTCGATATTGAATATGTAAAAGGTAAAAATAATAAGGTATTTTTTCCTTGTTAAGAAGTCCTTTGTGCTCATTGAGCAAGTTAACAGAAGATTGGAGGTCTATAATTATAGTTGGGTACTAAAGAACAAGTGGACCACAAAGATTTTGGAAGGTAAGGTGGTGGATGAAATGGATAAGGTACATGAGGACATTATTTTTTATAAGGGTATAATAATTTTAATCCCTTTCTCCAAGTTGAAATTCAAAAATATAAGGGCTGATCATGATGATACTATAGCTCGTCATCAAGGGTAATTTAAGACATATAAGTGGGTGAGAGAAATATTTTCATGGAAGGGCTTAAAGGGAGATATTCTATTACATGTTTGAGAGGGTGTGGTGTTTAAAGAATAAGCAAATGAACACATTTTCATTAGGTCTCTTACAACCTCTCCCTATTCCCCACCAAAAATGGGAGAGCATAACCATGGATTTCATCACTAGGATACCCATGCCACACAAAGAATGGGGAATTTTTGTAGTGGTGGATAGGTTGACAAAATATGCTCATTTTTTGCACTTCCATCCAAGTATAATTACCCTTATTTAGCAAAAATATTTTTCACAGAGGTATTAAAGTTGCATTGATTTCCCAAAATAGTCATAAGTGATAGGGAAAACTGATTTATTATCCATTTTTGGCAAGAGATTTTCAAATTTATAGGTACATAATTGCTTCCAAGTACTAGTTATCACCCTCAAATGGATGGACAAATTGATATTGTAAATAAGTTGGTGGAAGGGTACCTAAGTAACTATGTTTATAATAGAAAAGAGGGTATAATAGATGGTTTTACATGGTAGAAAATTCCTACCACATGTCTATTGGTATGTCACCCTTAAAATATTTATATGGATATGAAGCTCTTTCATTTTTTGATCTCATTTTGGAGGGTAGTAGGGTGCTAGGGGATGTTGATTTGGTACAATAAAGTTTTGAAATTTTGGACCTAAATAAGAATTTGCAACAAATGCAAAATTAGAAAAATCTTTATGTGAACTAACATAGGATGGAGAGGCAATTAGAGGTATGAGACATGGTCTATTTGAGGTTATAGGCTTATAAACAATCCTTCCACAAACAAAGTGGAGTAAAAATGTTGAGGCCATGTTTCTATAGGCCATATAAGATTTAGAGAAGGGTGGGAAAGGTGGAAAATATGATGTAATTAATGAAAGGAAGCAATATCCATAATTTTTTCTATGGTTCTTTCCTAAAAAGGGATCTTGGAAAACACATAACACATTATGTTGACTTTCTACCTCTTGATGATGAAGGTAATTTTGTTTTGATTCCAGAAACTATCCTTGAGATTCATGTGAGGAGGATCCACATTCAAACCATAATAGAATGATTGGTTCAATGGAAAGATATACCTTTATAAGATAAAATTTTGGAAGGGGAAGCCATCCTTCAACACTGAAGATTATAATTACTTGTGGGCAAGAAATTTTAGAAAGGGAGGACTATAATGTTTCCCTTTTCAAACTAGTCTTGGGAGAAGACCCTTAGACTTTTTGTTCCCAAGGGTTAAGGAAATTAGAGGCAAAAATGGGAACATTTGATATATTCAAGATCATTTAATGGAAAATAAATTTATGATCTAATTTCTATTTTGGGCCTTTTTGAGGGTCATGGGCACTTAAGGCCGAAAGTGAATTTTATAAGGAGGTTTTTGTATTTTTTTTTTAATAGAGGATTTTATCCTTCCTAATTTTTAGTGATACACTTGGAGGTTTGGTATAAAAGGAAAAAAGATTTTCTTTTTAAGGTATTATCCATTTTTATGATATTAAATTGATGATAAAGTATGTCAAGATTGTTCCTAGTGACTTGAGGATGAAAACCTTCAAGTGTACCAAGAGTTTGGGGATAAAAAAATCCATTCCTTCATTGAGGATAGATCTATTCAAGGGCTATTATTTTCTTTATATTTTCATGTTTTCATGTAATTGGTATTATAAAGGTGTTTTAGAACACCACCTTGTTCATAAGATTAGCCAACACTTTAGAAGCTTGGTGATTACATGTTTGTAGGTTAAGGAGGTGATTGACTTGCTTGTGGAGGTTATTTTATAGTTTTATGAACCATCCATAGGGTGTAAAATTTATTGGAGGGATGAAGACCCCTATTTATAGGGTTATTTTCTTCAAACTCCTCTTCTAGGGTTTAGATGTATTTTTATCAATTTATTCTAGCTTTGGAAATTTGTTTGTGGTATAATTTATAGGGTTTGAGGGATATTCCATGATATAAAATATTTATAAGTTTATTATATTATTTTCCCAATAGTTGTGACTTGCATTGGAGGATATTGAAGGCCTTTAGAGGGGTTAAATTGGGGGGTATTTCATTTTGAATTATTTCTATAGTTTTTCATAATTATTTTTTAGTATTTGTAAGGGTTACAAGGCATATTTAATGAAATAAATGTAATTTTATCAAAAATCAAAATTTAGAATTATTGCAAGGGTAATTTTCATTCATATCTCCATTTCTAAATTGCCAAAAGAGGTATTTTATTAGAACTTCATATTCAACAATTTTGGGGTTGCATTGGAATGTGTTTGATTGGAATTTGGATTATTCTTTCTATCTAGGGTTTGTTTATTTTAAATCTTAAAATCCATAAATAAATTTCAAAATTGTTAGGACTTATGAAAAAACCTTATTTTGGTCACATATACCAATTTTGGGACATTATAGTGGTATTCGAGCCATATCTTGGACATATATGGGATTCAAAGACTTCTGTCAAATAATGACATGGACAAGACTGGGGTTGAGAGTCTTATTTAGACCCAAGATTATTTGATGGGGACCATGACTACATTCCCTAAAATAGTGAAGGGAAATGATGGGAATTAACCCCTTGAAGTGGAGGACCAACCTTCAATTTTTTGGGATCTATTAGAATATAATGATGAGTTTTGACACATACACCCCAGTTTAGAAGGGGAAGGAGCTTCAGAGAATGACTAACATTGAAACAAAGAAAAGGGCACTATGGAAATGTAACCATGCATGATGATTTGGGGAAAATAGTTCTTCCAAATTTTTATGGAGATCTAGGTATTTTAGTCAGAGCTTGGGTGGAAAAGGTAAATAAATACCTTGAATTAAGGCCTTAGGGCAAAAAGGAGGCTCTAACTTTCATCATCCAACATTTAGATGGGGCCACCCATGAATGGTGGCATCATGGATGCAAAACACAAGGGAATGACATCATTAAGACATATGAGGAGATTTATGTGAGGATCATTAAGTATTTTGGTAATAAGGTAGAGACACATAAATAAAAATTATTAATGGCACCAAATAGGTACTTCCAATTGTATAAAGGGAAACCATTGAAGCAACTAACTGAGCCTAGTTTCTATTTATATAATGGGAAACCACTTTCTAAGTGTGTTGATCATAAAATATTAGTAGTTATCAGTATCCAAAACCAAATTTTCATATTGACATAGACAAGTCATTGAATGGAGAGTTTGAGAATTAAAATTCAGTAAATTTAGGGCCTTTTAAGACAAGCAACCAACTTGATTCAAAATCAGAAAACTTAGAAAATTTAGAAAGTTTTGAGGCATGCAAAAATAAAATTGAGGGGAAGACACAAATGGGATGAAAATCATAAATTTATAAAACCAAAAAGGAAAATATAGACATACAAAAGTGGTAAATAGGATGATTATGCACATTTTGAGTGTATATAATTTAAATAATCAATGCACTTGGGATCAAATTTTACCTTTTATTCATAAAAAATGCAACATATCCTTACACAACTATACTGCACATAGCCCTTTTCATGTTTCCTTGGGTTTTAAATCTCTAGCACCCATTAATGTACATTATTCCATTATGCCATTAATAATAACAACTTATTCAACTCAAAATGACTTTTACAAAATTGTTATATTCATTGAGTAGAATCAACACATTTAACAAGTGAAAAGCATTCAATAATTGGTTAATGAAAAATATAAGTAGTGCTATTACAAGCATCAAACACTACACTATCTCTAAGTTGGTGATTGATCTTGGATACACCTATAGAAAGAAATAATGATAGGACCTTACCATAAGCTTAGTCAACTTAGGTATGAGACCTATACCATCAACAAACAAGTAGGATATAAAGATTCTAAACTCAATCCTCCATCCTAACTTAGGTTACATCTAGTATTCAATACATAATTTTTAATCCATTACTTTCCACCTCTATTTAATACCTCAAATCTTACGCAGAATCTTTAGTTAATTTGTAAACAGGTAGATTTCCTACTATGAAAGTTTTACTTATTGGATTTTATATGTAGATTTGTTTAAATGCTGAAATTCAACTCTAGAAATATAATCAACTAAAAATAATGCAATGCAAGTAATAATGAACACTGCACATAAGTTTATAATGGATTTTGGCATATATCTATGTATCTGGGTTCTCTAAATGATGAACCAATTCACTATAAAAATACTTTTTGAAGTACAAATTTAAAACTTACAAAATTACAATGAATCCATCATGAGCTCAAGCGCCAATCGATCCTCCAAAGACCCATATTCGTCTTAGAAGGCTTATACAATGTTATGACATGACCTCCCTACTTCACACCTTCCTATTGACTTATCCTCTAGCACTTGACCTCTAAGAGCCTCTACACATAGCTAAGTCAGAATAGGCATTAATCATTAGGTCTATAAAATGATCCTCCTCCATGGCCTCCAAGTAGTGCTAACTCCTCCAAGAGAGATATTATTACAATAATAAGATTAATAACACCCTACAAATAATAGAGAATTGGAGATTTTGTAGTCTCATAAAATGCTTATCCAATGCTCTAAAACCTTGGAATGGAAGAGTTACAATGAAAGTGAGATATTTGCTTCTCCAATACTTGAAATGTAAGTGAGATCTTGGAGTGCTCTTTGAATTCTCTTGGAATGAGTTTTAAAATGAGGTTCATGGGTTTATATAATTTTTAAAAACCCACTAATTATGGATTTGTTCATTATCCATCCCCATGTACAATCCTTTATTTAAGATTCTTAGCCTTATCTCCTAAAATGGGGAATGTTGAGGATAAATGGGTTGAACCACCATTCATATCTTTCTCTTTGTATAAACCTTCCATCTATTTCTATGGGAGATATCCCAATTTATATGACAAATATCCCACATTTCTAGGGAAAGAGATATTCATGGAGTTAATCCCATTTCTCAAGCCTTAGGAAGTGACATTTGTCTAAAATATTTGAGAATATTTTGGATCTATTGTGGACACTCCAAATGTGAGGGTTTAATTGGTTGACATGTCAAGAATCTATTGGACCACATGCATGTCTAGTCAATACACTTCCACATTTTTTCCCTATTGCCTAAAAACTTCTATAGGCCATAAATTCTGCATATGGAGTCCATTTTTTGAACTAAAAAATGTGTTAGAAATATATCTATGATATATGAATTGTGAAAATGGTTTGAATAAGAATTGATACCTTTTATTTTTTAGCCCTTGTGGATGATCTCTAGATCACACCTCCCCATTAAGAAGGCTTTTAGTCTCCAAAAGTCATTTCTCTTCTATCAATCACAATATCTTCCCATAATTCATCAAATGATTTAGGAGATAAATCAACATAAGTAACATTCTCACCTTGATTTTTAATCATATTTGACAATCTCTCTTAACCTCTACACTACACTACATTGCTCTATATAGGCTAAGGTAATGCTCTCCTAGTATGGAGATGCAGTATATATTCTCTATGCAGTTTCAACATTCTCACAAGGACATAAAACTATGTTTTATACAATAAGTGATATATTATCTCTTTTACAAATTGCCTTTCATGGGGTCTTACAACATAACACATATGTTACAAACAATTCCCTTCTTGGAATCTTCTACAAATGTGCATATAATGATTACACATGTATTTTAATGAAAATGGATATCAAACTTGATCCAAAAAAACAATAATGTTTAACTAAGTGTTACTTACCTTGGAAGCACTTCACATGTTTATTCATGCCTACTTGTCTTCCTTTCAAAAGAAACTCTTTAGATATGTGTACCATGTCTTTCAACTATTTTTATACAAAAAATTTGATTTAGATAACTTTTCAATGCTCACTTTCAATGGAGCCTCTTTACCATCTTACCAAATGCTACAAGAAAAGGTAAGAAAAATATGCCAATCTGAATGTGAGAACATAAAATAATAAATGATACAACCTCTAACAATGGGTTGTTCAAAATATGCTTCTCATTTGGATGGCTACTCCATTTTTCACCCTAAAGGAGTGATCTACCTCCACACTTGCTCTAGAAAATGAGGTTAGTTTATTTCATGATTAATCAACACAAAAACCAAATAAGTGAATTTAAAGTGTTTTTAAGCATGCTAAATAAAATTTATCTATGCAAAAATTCTATCCATTTCTTACTGATCCAATCTAATGGATGTTCCCTCTTGATGGAATCTTCTTTGGATAGGTGGGCTTCTTCATGGGCTACCTATGAATTTACAACTTCATTATTTGTTACATTTTTTAATAGGAGCATAAACCATATTATTCTTACCATATTTAGGATGGCATGATGGATGAAGTTTCCAATAAGTTTAAACCATGTGACCACTCATACAACAATGAGTGTCATACTTCCTTTCATCCTTCTTTTTAGACGAGGAAACATATTTGTCATTTGTCAATTTTGGACTACGAGATTGATCTTTAACACCTACCTTAGTTTTTACAAAAGGCAATAACTTCGTAAAAGATTTCCTCTTCCAATAATTAGTCATATAATGATTAGTTAACCCACAAAAAGTACATAGGAAAGCATTCCACTTTTTCTGTATATCATAATCATATTGTTTAAATTGAAAGAGAACATCATAAGCTTTACAATTACCATTATGTTTAGTGATATTATTTGTGTAAGTACGAGGAGGTGGTATTACATTACCTCTTTTCTCTACTTTATTACATAGTTTCTCATTACCCTATGATTATGTCCCATTCCTTCTCATGGAATAATTCTATAAAGCTAGTGGTGTAAACACTTGGTTGTTAGAAGCTTATCTTCCTTCAGCAGTTCTAGAACTCTCTCTAGTTTCCATCTCCACACTAGCATAACCCAAACATAAAAAATGAGGTAGATCCTCTACCTATATTGGGTTAATAAAACCTTGGCCATTCTTACCAATGCCTTTTTCATCATATCCCATTTTAAATAGTAATCGAGATCTAATGCCTTTAGTATGTATTTCAAATGAACCAAAATCATCATTACCTAAATTTGAATTTGAGTAGGAGGAAGAATAATTACATGGTGAATAACTTACAGTGCACTCATTAATCATGGTTTTTTAGTTGA
Source organism: Torreya grandis (assembly GCA_037957365.1). Lineage (NCBI taxonomy): Eukaryota > Viridiplantae > Streptophyta > Pinopsida > Cupressales > Taxaceae > Torreya > Torreya grandis. The sequence continues at coordinate 3,307,176 of JARHVA010000702.1, read as the reverse complement.
AGTGGAAGGTAAATCTTTCTTCGGCTTACCATACTACAATCTGATCAAGATTTCATCTTTGGATTCGAGCTTAGATCTCAAACATGTAATTTTTTTTTCAAGGGAATAGATCTTGCATCTCAATAAAGAATTATCTTCTTGAATTTTATTGTTGATACTTTCCATCTCTTCTATCCTCTCTCTCTTCAAGGATTTTCCCATGGTTTCTTGCAAATAACCTGTACTTCCAACATAATTACAAAATACAAATGGAAGACTAAAACAAGCCAACAAGTCTATAAATAACCCAATGTAATAGAATACTAAAAATGATTTCAAAACTCTATTCAAGAGTATATCACACAATCAAAATCAATTCCAACATTCTAACTACTTTGATACTAAAATGATCCATAAAAAGGTATATTTCCTCCTCTGAAAATTTTACTTATTGGATCTTTATAGGTAGATTTGTTTAAATTCTCAAATTCATATCTAGATATACAATCAATTAGAAAGAATGCAATGAAATTAATGATAAACACTACACTCAAGTTGATAATGGAGTTTAGTATATGCCTACATCTTTAGGTTCTCTAAATGATGAACCGATTCATTATAAAAATCTATTTACTAGTACAAATTTAAAACTTATAAAACTACAATGAATTTTTCATGAACTCAAGTGTCAATTGGTCTTACAAAGACCCAGACTAGTCTTGGAAGGCTTGCATAATGTTCTAGCATGACCTCCTTGCTTCACACCTTCTTGTTGACTTCTCCTCTACTGCACAGCCTCCAAAAGCCTCTACACAGAGCTAAGTTAGAATAGGCATCAATCATTTAATCCATAAAATGATCCTCCTTTGTAGCCTCCAAGTAGTGATAACTCTTCCAATAGAGCTATTATTACAATACTCAGATTAATAACACATTATGAATAATAGAGAATCAGAGCTTCCATAGTCCCATACAATGCTCCTCCAATGCTCCAAAACCTTGGAATGGAAGAGTTGTAATGCAAGTGAGATCTTTGATTCTCAAATACTTGTAACGTAAGTGAGATCTTATAATTATCTTGGAATGAGTTTACAAATCAGGTTCATGGGTTTATATAGTTTTTGAAAACCCACCAATTATGGATTTCTTCATTATCCATCCCTACATACAAGCCTTTATTTAAGCTTCTTAGTCTTATCTTCCAAAATGGGGTGTGATGAGTTTAATGGGTTGAACCACCATTAATTTATTACTCTTTGGATAAACTTCCCATTCATTTATATGGGAGATATCACAATTTATATGGGAAATATCCCACATTTTTGGGGAAAGAGATATTCATGGAGTCAATCCCATTTCTCAAACCTTAGGAAGTTAGATTTCTCTAAAATCTCGAAGAATATTTTGGATCTGTTATGGACACTCCAAATTTGAGGATCTCACTGGTTCACATGTCAAGAATCTATTGGACTATGTACATGTCTAGTCACCATACCTACACATTTTTCCCTATTGCCTAAAAACTTCAACAAACAATAAATTTTACATATGGAGTCCATTTTTCAAATCAAAAAAAACATTTGAAATATCTCAATGATATATTTACTATGCAAATGGTTTGAATAATAATTGATAAATTTTATTTTTAATCCCTTGTAGATGATCTCTGGATCATCAATAGAAGAATATAAATCCAAATTGTAACATCCTAGTAGAATCAGATCAAGTCATTGAATCTCAAGTTGAAATGACACATTGAAAAGAGATCACTCTCTTCAATATTTTTTAAGTAGGTCAAGTGATTTCACAGTGAATATGGCTTACATAAGTGTAAGTTGTAAATTATTTTTACATATCTTAGCACAACTACATGCAATGGGGGCCATTTATCTTCAAGGAGTGATTAATCAATGAAAATTTGGGTCACTATTTATTATTGTAGTTTATTATTTCATATACAGTCACATGGTATCCTTAACAACACCAACATTAGGTTACACACTTACATTACAATATTAAATATACAACTCTAATGATATGCTACAACATAACTCCTATAGTGTCATTACTATGGACCTCAAATAATCAATAATAATAGTTAACTCTTGACATCATAAAATTCATTAGTTATGAAGTGGTAATTACCAAATATTGTAATGGTTTCACTGATGCTTCATCTCTCTCCCTCATATATTAATTTACACTTCCATTCTTTGTATTTTATTATGTATACAAGAATGAAGTTAGGAAGCACATAGACAACAAAGAATTTATTTTTTATATATTGTATAAAACTTAGTATAATATATATATATATATATATATATATATATATATATATATTAAACAATGTATAACTATAATATATATATATATATATATATATATATATATTATAGTTATACATTGTTTTTCATCATCTTCTTTAATTTTATTATTATTTAACACATTATACATTCATATTCTATACCATTCATAATACAATTTCATTCAGAACCCTCTTAAATATGTTTAAATAGAATTTCCACTAGGTCTCCTCCTGGGCCCCATATCACTTTGTTTTGAGACGAGTGACTTGTAGGCTACATCTCTCAACTCAAAATGGGGATGCATTGGTGGGATTATAATATAAAATTATGCTTCCATTAGGAGAAAAAATAGAATTAGGGACAAAATGCAAGTTTCAAAGTTTTTAGTGTGGTTCAAATATATTTATAAATTAGGACAAATTTTTAGCCATATGTCATGCATATGTACTCAATTTTCAGTGATAAAAATACAAATTTCGATACACTTAAGTATATACTTCATGTAGATGCACATAGTTTAACAAGAAAAAAGTTAAATATTTTTAGATATTCAAAATTTTAAATACAATTTGGGGTGTATGCAAGGTATATGCACTCATTTTTTAGTATCATGAGATATAGGTTCTCAAATTCAACATAAGTAGCAAATAGAAACATATCATTCTATATCATGTTGGTATCAATTCTTTTAGATTAAGGGCATGAACACAAGTCATGTTCTCACTGATAGAGTTATTATTTTTCACTGATTCATGGGCATGAACAATTTTCATGCACATACACAATACTACCATTATTTATTTGTAAATTATTGATGGTAGCTAGAATGTAGAACCCTTGAATATATAAGTTTATCTATAGTATTTGATTTTTGTTTATCAAGGTAATTTGGTTGTGGTTAAATAATTTTCAATAACTTTTGCATTACTCATAGTGAGCCAATATGTTGATCACACCTTCTATCTTGGAATTACAAGACTAGTTTAGAATTAGTTACATGATTTAGTGCACAAGAAATTCATTTCACCAATCATAATGTGTCAGATATGTTATAAATAAAAACCTTTAGGTAACTTTAAAAATTTCATATTTTTAGTGTTTTTGCAACCCCTAATCTCCACAAAATAATATGCATTCTAGTAAAATCAAGCATTGAATTAGACTAGTAAATTAAGGAAAACGAGGAGGGAGGGAGGCTTAGGTAAGGAGAAGTTGACGATGAAGAAGCTTATGCTTATGCATCATCTAAGAAATTATGCTTTGGGATTTTATTTGAAATATTGAAATTATCCAATCCAATTGGAAATCAAGGTTGTAAGGCATGCCAAGAATGCATAGTATTATTCTTCTTGTTCTTGTTAAGGTTTGAATTAAGTGATCGAGAAAAATAAATAATATGGATTGTAATAAACATGAATGTTTCAAGTGAGATTTTTAGGTTTTATAAGAAAATATTAAGGCACCCTTTTCAAAAGGATCAAAGAATAAGATAAAAATAAAATCTTGGTGACATATGAAAGTTTCTAGCACATTCAAAAAAGAATAAGATAAAAAGAAAATATTTGTATCACTTATCTTGAGTTCAAAAATATGTTGTGAAACATATTTAGAATTTATGTTACGTCAATAGGTGTCCTAAAATGGGATCTGAGGAAATGTGGTGTTGGATGAGGTGAAATGTCCATAAGTGTATAAAAATTAATGGATAAAGCTAACGTTTTCATCCATTTGACCATTATAACATATATTTTCTTAAAATTACTTTGAGAAGAGGGGTCATAAGATAAAAATGACTAAATTTAATGATCAAATGATTTGAAATCCATTTAATCATCATAGGGAATTCAACCATCACCAAAGCATTTACAAATAGGTGTGCAAACTAATTGAAAAAATGTTTGAATGAAATGTATGGTAAATGTGAAAACATACAAATGGTACCTTAAATGGTTAAAAAAATGCCTTAAATGGTTTTTTACAAAAATTTCGAAAGATATAAAAGGCATGTGATTTTTCTTGGTAAAATGTCTCAAAGGAATGCCTAGAAAATATACACCAAATGTTGTTCTTAAAAATGCTTTGATGATTTACAAACAATTGTTGGGAAGAGAGTTGGTTTATGGACTATAATTTTTATAAGATAAGTAAAACCATTCTTAAAAATCATCAAAGAATTTTAAGGAAATATAGTGTTGATAAAACCACATGTTAACATTTAAAACTTCAAATTTTAGTATTTTAATAACCCCTAATATCTATAGAAAAAACAAGTGGTAAATAAAAAGTAGGCATTCAAATAGACCAATTTAACAAGGAAAGAAAGGGAAGGGACATGCTTGGGGAACAAAGAGTGATGATGAGGATTGTTATTTCTATGCATCATATATCAAAATTTATTGAATTCTACAATGAAAATATTAATAATTTTAAATTTTGCCTTTGCCTTGTATCATTTACACTCTTTGTTTGATTGTTCTACTAAGGGTTTCACACTATGTAAAAAAGAAGTGAAAAAGAGGGTTTTGGGGCATGCTAGGAGTGCATACTTATATTTTTATACTGTAAAGGGTAAGGTTCTAAAATGATCAAAGGAAAAAAACTACACATCTTGGAGACATGTAAAAAATATTATCGGTAAATCAAAAAATGAAAATAGATTAAGGGAATCTCTACAACACCTACATGATGAGATCAACAATCTGTGGTGTAACATATTTATAATTTTTTTTTATGTTAATGGACATGGGTGCATTAAAATTATTAGGCATCATTATTGTTTTCATCCATCTGACTACTATAAGGCATTTTTTAATTAAAATCACATTTATAAGAGGGGTTCATGATGATAAATGATCAAATGCAATGATGCAATAACTGTAGAAGCTAAAGTAACTTTTTAGGCATTTAAAAAGAGATGTAATCTATAATGGAAACATGGGGTGGTGTTGGAGCATAATGGCTATGAGATGTTAACAATCAATAGTATATTTTAAAATGTGGTTGACAAAATGTCTCAAAAAGACTCGATTTCATGGAATCCAATAATTACTAGACATGCATGATAAGGGTTTTGAAAGTATATTCTAAAACTCATTGACTTAACAAAGCATTTTTAAACATACAATAGATACAAAAAATATTTTAGACATGAATGCAAAATGTGGAATCATATATAAGGCACTTCAACTATGTGACGAAACACATTAATAATATTTATAGGAATGTAAAATCATATAATAGATATACAGATTGTTTGAAAATTTACTCTATTGAAATTTATGAGAAATGTGAAACCATACAAAATGCACATCAATTTTTTTTCATTTGAATAAATTGTCTTTAAAAGAAATTATGAAAAAATGTTTTCAAGGGATGCTTTCAAACTATTCAACTCAATGAAGAAATTTCAATTATACATTGAACATGAAAAAATGTGGTTGAAAAAATGCTTTAAAGACATGATTTCATGGAATATAATGATTGCATAACTTGCACAAAAACAATTTTGAAAAGATTTTTTAAAACTTTGTAACCTAACCAAACACTCTCAAATATACACTGGCCATAACAAAATGTGGTTGATAAAATACCTTAAAAACAATTTCACGAAATATAATGATTCCAAAACACATACAAAAAGGAATGTGATGATTTCATGGAATACTTTTATGTACTATTTTGATAATTTATAAAATATACATAATTTATGAAATCTTTAAACCAATATATAAATACATTTCTATATTTATAAATTCTTTTAGCACCTCTAATGCTAATGAAATATAATCGAATCTAGGCATTGGAATCTAATGTTTAATAGTTAAACTCCAATGTAAATGTTATTATTTTGTAGTTAAACTTACCTGTGCCAAAGGATATTTTGGTGATAGTTGAGAATGCCTATTGCTAAAAAATTGATTCCTATTCAACATACCATATGATCATTAATGTTACTAAAAACACACCATAACTATAATCAAACTACCCACACTAAAAACACACCTCACCTCACCTCACACCAAAATCATGGTCTTGAAATATATTTGTTGTATGAGTAGGTGAAATTCCAATATAAACAAAAGTGTTTCAGTATAAATAACACACATGCCTTTAAATAATTACGTTGAGACACAATAATGTTAGATAACATGCTAACAGTCTTGAAACATGTTAATCGTGTACCTACGGTTACAATTATGGTTTTGTAAAGTCTATTATTGAGGAAGCTAAATTATATTGTTATTACAATATCCACTACCACAAATAAGAGTATAGGCCATATTGAAAAATTGACATTTATCTTATTTCCCTCAGGTATAAGCAGTATTAAAAATATGTTATTTAAGTTACCTAAGGAGTATTGAAAAACTGGTATTTAATTTACTTTATCACAACTAAACATTACAATTAGAGTTACAACTATAAAGTTAGTGAAAAAAGTTCTTAAATATAATGAAATTAAATTATTATTTTTTCTCTTTATTTCACTATTAAAAATAATAATACCAGTTATATTGATTGCAACTCATTTTTTAAAATGATAACTACGCTCTATCTACACTTTCATTTATTTTTAATTATTATTTTATTTTATAAATATTTAATAATTTTTTTCCATATTTATCATGCACTATAACCTTTTTTCCTTCTTTTTAGGTATTTAGGATTCACTGTACAAAGGTTGGTATCCTGGTTCATTTATTAATTATATGGCTATGCATAATGTAAAGTTATAGTTTATAAAGTAAATTTAAATAACTTTAAGTGAAAATGGTCAGAACTCTAAAAATATATGCCCTATATTAATATTGGAAGAAAAAAATGATAGGGTTTGATTTTTACTGCAATATCAAGAGTGTGATTCTTTGAAGACCTTCATATTTCATCTTTTCCTATGGATATAAAAAAGGAAGATGGAATGTACGTCTACATCAAAGAAAAAATAAAAGTAATAACTACATTTTGTATCAAAATTTTCTCTTCATTTCTTTTACTCTATCAATATTTGTATTATGCCTCCCTCATAAAATTGTTAATATTATTAAAATTATATACCTTAACATACAAATATTTGTTTATCACTAATAGTATACCTCTAAAGATAGGTACGTTTTGTTTGAATCTATTACATATGTATTCATATTATAGAATTTGACAAGATTTGATTTTCAAAAAAAAATTATCACAAATGCTTAACAATATCCTGAAGAAGTTGCATGATAAATGTATTGACAAACACAAGGAGAAAATTGTTGTGTGTTTTTGATATTTTTTACTTGTTTTAAGAAATGAATATATATATAATTTCCTTGATTATTAATGTGATTTTTCTAAGTTTCCATTAATTTTTATGATATTTATAAAGTCTCTTTGCCAGGTTTTACCTTTTTTTTTAATGTACACAATATATTATATTATTACCCCAAAGTTACTTATCGTAAGAACAACTATCAAATATAATAAGTTCATGACATAATATGTTCTTGTTGGGGAAGTTAGGAATCAATAATTATTTTAAAGATATTTTAAGTTATAGACAAAAACAAATCTTCGTAGGTTTTCATGTATATTGAAAAAGAATGATAATGCAACTTGCTTGTTGGTTTTATGTTTATATATTTTTTCAGTATTGTTTCAATGCATCCTATTAAAATTATGCTTTGGGATTTTATTTGAAATATTGAAATTATCCAATCCATTTGGAAATTAGGGTTGTAAGGCATGCCAAGAGTGCATACTATTATTCTTCTTGTTCTTGTTAAGGTTTGAATTAAGTGATCGAGAAAAATAAATAATATGGAGTGTAATAAACATGAAAGTTTCAAGGGAGATTGTTAGGTTTTCTAAGAAAATACTAGGGCACCCTTTTCAAAAGGATAAAAGAATAAGATAAAAATAAAATATTGGTGACATGTGAAAGTTTCTAGAACTTTCAAAAAAGAATAAGATAAAAAGAAAATCCTCGTATCACTTATCTTGAGTTAAAAAATATGTTGTGTAACATATTTAGAATTTATGTTACATCAACAGGTATCCTAAAATGGGATCTGAGGAAATGTGGTGTTGGATGAGGTGAAATGTCCATAAGTGTATAAAAACTAATGGATGAGGCTAACGTTTTCATCCATTTGACCATTATAACATATTTTTTCTTAAAATTACATCAAAAAGAGGGGTCATAAGATAAAATTGACTAAATTCAATGATCAAATGATTTTAAATCCATTTAATCATCATAGGGAATTCAACCATCACCAAAGCATTTACAAATAGGTGTGCAAACTAATTGAAAAAATGTTTGAATGAAATGTATGGTAAATGTGAAAACATACAAATGGTACCTTAAATGGTTCAAAAAATGCCTTAAATGTTTTTTTACAAAAATGTCAAAAGATATAAAAGGCATGTGAATTTTCTTGGTAAAATGTCTCAAAGGAATGCCTAGAAAATATACACCAAATGTTGTTCTTAAAAATGCTTTGATGATTTATAGACAATTGTTGGGAAGAGAGTTAGTTTATGGACTATAATTTTTATAAGATAAGTAAAAACATTCTTAAAAATCCTCAAAGACTTTTAAGGAAATATAGTGTTGATAAAACCACGTGTTAACTTTTAAAACTTCAAATTTTATTATTTCAATAACCCCTAATATCTATATAAAAAATAAGCGGTCAACAAAAAGTAGGCAGTCAAAGAGACAAATTTAGTAAGGAAAGAAAGGGAAAGGATAGGCTTGGGGAACAAAGGGTGATGATGAGGATTGTTATGCCTATGCATCATATATCAAAATTTATATAATTCTACAATGATAATATTACTAATTTTAAATGTTACCTTTGCCTTGTATCATTTACACTCTTTCTTTGATTTTTCTACTTAGGGTTTCACACTATGTAAACAAGAAGTGAAAACGAGGGTTTTGGGGCATGCTAGGAGTGCATACTTATATTTTTATATTGTAACGGTTAAAGTTCTAAAATGATCAAAGGAACAAAACTACACATCTTGGAGACATGTAAAAAAAATTATCGGTAAATCAAAAAATGAAAATAAATTAAGGGAATCTCTACAACACCTACATGATGAGATCAACAATCTGTGGCATAACATATTTAGAATGTTTTTTATGTTAATGGACATGGGTGCATTAAAATTAGTAGGCGACATAATTTTTTCATCCATTTGACTACTATAAGGTATTTTTTAATTAACATCACATTTATAAGAGGGGGTCATGATGACAAATGATCAAATGCAATGATGCAATAACTGTAGAAGCTAATGTAACTTTTTATGCATTTAAAAAGAGATATAAGCTATAATGGAAACATGGGGTGGTGTTGGAGCATAATGGCTATGAGATGTTAACAATCAATAGTATATTTTAAAATGTGGTTGACAAAATGTCTCAAAAAGACTCGATTTCATGGAATGCAATAATTACTAGACATGCATGATAAGGGTTTTGAAAGTATATTCTCAAACTCATTGACTTAGCGAAGCATTTTGGAACATACAATAAGCACAAAAACTATTTTAGACATGACTGCAAAATGTGGAATCATATATAAGGCACCTCAACTATGTGACAAAACACATTAATAATATTTATAGGAATGTAAAATCATATAATAGATATGCAAATTGTTTGAAAAAATACTCGATTGAAATTTATGAGAAATGTGAAACCATACAAAATGCACATCAATTTTTTTTCATTTGAAGAAATTGTCTTTAAAAGAAATTATGAAAAAATGTTTTCAAGGGATGCTTTCAAACTATTCAACTCAATGAATAAATTTCAAGTATACATTGAACATGAAAAAATGTGGTTGAAAAAATGCTTTAAAGACATGATTTCATGGAATATAATGATTGCAGAACTTGCACAAAAACAATTTTGAAAAGATTTTTTAAAACTTTGTAACCTAACCAAACACTCTCAATATACACTGGCCATAACAAAATGTGGTTGATAAAATACCTTAAAAAACAATTTCATGAAATATAATGATTCCAAAACACATACAAAAAGGAATGTGATGATTTCATGGAATACTTTTATGTACTATTTTGATAATTTATAAAATATACATAATTTATGAAATATTTAAACCAATATATAAATACATTTCTATATTTATAAATTCTTTCGCCACCTCTAATCCTAATGAAATATAATCAAATCTAGGCATTGTATTCTAATGTTTAACAGTTAAACTCCAATGTAAATGTTATTATTTTGTAGTTAAACTTACCTGTGCCAAAGGATATTTTAGTGATAGTTAAGAATGCCAACTTCTATGAAATCGATGCCTATTCAACATACCTTATGAGCATTAACGTTACTAAAAACACACCATAACTATAATCAAACTACCCACACAAGAAACACACCTCACCTCACCTCACACCAAAATCATGGTCTTGAAACATATTTGTTGTATGAGTAGATGAAATTCCAATATAGATAAAAGTGTTTTAGTATAAATAACACACATGCCTTTAAATACTTACGTTGAGACACAATATTGTTAGATAACTTACTAACGGTCTTGAAACATGTTAATTGTGTAACTACAGTTACAGTTATGGTTTTATAAAGTATATTGTTGAGGAAGCTAAATTGTATTGTTATTGCAACATCCACTACCACAAATAAGAGTATAGGCCGTATTGAAACATTGACATTTATCTTATTGCCCTCAGGTATAAGCAGTATTAAAAATATGTTATTTAAGTTACCTAAGGAGTATTGAAAAAATGGTATTTAATTTGCTTTATCACAACTAAACATTACAATTAGAGTTACAACTATACAGTTAGTGAGAAAAGTTATTAAATATAATGAAATTAAATTATTAATTTTTCCTCTTTATTTCACTATTAAAAATAATAATACTGGTTATATTGATTGCAATTCATTTTTTTTAATGATAATGACGCTCTATCTACACTTTCATTTATTTTTAATTATTATTTTATTTTATAAATATTTAATAAATTTTTTCCATATTTATCATGCACTATAACCTTTTTTCCTTCTTTTTAGGTATTTAGGATTCACTGTACAAAGGTTGGTATCTTGGTTCCTTTATTAATTATATGGCTGTGCGTAATGTAAAATTATAGTTTATAAAGTAAATTTAAATAACTTTAACTGAAAATGGTCAGAATTCTAAGAATATATGTCTTATATTTATATTGGAAGAAAAAAAATGATATAGATATTTTTGAATAGTAGGATTCTTGTAAGATCTTCATATTTCATCTTTTTCTATGGATATAAAAAAGGAAGATGGAATGCACGTCTACATCAAAGAAAAAATAAAAGTAATAACTACATTTTGTATCATAATTTTCTCTTCATTTCTTTTACTCTATCAATATTTGTATTATGCCTCCCTCATAAAATTGTTAATATTATTAAAATTATATACCTTAACATATAAATATATGTTTATCACTGATAGCATACCTCTAAAGATAGGTACGTTTTGTTTGAATCTATTACATATGTATTTATATTATAGACTTTGACAAGATTTGATTTTCAAAATTTTTTATCATAAATGCATAACAATATACTGAAGAAGTTGCATGATAAATGTATTGACAAACACTAGGAGAAAACTATTGTACATTTTTGATTTTTTTTCCCTGTTTTAAGAAATGATTTTATATATAATTTCCTTGATTATGAATGTGATTTTTCTAAGTTTCCATTAATTTTTATGGTATTTCTAAAGTTTCTTTGCTAGGTTTTATTTATTTATTTATTTACATGTACACAATATATTATATTACCACCCCAAAGTTACTTATCGTAAGAACAACTGTCAACTATAATAAGTTCATGACATAATAAGTTCTTGTTGGGGAAGTTAGGAATCAATAATTATTTTAAAGATATTTTAAGTTATAGATAAAAACAACTCTTCGTAGGTTTTCATGTATATTGAAAAAGAACGATAAAGCAACTTGATTGTTGGTTTTATGTTTATATATTTTTTAAGTATTGTTTCAATGCATCCTATTAAATAGTAAAACCCTAACTAAAGCAATATTGGGAAGTTTTTAAATATATCTAACTTCCAATTTTTTACATTTAATAGATTCAAAGAAGAGAAAAGGAAACAATATTATGCAGGTTTGAGAAATTGCAATGGATATAATTTATTTGGATTTAAAAACAAATGTCACATTCTTAGCACTATACATAAAGGAAGGGTAAGATGTATTTTACAGAGGAGGTGTATATATTTTTTGAAAAGAATAAGAAAATGGGCTATAAATTTCTAGAATATTGTATTGAAATTATAGAAATATAGTGTAGTGTATATAAAATGTTTTCTTTCTATCACTTGTTCTTTTAAAAGAATATTACTACTTAAAATGAACCTTCAAAATAATTTATATATGCACCAATCTTATAATTGTTTAAAAAGTTGAGAATTTTTTTATTTGGCTTGTGAAATTTGACTTTGGAGTGGTTATAGAATTTTCTCTATTTTTGTCACATTGAAGTTCTGAATCACTGAACTTGAAAATAAGTAATATTAGATTTAATAGTGTAGATTCTTTCGTACGTGTCCACCAATACAACTTCAAAAGCATCGAATTCATTTATCGACATATTTATCAAAATAAATATCTTAAAATTATTATCTTATTTTTGGATATGTTATATTTTAATTTAAGTATTATATATTTTAAAATAATTTCAACTTTATCTAACATTTATATTTTACTTAGTTGATGATATCTTAATACACTTAACTTATTATTAAACTAGACATCCTTAATTTTTTGGATAATAAATTGAACAACAATTATTTATACATAGATAATAATAAAAAGTTATATTTATATTTCAATAAAAAAATATTATATATTTTTAATTATTATAAATCTTAATTTTATTTATATATAAATTTGAATATTTTTTATTTATATTTATATATTATTATATAGATATGATATCAACAATTTTTAAAATTTGATTTTGTATATATGAACTTAATTTATTGTATAAGTAGGACATCAAGATTTCATTTCTATTATTTCATGATGAGTATAGAGAGAAATCAAGTTGATTTCACCTCGGTACATATTATTTATTTCTTTTGAAGGTTACCAAATACAATGAAATTAAGTTACTTTTAAGTTAAGTTTTCATTTTTCAATTATATTTTATTATACAAAGAAAATATTAGTAGTTAAATTGATGACAACATAGTTTCTTTAAATGCTAACAATGTAGTTTTCTTTTTTAAGTGATAATAGTGCATATGTTTATTCAATTTTTAGAGGAAAGCGACTAATATTGTATGTATAGATTAAAAAAATGGATTTATTTTTAATTATTAATAAAAAAAAATTATTAATATATAGTTTTTATGTATTTATTATGCAATTACTTGAATTCCATTATTTTTTATATGATTTTGACATTATTATTTTTATTTATCATTGGTGTGTAATATAAAGCTAAAAAATCATTTTTAAAAATCAATGAATTGTTCTTTTACTATTTTTTTTTAATTATTTACAAATTTGTTATCTTGGTTCCTTTAAGAAATAAATTGTTTAAATGATATATAAGTATAAATATATTTTTTTCATACTTTTTAGATGCATATGTAGTTCTCCTCAGAATAATATCATTTATTTAAAATTTGACTTTCACCATTGATGCCTTCCTTTTTATTTTTAATGTCTTATTCAATTTGGATCCATAGATTGAAAGTTAAATTCAAACAAATGCTTTGCCATCTCACTTATTTTAAACATTGGGCTATATCATCCATGATTCTTCTCTAAATTTGGTGTATCCTCATTAGTTTAAAATGTGCACCGTAGATTAGTGGCCTTATATAATTTGTTCCACTCATCTCTAATCTCAATCAACAACTCATGTTTTATAAATAATTTAAATTTTCATTTGAGTGCATTAATGCATCCTAATTGTTCAAATCTTATAGTGGGTGTTCCAAATGTCAGAGTTTGCAATGTAATGCCCAAACCACATTTAAAACAATGCATACAATGTCTATTATAATTAGTTTTATATGACTCGAGGGTAAGTTCACAGAGTTGGGAGATAATTCCTTTGACATTTACCATAATGTGATCACATTAATTAATAACATGATCACATTATTTAATTATCATGATCATGTTAATTAATTAATGTGATCACGTTACTTAAGTCTAGGTTTAGGATTGCTAAGCCATAATGTGATCACATTATTTAATAATGTGATTGAGTTATATTAAATAATGATGTGATCACATTACTTAAGTCTAGGTTTAGGATTGCTAAGCCATAATGTGATCACATTATTTAATAATGTGATTGAGTTATATTACATAATAATGCGATCATGTTGTTAAAGGTAACATGATCATTTTAATAATGTGATCGTGTTCACTATGTCACAAAACCAAATAAATAGGGAAACCCAAATGCAAAATTATTCATTTTTTGTTCACATTTCCTCAACTTACCTTGTTTCACAATCACATTTTGCTGAAAAAAGTATTAAAAAGTTCCAAAAAGTGTTAAGAAGCTGATAAATTCACCCCACAGACTTGTAGATTGATGATATTGCCACATATGAGAGGTAGGTCATCAAAATCTTCTCTATTTAACCCTAATTTTTCACAATTTTCATTATTCAACCCATGTTTTTAATTGTAATTTGTTTTTATAATAGGCCATCCTGTTAACCCTCCCAACCCTCCATAAATCACACCTAGCTAGTCGATTCCCTATAGACCTTATTAGATCAAATTAACTTGATAACGAGTCAAATTGAATGATGAACCTCATATAGGAATACTTGTAGTGCCTATTATACTAAGAATTTATTAGTCCTTTATGTCAAGAATTTGGAAATTTCAAAAGCTAACATTTGCACCCTATTCATCGACTTAACTACCAATGCCCCCTTTCTTGTAACCCTCAAACATTTTACTATCCATCACTGTGTACATAATTTAATTATGGATAATTTTTAGGATCAATGGTGGATGGTATTTGAATATCCACCATGTAATAACCATGAGGTCTCATTATATTTTTTGAGGAAAATCTACTCTGATTTTATCCTTAACCAGATTCTCAATTA
This sequence comes from Torreya grandis, assembly GCA_037957365.1. Taxonomy (NCBI): domain Eukaryota; kingdom Viridiplantae; phylum Streptophyta; class Pinopsida; order Cupressales; family Taxaceae; genus Torreya; species Torreya grandis. Next base: position 3,291,752 of record JARHVA010000702.1, on the reverse strand, counting down.
TTTTTATTTTAGTGAGTTTTAGGGCTGAGAAAATGGCTCTGCATAGGATCAACTATGTACACATCATGTAGCTAATCAATTTATATAGATTCATATATAAAAGTCTCTTGAGATTGAGATCCCCTATGTGGTTTAGTAGGTCATGGAGATATACACTCTTCATGCTCTTAGTTCACTTGTTGATGCACTCATTCAACATATGAGTAGGATTTCATAGAGTGATGCTATGGATATGCCATCAGCTACCCAAACCTGACCCCACCCTTGTAGTTTATGTGGAGCTATGTGCATGAGACCTTCTGATGATGATGGCATCAATGGTTTAGATGGATTAGATCATATTATTATGAGTGATGAGTTTTTGACACATACATTTGGTGTGAAGCCATCAATCACCACATAAATGTAGGTATATTTTGTATAAATGTCATGTTAAATTTAAGTTATATTTACAAATTTAATCTCTAAGCTAACAATTAATTTATATAAAAATTTAATATAATATATATGTCATTTTTTATGTCACAGTAGGTGACGATTCCTTCATCATCATAACTAACATTTAAAACATTTCATTTGTCATATCCATTATTTTCATATTTAGATCTAGCTAATGTCCTATCCACAACTACATCTTCCTCTATTAGGACAACACCATTTACATATATAGAGGTAAAAATTGTTTAAATATATGTTTTGTTATTTGTATTTATTATGACTATAGTTGTTTATATAGACATGTTGATGAGTGATGTGGGATATGATTTCTCTAATTTTGTGTCTCTTACTTATACCTATGTGTGTGATGTACCTCCCACTATTTTTGGCTAGATGGAGCATAACCTCCCCTAGCCCTAACAATATCATTGAGAGTCTTCACCTCAGACTCTAAACCAACCACATTTTCCTCTAGGCCAACTATCTCTCTCTTATTATGAGGGAACTCTACATATGTATGATAATTAGGGAAAAAACATATGTATTTTTTATTATTCACACATGGAGAAATGCATCCACCAAAATATTATTGAGGATAAAATAATACTCACCTAAAAAAATCCTAACCAAATTTTCTTTGATCATGCTCCATTTCTAAGTGATTCACTCTAAAATCATATAATAAGAGAAGACATTAGATCTCTAGTCACGTAAATAAACAATAATTGAGTAATAAATTATAAATAAACATATAAAGTAAATAAAAATAAACCAACTCACTACTTTATTTGAGTAATTTCATGTTAGTCTAGGTATAATTACTAATTGGACCTCATTTTAGCACTCTTCTTGTATCCTATTGGTTCATCTCTAACAAGTGTATGCTCACCCTTGTTTCCCCCTAAAATTCATCTCCTTACCCTATCCTATGCTTATTTCTACATCTAAGTATCTACATATTATGGTGGTAGTTATACTTAATGTTGGCATCCTACCATAATTGTAACCTAGACACAAGATATTTTTATAAATGTACTCATCAAATTAGTACTCTCCAGATTTTTCCTTTGATGGTAGTAGAGTGTCCACCTCATTCATAAACTATCCTAAAATGCCCTAATATAGTAGAGCTACCAAATATATCATTATTAGTGTGTTCACCACTCATGGAAAGTCTCTCAATGGTGGCATACCTATCCAACTAGAAGCCCTAATGGTCCCCATTGTCCCATTCTTTAACCCTCACTGGTAAGGGGTCATGTGATCATACACCTAGCCCATGAAGATTTTAGGGGTGATTTTCTCATAGACCAAAGTATTATGCCTAGTTAACAACCTTACCTCTATCACAATCCTTAATCAAGGCCATAACCCTACCTTTAGCCAACAATCCTAGTATCCTAATCACAATCTTGACAGTGATAGTCCACTCTCAAGGGACTTGTGGGAAAATTAAAATGTTTTACATGACACATCCTAGTTGGTAAGTAGGTTAAGCAAAGGAATCTACTCAATGGGACAATAATTCCCACTTACACAATCCAGAGTATCCTTATTATATATAGTGTGCCCAAATCATTAGTCATTAATTTCTATATAATCCTAAGAAGCCAATCATACTTCATCACTATAGTCCATCAAATATAGGCCCACCTTTTTAAAATATAATTTAAAATAACCCTAATTACTCTAATTTAATCTTAAAAATTCATCCAAAAGGAATTATTTACAAGGGTCTAGACCTAAGTCAAACCCCTATTTTTAGACAAGTAATAAATCAACAACCAATATAGTCCAACATGTAATGTAGTACAAATTGAAGATCTTGACCCAAGTATATTTATATTATTAATTTGAAAAAAAATAAACTAGTATATTATATATTCCCTTTCACAGTTTTAAGCATCAAATTTTTATTTTTGTACAAGGCTTCTACTCTAACACTTCAATAGATGGCTTATAATTTTAGATCTAAGTGTATTTTCACGTGCATGCTTTTATTCTTCTTTCTAATAATGTGTCATTACATTCATGTGATTATATAGATAGATACTTTATGCGTACAAGTTCTTATATTTATCATTTCGGTTTCCAAATATAAGATTTGATGTACTTTATATAAAACTAAGTGAGACCTTGTTTACATGAATAGTTAATGGTCGGTACTGACACTCCTCCCTCTATATGAGCTGAGATAGACATAAGCATTGATAATTCAATGTCATCTACACAGGGGATGATAGAGGTATATATTAGTTTTTATAATTTTAAATTGTAAAAATAGACTTGTTTTAATAATTTTAGTACATGTGTACTTGGGGAAAATATACCTTATGTTTATGTATTGTGTATGTAGGGTTGTCCTATGATAGTGGATAGTCCCAATCAGATGGTGATTCTTGCATATATTGAAATGTTCATCCAACAATCTAGCCTTGTGTGTGTACTTTGCATAGTCATAAACAATCTTCTCCCTAAATTTGACTATTTTTTTTGAAATAGGTATTTATTTTATTACAAGCTCACACCTTTTATATTCTTTTCCATATTTTACTTGATAAGTCACTGATTTATATTTGCTTAAATCAACTAATTCCTTTCTAGTTGTACTTGTAATCTCCTCATGGATACATTTTTCAAAATTTGGCAATCTACTACAAATACTATAATTTCCATTTAAACATGATTTGTTGTAAAATAATTGCCCATCTGATCTTTTACAAAATATAGTTGGAATAAATTTCTTGGATGATTTTGGTGGCAATTAAGTGTTACACTCATAAAAAAATGTTAGTATGCAAATTACAACAAATATAGCTAAAAACATCATAGTGCATTGAAAATTCAACATGTTGCCTACAACAAGTGGTGTGTGTGTGATTTATTTTAACATAGAGAGGTTTTGTCATATCCAAATATCTTTGAAATATTGAAATTTTTGAGTGTTTTCCCAAAAATTTAGAGTAAAATTATGTTTTAATAATATCTAATAAATATTTTGGATGCAATTCACAGTTATGAGAACCAACTCTTATTTTCACAACATCTCTTACATTAGGAGAAACTTTTGAATTGTATTTCCAAAATTGAGAAATTAACTCTTTGAGAGTATTGGATAGATCCTTTTCCTTTTGTGGAAATCTACCAGAGAATGCCTAGAGCTCTTAGTGTTAGGTTCATTAAGTCTTTCACATCTTTTAATTGATTTTCTTATTGTTTTTATATTTATATTAAGTGTTCATCTTTTTTTTGAAACCATTAATTTTTTCACTATTATGTCACTTACTTCACAAATTATAGGTATATGTATGGAAACAATACAATATTTGGTGTGTGATTTTGGGCCTACAGTATGATATGCATCATGTATATTTTCAACAATTTCATTGTTTTCACTATCCATGATAGATGTTATTAGTCTTAATGTGTACATTATAGGTCTCATCTTAGTCAATTTTATCAATAAAACAAATAATTGACATATTTGACTATCATATCGCAAATTACGAAAAGAAAATATCCCAAATTTATTAAGCCAATCTTATTGAATGACAATCAGACATTTTGTTATGCATCAATTTTAAAATATTTTCATCAACTTCAATAATGTACTTGTGTTTTCTATGCACAATTCTTGGAGGTATTCGTAATGATGTAATTTGTTGAGAGGGTGTTTTAGAACCATTATTAATTTCATTATTTAGAGGTGGGATGAAAATAATTTCTTCATTGTTAATTTCTTCACCATATGTTTCCATGAAATCTTTTTGATAGTTGATTTCATCATTATTTTTTTCCATAAAATTCTCTTCATTTATGGGTGGTGAAGCATCATACATAGACTCATCATCAATAAAATAAAAAACTTGGAAATTTGAATGGGAAATTCCAACATTAACTAATTCATTATTATTCATTTCATTATGGTTAATTTCAACATTATTCAATTGATTATAGTTAATTTCATCATTTCTTAATTCATTATCATCAATTAGATCATTATATATGGCATTTGGTTCATCAAGATTTGGGTTTGTACCTTGTTTACCATGAAATTTTTGCATTAGCACCTTGTGTTTATCTTTGAAATATTCTAATTCCTTTAGTGTTTTATTCTTTAACAACTTCCTCTTCCTCTTTGAATGTTATCTAGAACCCATCATAAGGGAAAATTAATAAATTTTCAAAGATGGGGTCAAGTACATAGGTATGTAGATCTCGCATAAGTACATAGAGAATGTTTGTGGGGATAGAAGTCTTGATTTGGTATAAAACTAGTCATTTATAAGTGAGCTTATCAACAAAATAATAATATCATCACATTATATAGCATGATCATGTTACTAAATAATGTGATCTCATTATATTTCCCATAATGTCTGAACACATCCAACCCATCAAGAATTTGATATAAACATTAGCACGATCATTTTATTAAATAATGTGATCATATTATTGAATAACATGATCACATTATTATTGATATAAGCTATGGGGTTGGTAATTGGCAATGAGGACTGAGTGTTTCCTATGCTAAGAATAACATGATTACATTATACTTAATGTAGATAATGGATTATAGAGTAGGGATTAAGGCTAATTAGTGCATATGGTTTGTGGATTAGGGATTATAATTTGTGTTTTAGGAATTAGGAATTAAAATTAAGGTCCAAAGTGAAGTTTTATGGCTACTAAGACCTTTCCCATAGAATGGATTAGCTTTATAGATACTCGCATTAATCCATGCATTAAATCCCATCATTTTGAATTGACATTACGATGGAATAGAAATGGATCCCCATAAATTGAAACATTGTGTACATTTAATAAAACAATAGGTAGCATGCTTTTATGGCATACATGGCATGAAAATGTTTTCAAGCACTTTTCCCAAAGTGAATTAAATTTTATATCACTTATGGTTTAAATTTTTAAAGTGGTTGGCCAATATGTTTTCCAAAGTGCATTAAATGCCATGGTATTACTTCTTAAGTCATTTTTTTCTTCTCCTAATACTTGGAGAAAGAAGATCTAAGCACATTGAAGCCCCAAAAAATAATAAGTCATTAATAATAAAATGTGTTTTTGGGTTACCATTATACCCTAGATGTTATCATGTAGATTGATTGAATTAGTGAAATGGGGCAATCAGTCATGTTATTTAGGCCAAATTAAGCCCTATGAACTTAATTCTTAATCTAGAAATGATGTTAATTTGGGATAAAATGATTGGTTTAAGGTTTAATAATTTTATATTTGTGGTTTAGAGTTTAGGGATTAAGAACTTTAAGGATTAGGGCTTAGGTTATAAGTTTTATGGCATATTTATATAATCATGTAGGTAATTGGGGAAAATTTGGGAGCCTTGAACCTATATGTGTGATTACTGAATGTGAATTTGGGACCAATTATCCCCCACATCATTATATATTGAGCCTACAAAGTCAATTATGGTAATGAGTGATGCAATTTTAACTAAGTTAATCCCTATGAACCTAATTATTACTATCTATATAAAAGATGTTAATTGGGGATAAATTTATTGGTTTAGGAATTAAAGTCTATAATTTAAAGGGTTTGGGGTTTAAGGCTTATGGCTTAGGTTTTTTAATGTAAATGGTATAGGGTTTGGGGTTAAGGTTAAATGATACAGGATAACTTACAGTTTATGATATCAAATATAGGTTCTAATCACTAAGGTAATTGAAGAACATTTGAGCTACTTATGACACCTATTTATGACTTGATTACCTTCATGTTTGCATAAATCTAATAAAATTATGGTCAATTATTCCATGTACATATTGTATACATGTTATACAATTGATTAATCCATAAATTTGGTTTAGGGGCTTAAATTTGCCTAAATAATGTAGGGAATTATACAAATTGACTAAATGGATCAACTCATGTTAAAATATCAATCTTTTGATTTTTCCCCAAATCATATCTTGCTATTGAAGACCCTCAAAATGGCCTCAAATGCCTCTTTGATTAAAATAATAAACTACCTCTTCTCATTTTTGATTAATTAGGTTGAAGGGTCTTGAAATAGTCCCAATTTATTGAAAATATGCACAACTATATTGGTACTTCAAAGGCACTAGCCATAGGATTAAAAGTGCATAAATTATGACATCTCATGATAAAACTAGTTATATCATAAAGCATATATGTTTGTGACATATAGTGGGAATTAGGGCATATGAATATTATAATTTAAATGTTTTAGGGATCAGTAGAGATTAGGGCATAGGGTTTCAGTTTAAGGATCTACATATTAATTTCTAATCACTAGATATGTCATGTGTTCAAACTAGATTCTTACTACAAAGGATGTTAATTAGGAATAAATTGAAGTTGGTAAATACCTAGAAAGTAAATGGTTTCTAATTTAGGGTATAGTTTTTAGAGTTTATGGTTTACAACTTCTAAGTTTTAATGTATAAAAATGGTTTAGAGTACATAGGGTTAATCACAAAGATAATTGAGGATAATTTGAATCACTTGGACACATTTGTGATATAGAGTATGTTTTTGGGTTGTAATTATACCATGGATGTCATGTCATACGTGCATATTAAGTGAATTAGTCAAATGGGATAATCACTCATGTGATTTAGGCCAAATTGATCCCTATGAACTTAATTCTTAGTCTAAATGATGATAATTTGGGCTAAAATGATTGGTTCAAATTGTAAAGAGTTTATATTTATAGTAAATAGAATTTAGGGATTGTGAACTTTAGGGATTAGGGCTTAGTGTTTATGTTTCATGGTATATAAGGTATAATCATGATGGTGATTAGGGAAAATTTGAGCTTCTTGAACATAGATCTATGAGTAAAAAATGTGAATTCGGGATCAATTATCCTCTACATTATTACATATTGAGCCAACAAAGTCAATTGTGGTAATGACTGATATAATTTTAACCAATTTCATCCTTGTGAACCTATATATCACTATATATAAAGGATTTTAATTGGGGTTGAATTGATCCCAAGAGCCTACTAAGCCTCAATGTAAGGAATTTGATCCATATGATATCAATTCGAGATCCAAGTGCTCATCATATTAAAAAGATAAGTGTTTTTTCAATTTGATATGTAGTTTGGTCCAAAGGAGCTGTGTGTAAGGAATTACATTCATATATAATGGAAATTGGTGCTTACTTGGATTTAATTACATACCATATTGAACCAATCAAGTATTCAGTTCTATATGATACATAATTGGGGCTAATCAAGGCTTGCCCAAGGAATTTTGTCAACATAATTTTAATTAGGGCCCTAATTACACACTTTATTCAAATAATTGAGTGTTATCATGGATCTGATATGAAATCATGACCAAATTAACCCCTATAAGGAATTACAGATCCATCTTTAATAACAATTGAGATTTTGATTATGCACCAAATTTAACTAAAAGAATATTTGGTTCAATATGATTTATGAAATTTAGTCCAAACAAGCCCTATGTAAGAAATTTCATCCTTCTACTATCAACACAGGTATCTGTTGATCCCAAATACATAACAAATTAAATAAACCAAGTATTTAGCTCAATTAAATATGCAATTATGGCCAACCAAGGCTCATGAAAGTAATTAAATACATATAATATCAATTACAACTTCGTTGGCCCCAATTGTAAACTATATCTAGCTAATCATCCATTTGGTTTTATCTTGTATACATAATTAGGGCCAAATGAGCCCCATGAAAGTAATTTTATCGATATAATGTTCCATTTGGGTGCCATTAGCCCTAATTTCACACCATATTGAATCAATTGAGTATTTAGGTTCATTTTGATATGCAATTGGGGCCACTCAATCCCCAAGCAAGGAATTACATCCATCTAATGTTATTCAGGTCTTTAATTACACCCTGTTAGATTGATTGATATTTTTTCAATATTATAAATAGTTGAAGACAACTAAGTCCTGTGTAATTAATTATTTCCACCTATAATATCAATTGATGCATTTTTCACCCCATAAAATGAACCGTGTCTATATAATTTGTCCATTGTGAATATTTTTCCCTAATCGCACATCATATTTAACCAATCAACTATTTTTTTTAGCATAATATTTATAATTAAGAGTAATTGGTCCTCATGCAAGGAATTCCTTAAATATAATGTAAATTAGGTATTTGATAACATAGGTCATATTAGATAATAATCTTAAGACTACTAGGCCTAATGGATCCTATTCAGGTTTTAGGATATTTAGAATATATAATGTGATCACATTAATAACAAAGTTAATAATGTAATTGTGGTATTTGAATTTGAATTCAATTCCCATGTCTTTTAGCTCAAGAATGGATTAGATTCTTGAGGCAAAGGGTTGGATTGTCAATGTACAACCGAGCATTGAAAGGTATGAAAATAAATGATAAATTTCAAATTTAATTGCCAAATACACTAAGAATTTCAATGTGAAAATTCAAAAACATGATAATGTCATGACAAGCACACTCTCCTCTTTTGAAAAATATGATTCTTATATTTTTTGGACTAATTTAAGGTTTCAAACTAAATTTATTTCTAACTATGCCTTTTTTAGGCCACCACATGCCATAAACATACATGCCTATATATGTTCATGTAATTTATGTTTCATTGATTCAAGTGAAAAATAAATTATATGGTGACGTATTATGTTTAATTCTACACACATTCAAAAAAATTAAAAAAATTGATTTTCGTTTTTTTGAGGTAGTTAGGCCTAACTCATGGATGAATATCCATTTCTTTTTCAGTTTTTAGGATCTATTTACATGCAAAATTCATAAAAAAAATATATTCATTGAAAAAATACAAAAAAATATAGGTGATGTGCTACAAGCTTCTATATAAATTTTCCCTAAAGGGTTTCAAATAATATTAAATGCTACTAAAAAATTGATGCACATCATGGCCATCTATCTACTATGTTTTCTGGAAAAAAACTAGAGTTCATCTTAAAATTTTAGATGTTTGACCTAGTTATACTTAACCATTTTTTTTTAAAAATAGAGTTTTAGAAATTAGACTCAAAATTCTACTTTTTATAGCATCTTCAAATTTTGTGTGTACATATCTCAAATTATCTACAAAATTTCAAATTTTTGAAATTTTATAAAAATCATGTCCATGGGTCAGCGACTTTTTGTCCCCCAACGTTGTGCACTTACCCTTGATGTAAATAAGTTGGTAAAGTTATATATTCACAATAATTTGTTAACAATTATAAAAAAAAATCATAAACATAGATAAGGATGTGTCAAATATTTTTAAGTATAAATATAAATGTAGAGACATAAAGTCTATATTTATTTACATAACTGTTATTGAATGGTTAATAAAATAAATAACTAATAAAAAAACCATAGCTAAAATATAAATAGATATATTCCATTATGATACTTTTTTTCCTCAAAAAACAAACAAACAAAAGGATTTGAAAGAGATAGAAATATAATATGTCAAATCATAAACATATTGTATTCTTACCTCAAAAAAATGAATGCATATAATATTTTAAAAAAAATATTTTTGTTATAAAAAGATTAAAATGTAACAAGTAAATCATAAATATTATTATTATTTAGTGAAGCCCATTTATTTTAGAGTTGTAATAAATTAGTGAAACATTAATTATGTATTAATTAATAAAAAAATCATTATATTGATATTGAAGTATTTTGTTAGTATTTAGAGGAGATGCATGTGAATACTATGGGCCAAAGGTGATGGAAAATATTAACATGAAGTATGCTACAAATAAAAGGCAAAAATATTTTCTTCCATTTATTATGATAAATTAAAATGTTGTTTCCATTCAACACCACATGCCCAAGCCCTTGCCAATGGAGCTTTCATTGTCATGAACATGAGATTGGGGGTTTGTAATTTTTTTTCACTAGTCTTGAGATACATGGTTATCAAATCTATTTTATGGATCATGATGAATAAAAAAAAAATCACATAGATGTGGAAAGCAAGTTATACACACAACAATATTGTAAGTGAACATGAATAAGAAATCTTGGCTTGAAAATTTCATTTCAATCAATGCATATTAAATATAACTCTATTTGTGAATAATCTAAGTCAACATGGCATAAGTAGGAGATTCAATAATGGACTACTATAATGAACATAGATTCTAAACATGGATTTGCAATTAAGTTCACTTTAGATGTGACCAAGTGTGCATCATGTTAGATGCCATGTATTATCACCTAGTGCATCTGTAACATAAACACAATATGATATTATTGGTTTAAGAGTATTTTATTCATATGTATATAAATTAAAATGAGAATACAAAATTTTCAAATTCATAAATGTATAATATAATTGTAAGTTGTAATTTTAATTCTAACAGTAGCCATGATTAAATCCATGCTAGTTGGAAATTATTTTTGATGTAAATGGGGTAAGAATATCTAAGAGAATAAAAAAGTGAAGAATTAAATATATGGAGTACATAAAAAAATTTGGTGACCAAGCTATGAACCTCTACACTTTTCAAATATATCACAATGAGTAAGTGTACTATGACAATAAAAAGAATGGCTACAAGAAAGAAACATTACCACTCAAAAAATAAAGTAAATAAAAAGAAGAAATAAAGTAGCTACAAGAAGAGGAAAGCAAAAATAACTTATAGAAGAAGAATGGAGACTAATACAAGTAATGGATATTCAATTTATAACCTAAAAAAGATCATATGAGATCAGAAGAAAAGTAGTCTTGTAGTCAAAGAATAATGTGAGACACAATCTCAGATATATTGTGAGTGTTTGATGAAGATAGAGAAGTACATGATCACAAATGACTCCATTGAGAAAAAGAATGAGATAAATATAATATACCTTCAAATTAAAGGGGGTCTAACAAGTTGGTTGGTTGGATTAACAGTTAGACTAGTTTACCATTAGAGTTTGATTAGTCTTATTTATGGTTCTTATTCTTCATTGCGAGGAGGAATGTATTTCATGAGAGGGAAGTTATAAAAAAATGATTTGGTTAGACAAGCCATGAATGTCACTTAGATGATGGATATCTTGATAAAAATGAAAGGGACTCCTCAATTTCACCATATGGTATTGATGCAAACATTGTGTGGGTGGTCAAGTGTATCATGACACCAAATCATCTCTTAACCAGTAATACAATGAGAGCATGATGTAGTTTGCTAATAAATTCACAATTTTGATATTCATGTGAATTAATTCCATCTCAATATTACTTCCCATTCCTATATATTAATATATAATGATAGTAAACCTCAGTATTGATATTGGGTATAGTTATATATAATTATGTTATGACTCCTAGTTACTTGCAAGGTGTGGATTCCTTAGCTTGATCTCAACACTTTACTCAACGAATAAGTGATTTATTCTTGTTTTTGAAGAAGATATACATATCCAAAGTTAAATATTATTGATATATTTCATTTGGAATATGTTTATGCATGGTAAATCCCTATACATAATGTTTGGGAAGATTTTTGTATCTTGATTTATAGAATCAAACTACTTAATCTATTTAAGGTGTTAATGTCCAATGCTTAGATATATGCATCTTACTTCCTTGGGAATGCATTGATCTTTTGAAGTTGATTTTATGTTTCTTAATGGTAATATTTGGGTTATTAATGATTTTGGTATTGGGTCAATAACCATGCATGTTCTACTTCGAAAGCATGAGGTGATATTCATTTGACAGAATTCATTCCCATAGTCCCTCTTCCACCTTTTTTTGTGTGTAAGGAAGGATGATATCCTATGGTGAAATTGTAATGAGGTTAAGTTAAAGTTAGAATCTTGATAGGTTGAGTTTTCACCATATGTAAGTTTCATATTCTATGAAATGGATTATTTGACATGGAAATAATATGATGAGTATATTATTAGGCATAGATTTATGTTTGTGAGTTTTGGATATTATAAAGTTTTAGATATTATAAATAATCAATATATTCATGTCTAATTGGAAATGGAAGACAAATATTAAGAATAAGTTAATCTATGAGCATGATAACATTTGTATTATGTTGGACAACTTGGAATTAATGTCAGAATTAAAATTGTAACTAAAGGATGATTTAAAAAAAGAATGCCTAGATGTGTTTACACATAGATAATCCTTTTGAAATAAAAACATGATAGTTCATTATTGTAATGTATTTTGAATTAATTGAGTAATATTATAGGGAAAGGAATAACCCATGTTTTAATCTCTTTATATAATAAGGGGTTAATCTTAAGATTCAAAGCAATTTACCATAATGGATTTGAATGTCGTAGAGAGTAAGATTAATAAAGGATTATGGCCTTGATGAAAAGAAAAATTCAAAAATTAGATAAGTGTGCCTATTTAAGATGTAAATACAATCAGTATATACATTATATTACATTAGCAATCCCTTGTAATTAAAAGAGAACCTCAACATAAAATTTGGTATCTTTTTATATAATCAACACAAGGTTTGGAAAATCTTAGTGTTGTATTCTGATCATTGATAGATGACTCAAAAAGGATTTTAGTGTAACTTGTTAAGTGAAATAAGGCTTAAGGTAATAAACACTTGGGTATAGATATTAATCCTTATGATTAATGAAAACTTCAATAGATGAGATCAAACCTGAGTTAGACCCTTACAACTCAGTTGGTTATCTCTTAGGGAGTAGGTCAACATTTTAAAGTTGTGAAATTAGTAAGGGTAATTATTTCTCATCACTATGATGAAGTATGGATAAATATATTTTGAGTATACTCTTTTGTGTAACTATTTGAAGACAAATATTTATCCTCTTGCATTAAGTTATTTCATTACTTTTTAGATTAAATACTAAATCACCTCACATTTAAGTACTTTCATACTTTTTAAGTTAAATCTATAAGGTAATACCTTGTGTAAAACGTGCTATTTGTTCAATTTATAAATGGAATTTCAGTTCAAACTTGATTCATATTTTCATTACATAGACCTACGGACTTAAACAAATTTATTTTATGGCTTAGTTTCATGGGTTTGCATTTTTTTGTGGCTTAGCATTGAAATATTGGTTAGCTAGTTTTTAGATTTGTCCATCAACATTTGGATTTGATCCTAAAGCTTGATCTCTTTTTTAGACTTATACAATTAATAGCTTGTTTAGTTTGTGAATGGATTTAATCAAGTTTGTAGGAAGCCTTGGAAGTCATTTATATGGCTATTAATGAAATTTTTGAGCTTTACATTAGAGTTAATGTCCTATGCAATGGATTAGGCATTTAAATAATTAATTTACCATGACTTATTCTTTGAAAATGCCATTGAAGTGGATGTTTCACTTTGAGGACATGAGATGCATGATTTTCTAGAGGAAGAAGTCTAGGCATGTTATTCAACCTTAAGAAACTTATGTTTGACGACACATTTAGAAACATTGGCATTGGTAAATGGAATTTTGATCTTTGGAAATGGCCTAACTTTATAGGTATCATATTTTTTGAGCCCATAATTCAAAATTTATATGATCATAACTTTGTATTTGGAAAATGAAGACTAATTTGGGGGAGCTTCTATATTAATTTAAAATGATTAATTATGGGAGGCTATGCAATAATTTTTTTACAAGTAGATGTGAACTTCTTGGTGAATTTAATTAATGGGAAAAGTGTTCATTGTAATACTATAAGTTAAAATTAGTTGGATTAAAATTTAAAAAAATGTCATTGGTTTTATTACTAGCACATAAGGGTGCAACAGATAATCTATGCTGACTTGGTCGACCTTTATGATAAATTTACAATAATAGTTAATGCTAGAAATAAATTGATCAAAAATTTGTAACACATGACTCTAGAAAATAGTGTTCATATTTTAGAATTTTTTATGAAAATAAAATAAAATACGAAAGACAAAAGATGAGATACTAAATTTTTTGTGTTTACTATAAAGTGAATGATAGGAAACATACCTATAGTTTCTAAAAAATAAAACTTACAATAAATATTTCAATCAATGATATTAAAGAATTGGATGAACCATCTTCAATGGAATCATTTGGATCTTTAATTACAAGTTTTCAATGGACCAACATATAGTTCAATGCATATGTCAAAGATGGAGAAACAAAGCACAATACTACAATTATAAGTTTATATTTACTAACATATTACTTTTCCTTGCATTATAGCTATATTTGTTTGCAAATTAATTATAGTTATTTAGTTTCAAATTCAACTTGGTAAACAATATGAAAAACTTTTAAATGACATAAAAATTATCCAATATCCTAAAAAATACCATTTTTCATTTAAAAAATGTAGTATAGAATGTGCCAAAAGGTTATTGAACTCTTTATGCAAATCTTGCTTCATTTTTTGAACCACTAAATGATGAATGCATCATACTAGAAAACATTTTCAAATAATAGACACATCAAATATCAAAGGCAAGAATCCATTTTATTATTTTTTATATTTTAAAATTATATTAACATTGTGTTTTTCTCATTCATTTACCATGTTAAAAATCACTAGATAACACTAACAATTATAGGTTACATGCTCGTTAAAGGAAAATAGAAATGGATTTGCTCCCTTTGAGACAATTATTAATTCATTCCAACATGCAATCCTAACAATAGATCCTTATACTAATTACTATTTACATTTTTCATGATGCCCAAAAACTCCATGCCATTCCTATACCCATGCACTAACATGCAACATTCATACAAAAGATTAAAATTTAAATATATATTGTAGAAACCTATGTTTGACATTATATTTCTAAATCTAATAACCATATCATTTTAAGAATATCAATAAATTATTTAACAATTATATTTATATTATGAAAATTCCAAATGAATAACACATTTACATTTGGAATGGATAATACTATTTTTGTTATTAAACAACAATGAGCCACAATTCAAATTCAATAAGTTACTTTACATTTTCCCTTGTTTAAATGTTTTGAAAGTGAAAATAACTTGTTCTTCAATGAATTAATACATTTATTACCTATTTTTTTACATCATGATATTACAAGAATATGAAAAAATGGCACAATAAATTTTAGACATTCCTCAAGTTGAGCAGAATTTGTTTTGAAAACTAAAGTATCTAATTAATTTTCCTAAACTGATTCCAAATTTATACTTGCACATCTCAAATAGATACTATGTTCAAATCCCTATTACTTTAAAAATGTTAACTTTTTTTATTGTTATGTTGTTCAAACCTATGGAAATAACAATAGTGTAGAAAAATGTTGACTTAATAATTATTTTTCAATGACTTTGAACATATTGATATGGTATAGACTTTATCCGACAAAGTTGTGTTTTGGATAGACTGTATCTTTACCAGCTCTTCTCTATCAGTATAAAAATGTAGAAATATACTATTTAAATATAATTTGAAACTTTACTATTATATTACGGCTATGCAATTTTTTCAAGTGCTTTATATAAAAAATTTATTTTAATTTGATCTTAATTGAAATTTTTACTTATATAAGAAGCAAATATTTCTCCCTTTTTACACATTACATTTGGTGAGTTGAATCCATCAAAAATAATATGATGTTAAAACAATTCCCAACATATTGTATCAAATGTATATAAATTTAGTAGATTAACCAAAAGTTAAATTTTTTTAATAGTAAATCTAGTGTTTTAGTCAAATATATAATCTACATAAAAATTGAGGCTCTAACCTTTTGGACATGTTTCTCGATATCCTACTACATGATCATAACTCCTATAAGATATCTAGTTATATTATCAAATTGTTGCATCCAATGCAAAAATGAACAAGTACTTGGTAAGTGAATTTTCTTTGTATTGTTTGAATAAATGTTCTTATAACTACACCACACGACTCAACTTCCTTATTAAATTGAATATTAAATTAGTGTAGATAGATAGTTTCACCCATAATATTATATTTCTATTTATATTTTGTAGCTGAATAGGATGGAAGAGGAAATTCCAATTCCACCATTTAACTTTTATTATGATATAGCCTTTGATTTACCTTAGACTACCTTTTATGTCCTATCAACTAGTAAGTTTGATTAAGAGTCATCATCATCTCTAAATCATTATAATATTATATATATTATTTTTATTTGAGGTAGTTTTAATTCATAAATATAAATGCTTAATGTGAAGTCTTTTAATCAAAAATTGTGCCTAAAATCATTGATTCTAGTTAAAATTTATGGAATACAAGATTTGTTTTTGAATGGTTTTAAGATGCTGGACCAAAAGGTGCAAGAGAAGGAATTGTGATTTTGTTTATTAACACATGTATAGACCCCACACATCAAATTTTATTAGCAATAGGAACAAAGAGATACCTAATTCTTACTCATTTGAAAATAATGTGATATCACTAAGAGCCTTATATTTAGGATCATGTAATATAAAGCTTATAAAAATTTGGAATCAATAATTACCTAACATTAAAAACATAACTACAATATAGAAAAGGTATAATTACTTGATAAACCCAATTTAACATCTCAATAAAACATGATGTTACTCAATTAAAACTTTATTTAGATACTCAAAGTTACCTATCCCTACTATGTTTGGAGAATTTTATTATAGCTATAAATATATAAATTAACAATGATAATTTTTGACACATTTTTAATTGTATGACTTGTGCCCAAATACATAGCTCTTAATTATCATTCCTCTAAGCCATTTATTTACATGTGGGATTGACCCTTTGTTTATCATCATTACTACATAGAAATTATCTAGTTGAGTGATCTGATGTCTTCCCCTAGATGCTTTTATATCTTCTTTTTAGAGAAGATTTAAATTTTAAACCAATGCTCAAAGATGTCAGCTTCACTCCACCCAACCGATTCAACACAAGATGAACTAGTCATTCAAATGCAAGATGATCTAATACTTCCTTTAACCTTGGCCTCAATATTATTGGATGGATAAACCCTTGTTTTTTCTCCCCTTCTTAGCCCAAAACAAGTGGTTCTCCCCATCTAGATGGTACCCTAGCCACTTTGGGCTCCTCTTTCATTTGTTATAGGTCCTTAGCAGATAGAGCTTACTCTTACCCTTCTGGTACTCAATACTCTTAGTTAAATGGTATCTTGAGGGTGAAAGGTTTTCTATATGAAAATCACCCTATTTTGCATGAAAATATAGGTCTTAATTCCCATGGTGGATAGGGGTTTTGGATTCAAGGGGTTGGTAGATCCAACTACTTCTAAACCTAAATCTTTCACTGAAACAACTTCTAATTCGTTGTCCAGATCTGTGCCCAAGCCTCTCAACCCTACTTCTTCTACTACCATGGTAGTCTTTGATAAAGAGGTGACCAAGAAAGTTCTTTCTGATGAACTTTTATTTGAAATCCATGGCATCATATGTATATTTACCAATCTCTAGCCTAAACTTTAAGTCCTCCATGTTGGGATCTCGAAAGATTGGCAACCCCTCTTTCAAGGTAATATCAAGATTTACCCTAGTGCTAAGAGTTTTTTATTAATATTTTTGACAATTATAAGGACAAATATTTAATTAAAAATTAGTTTTAGAGATTGAATTTCCATTATTTGATCACAAAACCATGGTCCCCCCTTTTTAATCCCCTTAATAAACACCAACGTGAAAAAACCTATCTAGATTCATCTTCCTTACCTCCCTCTCCATTTCTAGTCTGAACCAAGCTTCAAAGCCATAGGTAACTCCCTAGGTAAATTCATACATACCCACCTAGACACTAATTTTTTTTCACATACTACCTTTGCTAGAATATTGGTTAATGTTTATACCTCAAAGGATCTACTAGAAAAAAATATTTTGCAAATGGGTGGCTATTCTTGGTCCCAACCTCTTGATTATGAAGGTTTTCTATTTCATTTCCATAACTACTTTAATACATGTCACTTGACTAAAGGCTATAGGCTTCACCAAAAAGAAAGAATCTTCCTAGTGGTCAGAGTTCTAGCCCACCCATGTGATTGTGAAAGCCGTCAAATTTGAGGATGTTGATTCATATTTATCTCCAATTGATCATGAGCCCTTTAGTGTGGACCACGTCCATATCCAAGACTCAAAAGAGGAGAATAAGGTAGAACCTCCTTTTTTAAAATCAAAGAGGCCTATTCTTGTTGTGAAAATCCCTATTTCTAAGGATCTTATTACCTTCTCTAAAACATCAATGAAAAAACTTTTGGTTGAGGAGTCAGTGGTAGATAAATCTTAGCCCTTAGAATTTGAAATATTAATACCTCTAGATTTAGATTTTGTGATATATGAGGGGTGGAATAAAGTGTAGAAGAAGAAAAGTGGTAAAAGATAGGATTCCAACATGTCCCTCCATTTGCCTACCCCACCACCCTGCCCCTACCCATAAAAAAGAAAAGTCATGATTCAATCATCAATTGAGGGTAGTAGGATGTGCTTAAGTTTTTATACATGCTTCTTGTTTGGTCCCACTTAGATCTCTTAGGAGAGTTTTGATTCAACTATGTTTGGCAGAAACTTCATGGAAATTTCTTGGGTTTTTCTTTTTGTACCTTTTCAATTTTTGGTAGAAGTCCCTTTTGAGGGGGTTCTTCATTGCCCATTCAATTTTCATTGATAGAGGCATTTTGTTTGAGCTTTATTTTTTTATTTTCTAGTTATCTCTTCTATATAAGGTTACAAGGACTTTCAATCCCCTTTTAAACAAATCTAATTAGAAAATCTAATCGAATGATAAGAAAATAAGACCGCTGCCACAGACTTATTCACCTAGAGTGGTGATGTCTTGTGCTAAATAATGGCTAGTTTTTAAATTTTGAATCACTTTTTAAGGTCTTCCCACATGTTTCATAAGGATAGATAAGGGAATTTTTCAAAAAAAATTCTTATAAATACACATTAAAGATCATTCATTATCCCCACTCTCTATCACTTGGTTTCTAGTTAACACAGTATTGCACATTGATTAAATATTTTCTACTCTTTCCAAATTCAAGATCATTCATAAGGAGAAATCATGAGCCAAGTCTAAAACATCTCAAAACAAGTCAAGAGATATTATTATGAAGTATCAAAGCTATAGTTCTAGTTGCACAAGGATTAAAATTACATAATCAATTTACATATAAGAATGGAATACTAGATATATAAGAAACGGTCAATCATCAAGGGAGTGATTGAGGATAAATTAGCCCATTACATGCCTTTGTTTTTTATAGGTTTTATGATTTCAACGTGCCCTTAGAGATTTTTAACACAACAAAAGGAAAACAAACAATTTTGAAGGACATAATTTGAATTATAATATCTTAGCCTACTCAGCACACATAAACATAGAGGGAACACCAACTATATTTTCATCACAACCAATGTAAAGAGGGTCATATTCAATGGACTTGGATAACATTTTTTGTTGTCCACTTATAGTGGTAATGTTTAGAAATATTCTAGGATTCTAATTCTAATATGGAATTGTTAGAGTTTTTCTTCTTTCTTTTTTTTCATGTCCATCATTAGTCACATTAATTAAGACAAGTCTGTGGTAAAAAAATATGAATGGTTTGCACTAATGTCTAACTAGAACAAATTTGTCTAAAAATAATTTCATATTATATTCCTGATCCTAAACATGCACCATCACATCATTAGCATCTTGATATAGATATCAATTTTTACATCTATTAGCATAAAATATTTATTACTAAATCAAAAAATATAATAAATAGTAGCATTATAAAAAGACATGTTTTTTTAGATGTTTTAGTGGGCATTTTGTTCTATGGATTTAAATTTATAGGCTGAGATTTGAAACCATGATATCATTATTAGAAGGATTTTTGTTAGTTTCCTATTAAAACAAGGTTTATTGAAGATATGCAATAAAATGATATAATAGAAAAATCCTATCTTTCTATTTTTATTTTATTTAGAAATAATTTTTTTAAAATTTATACATAAGTATCATATATTTAATCATTTTTACATGGACAAGTAAAATAATTTTTTTCTATGCATCCTCAAAGAATATTTCTTGAACAAGACTCTTCCTTACTAAGCTCCTTCAACTTAAATTTATAAACTTATTAAAAAAACTACAAATACATTTGAAACTTCAAGACAAACCATTCTTGGTAAGTGAATGTTGTTTTATTGTTATATATATATATATATATATATATATATATATATATATATATATATATATATATATATATATATATATATATATATATATATATATATAGTTGCACCATGGTGCATTAACACCCTTTGTAAATGTTATCTTTTCATCTTCAATTAGATCTCATGATATAATAAAGCAAGAACTACTCAAATTGAACCTTTCAATGATTAAGGTTTAAAATGTGGAACTCCAATAATCATATTTTTTATAACATTTAAAAAAAAGAGATACGGTTAGAAATTTGGTATTTTAAACCTTAACAAATGCATATTTTTGTTAAACATGAAATTTAATTTAAAAATATTTGTAGGAACCTGATGTTTGGTTCCTTTATTTTTATATAAACATAATCAAATTACAAAAATAAAAATTCACATTTAAAACACATCTCACTTCCACCAAAATCATCAGTCTTCAAACATATTTAGTGTATGAACATACAAAATTAGCACATTTAAAACTGGAATCCCAATAAAAATAAAACCATTTCCAATATAAATAAGACAAATGATTTCAAATAAAAAGTTATTGTTAATTGTTAATCTTATGTGTATCTAGTTAGAGTTATTGTTTTATAATTTTAAGCTCTCAAGCAAACATTACAATATAAACAATATTATCACAAAGGATGTAAGAGATATTAATATAAATAAGAATATTAGTAGTATTGTAAAAATGGTATTTAATTCATCACATTAGTATAGTAAAAAGTAATATAAGAAGTATAGAGGAGTGTATGTGTTAGTATAAAGGAAGGTATAGGTAATATTAAAAAAATAGTATTTATTATGTTTAAGGTAATAGGCAAGTTGAGAAATCCAATAAAACCTTTAGCACTCCCATTAATTTGAAAATAATGGTCAAACTTTCAATAAAACAGATGTCAAAATTTTCAAAAAGATTGTTGCAATTATAATTTGAAAATATTCTAAATGTTGTTACTAATTTTTAAAAATAAGTAAATAAAATATCCTTTAAGAGTGAATGGTTGTTGGTTCAATTGGTGAAGTTGTTTAGCTCACAAAAATCCCTTGTCAAGATCATGTCTCGAATGACTTTGGCATAATGGATACTCCTTAGTCCTTAACTCTTAACTTAAGATCACCACATAAAATAGTGGTCAATCAAAAAAATATCCTTTAAACAGAGATTTTATATATATATATATATATATATATATATATATATATATTGGTCAATCAAAAAAATATCCTTTAAACAGAGATTATATATATATATATATATATATATATATTGATGAAACATATCTATATTAACTTTTAAAAGAATAATAATAATTCACAAAAAATTAGGCAATATGAGAGTACACCATGACACACTAGGCAAAGCCTAGGAGCAAAAAATAAAGTATCTTATGTAAGTAGAATGCCTATAAACTAGTCATAATAATGTCATAAAAAAGAAAAATATAAATTAGAAAGATCGATGCTTGAAGGTGGAGGATTCATATCATCTAGACCCCAACCCAAAATTGGCAAGTCATTACCCTTTGGAATAAGCTCCCAACTAGTAGCTTTGGCCATATCTATGTCATCATTTTCTTGGGGAAAATAGCCAAGGAGAGCTCGAGAAACTTATCCAACACATCTGCACAACCTCTAAGTGACTCCCCCAAGCATCTGGGCATAGAAGAGAAGGAGTGTTCCAGTCATCTTGCCAAATAGGGGAAGGAGGTAGTGGATACAACGCTCATTGTATCCTAGGAATGGAAATGTGTTGGTATGGGGTATCGCTATGAGAGCGGTGCCTAAAATGACTATGATGATGCCCACCTTGAGGTGGTTGAGGCACTCTATCTTCCAATCTAGGATCCCTAGGTAGAGAAGGTAGAAATTGAGCCATAATACATGGAACATCTCTCCAATGAGATAGGAGATCCTGGAGATGCCCAAGCTCAATAACAAATTTATTATCTTAGGATTATATCTACAAGAGAACATTGAAGATAATAAAATATTTGTGTAAATTAGAAACATTACAATTAGCAAAAACATGATTGAACATAGAGTTATTTATTTCTTTCCAAATCTAGAAGAGAATCTCCACTTTGAAGATATGCCAGACTTATGTGAATTTGAAGGGCATCCTGGGCTTGTCTCCAAGGAGGATGCACTTCCAAAGGAAGAATCCAGCCTAGAAGGGCCTGAAAATATCATGGATCTAAGACTAGAACCTTTGAGCTTTGGGATAATACCAGAAGAGATGAGGAAGTGTCTCAAGGTGAAGTAGGCACTTGGACTGTAAGTTGAATGAGCCTTCTACTAATAGATAAGTATTGGCATAGTATACACTAAGTAAAATAAGCAAACTTGGGATCCACACAAGCACCCCAAACCATGTTGAATTAAAAGCTCCATGTTTTCATATATGAGTGCAACCTCTAGAAGATGTTAATCTTGTCAACCATGGGAATATTTGGGGTGAGAAAATTATAGCCAAGTCAAGGAGTGTAATTGTGGAAAGGGTTTCAACATACCATTTCCATTCTTTCCACCAAGGTCTAGTGGAATCGATTGAGATTTTATGGAGCATGGAAGTTGGGACAACATTGAGGATTTCCTAATAAGATTCTTAGTCTACATTGGCAAGCTAGAATTTAGCTTTCACATCTTCCTAGGGTAGCCAAGAGTGAGAGCACCTACAGAAGATGTCCTGGATAGGATGGATTCCTCTATGGAAAATCATGAGAGCATTGATCCAAGGCACTTCTGATAAAGGAACCCCATTTTAATAAAATATGGGAGACCACAAAAGAGAGTGGGAATTAGCAAAGAACTCATTATGAAAACCAAAGCCATTCCAAAGGAGCCATGTATTGATCTTTTCCCAAGATTTTAGATGCTTTTGGACATAGAGGACCTAGTGATCTGAATGAGGGACTAGATGAAGATAAAATTAGGGAAGCCAAGCCCTTTCTAGGCTTTATTTCTCTTAAGTAAACTTGAGGAGATATAGTGTTTGAATAACACATTCCAAGCTTCTAGGTCCTCAATGTCCCTCACAATCCATTTGGCACACAAGGTAGATCCTTGTCGAGCTATTTTGATAAGTTCCATCCCTATAAATTCATGCGGTAGGAAACAATATTCCTAGCCTACCCTATAGAAACCTTTACCTTGTGAGGAGTTGGCCTAAAGGAAATCTATGAATAATTTATCCAACTTCTGGTAAGATTTTTTTGAAAGAACCCAATATGACGAGTAATACACATGGGTGAACCTAATAACCTAGCTTATTAGTAACTCTTTTAATAACATATTTCCACCACAAAGGTGGTGAAGCATTAAAATTAAAGGGGATGCCAAAAAAATTAAATATTTCATCATGTTGAATCCACTTCCAACCAAATTTAGCTACCCATAAATGCAAAGGGAGGTATGAATATTTATAGCATTGAGTTTCCTACCATTATATGCTAGAGCCAAAGGGGAAGTAGAAGGTGTCAAGACCCTAAAGGGGATTGTCCATATTGGCTTCATCTTTAATGAGAGTAAAGAAGGAGTCATCAACAAAATGGCCATTAAGTAGTTGTATATCTTCATGCAGGATGGATGCATGGGGGGGAGATAAATACCCTTAATAAGGAAACTAGATTGGAAATTACTAAGAAGATATCCAAAACCCTCAACTTCAAGTATACACAGGGCTAGAGCTAAGGGGCACCCTTAGCAGATGAAATGAAATAGGCCAAATTGCTTAGAAGTGACTCCATTAATGGAGAGAATAACCAAGGCATCTAAGAAGAGCATCTGAATAGTTTGAATGAAAATGGGCATAAAGTTTAGAGTGTGAAGCATGGTGAGGATAAAAGGCCATTCTATTCAAACATAATCTTTTTCAAAGTCAATTTTAATGAATAAATCTTGTTTCTTGGACCACTTGACCTAATCAATTCCTTCCCAAATGGTAATGATTTTACCTAAAATATAATTGCTTCTGATGAATCCCATTTATTCCAGATGCACAAATAGATGCAACATGTTATGTAGTCATATTCCCAGAGCCTTGGATATGATTTTATAGGAAACATTCAAGAGGGTGATGGGTTGCTAGTTGTGGATCAACTCTGGGTCTCTTTGTTGAGGTATGAATTTGATATTTCCTTTATATATATTTTTACCCAATGAATGTGTGCAAAAATATTCTTGATAGACCTTGTGAAAATCATTACTTACAAGATCCCAAAGGGTTTTATATAACTCACAAAGGAATCCATCAATGTCAGGGGTTTTGTCATTATCCATATGAGACACTACTTCATGTCAATTGTATATAGTGAGTGGCCTGTCACAAATCATCCATCAAGCGGGAGTGAGTTATCAAGACATTATTGAAAGGTAGTTTCACGTTTAGCCAATGAGGTTTGAGTTTTGAATAGTTGCTAATAATGGTAGACAAACACATGCACTATATATAGAGTCTCTGTGAGTTTGTTATCAGCTTGTAAAATGATTTGTATTTACTAATTTGAGTTTTTGGCTCATAACATTTGAAAGAACACCTTAGAGGCTTTGTCTCTAATCGTAAGCCAATGAAGCCTAGCTTTAACTTGAACTCTTTGAGTATTGTACTTGACTACAATATGAATGTAGTACCTCAAGATGTAACTCTCACCTGCAAGATCTCATTAAAGGGATATTTTTTCATATCTAGGGCCATGTGGCTCAATTCTAAGAAAGTAACAGAGTAGGAGTGTCTCTAAATTTTGGCAAGTTTATAGCCATAGATATATAGAAAGTGGGAGGTCCTTCAAATTACATCATCCCACTAGAGAATCCAACCAATTTCTTGGGAAGGACATAGGTCTAAATTCTAGACTCTCCTAATGTGTGCCTCCATAGGAACATGTTTGAGCAAAAAGGTGTTAAATAAAAATTGTGTTTTGTGGACTTTCAGCTTCATGAACTACCAAGTCACATGAAATCAAATGGGGGAATGGTCAAAAATCCTAAAATCTACTAGTGTATTCACTAAAGGGAAGAGACCATTATCAAAATAGAAGTATGGTTGGGTGGACATTATTTCCCTATTTAGATGTTTTAGAATTCAAGTGGGGCCTTTTTTGAAATTATTTCAGGTGGACCAAACTCCATATATAGGCTGAAAAAAAGTGTTGGGGTCATAAAGAACCCATTTAATACACATGTAAAACCACACCTTCCTTTTATCACTTACCCACCTCATAGGCAAATGGCCCATTTTTTCCTTGAGAGATACCACTATGTTAAAGTCACCATATAATACCCAATGGGCATCAAGTATATTATCCACTATCCACCATCATAAATGGGTATGATCCAAATCATCATTCAAGAATGAATATTAATAAATCCAAAAGAATGGCTTTCACTACTAAAAAGATCCCATATTAATCGGTTGGTGGGTCCATGCCAGATTACACTATGTGTGATGGCCACTTTAGAGAAATGAATGTGATCACCACTCTACATCTCACAACATGGTTACTATTCAAGATGATACTATCATACCAGATGGAATTATTGATAGCAATCAATAAAAAATCCACCACCTTGACTTCTTAAAAGCAGAGAATGTCTATCTTGAGAAACTTTGTTTTGAAATCATGCAAGACAAAAATATGTTTTGGGTCTATGAGACCCCAAACATTCCATGAAAAGTAATTCATAGATGATGAGAGTCAAGGGACATGTCCTCTAAGTCTATTCCTTTTAGGGTGTCATATAAGCTATGTAGAAAGTGCCCACTATTGGCACTGAAAAACTCATATTACTTCCTCAAATCGGGGTTAGCCAAAAACTCTCCTTCCTCTACCTCATCATTCCTCCAAGGAGGGCTACAAGAGCATTTGAGTGGATCCATTTGAGTAGGAAGTGGAATAATGGATACTTATGAGAGTGAAAATTTGGGAGAGCTAGGCATAGTGGCCTTGAAACCTTAAGACAAGATGTTAGCAGCTAGAGGGGTGTTAAACACCCTTGGCTTTTCAACTAATTTCTATGATTCAACTAGCACGAGCTCTTTTTTAACAAGTGCCTACTCTTATGGGCCATTTCTCTATATGAATTTCCTCCTTTGGGGGCAAAAACTATGTTTGATGCTTTGGGCCACAAGTTTTGCTTCCCCACCATAGTCCAAGCATCCTCAAATAATTTTTTTCTAGCCTTAGGAGAGGACTTGGGTGGTAAGGATGAGTGGTTCGACGTATTATTAAGAGCCATCTAAAGGGGAAAATAACATATCTTATGGTCTATGTCTTGGTAGTGAAAGTAAATATTAGGAAAACTGATGTACAAGACATGCTAGGAGTGTTTAACATTCCTGACTTGGATTTCCACACACTCCTTGAGATCCCATGATAGGTCTACTTCTATATAGACCCATTTTTGTGGTCTAGTAGAGTAGATCCAATTTTGATCATGACAGACCACACAGCCTATTGGGGACATTATCTAGTGAATAAAGTGTCAACATGGAAATGATATGCCTGAGAATTGAACCCAAACTTGGTCTTTAAGAGTAGTATGCTCTGAGACCACAAAGTCTCATGTTCAAGGGGAGAGGACCATGAACGTGTTTGTAACATACCAAGTGGCAAACTTATGGAGGATTCCTCCAACATGGGATGAGTCAGAGAAGCAAAAGAGGAAAAAACCCTTAGTCATGTTCTACATGCTCTCCAACTTGATGTTGTGAGATGCCCAATGAGTTTGAACCCAAGACTTTAGCATACTTTTAAAGAGGATTCTCCCAAAAAAATAACCTATTAAATAAAACTAATCTAACCATTGGCATGCAAAAATAAATTTGTAAATAAGAAGTATAACATTAGGTTCTGAAGCATTACCTCATGGTAAAATTTTAGGATGAACTTCCTCGAGCGCTTGTCGGAGGCCATTACTCTATGCTCCTCCATTCTTCTTTACAGCTAAAATAACTAGGATAAAATAGAGAGAGGAAATTATAAAGATAGGCCTCATCTAAAAGTGAGAAACCCTAAATGGTAATTAATGCTAAGTATCGTAAGTGACTAAGGACATGGTATGAGAAAAAGCATTACAAGCAAAAAAATAAGGGCTGACTCAATGGCATGCATGGAGAAAACCCTAACAAAGCTCAAAAACTTGATCTCCTTCTCACTCCATATATATATATGTATGTATATATATATATATATGTATATATATATATATATATATATATATATATATATATATATATATATATATTGATATGATTTTTTTTTCAATAAACATATATTCAAATTATTTTTCAAATATTATATTTTCATTTTAATTTTATACATTTTAAAATATTTTTTACTTTAATTAAATTTACAATTATTCAATATTTAAATATTCAACTTTTTTTTCCAAATATAATATTTTAATTTTAATTTTATACATTTTTAAGTATTTTTATTTATCTCAATTAACTTTATTTATCCATCAAATATTTATGTAAAAATTTTGATTCAAATATTTTTAAATATTTTCAATTTAGATTTATATATATTTACATAAATATAGATATAACATCAATTTTTTTTAAATTTATTTTTAAGCGTAAATGAAATTTAAATCATTGTATAAATAAGATATCAAAATTTCATTTTGTTTGATTACATTTTTAAAAAATTGAAATTTCAAAATTTTATTTCACTACATGTTCTTTGTTTCTTTTGAAGGTTTCCAAATACAATAAAATTTAATAATAATAATAATAATAATAATAATAATATATTTATTTCACTATTAATAATTGATGGTTGCGTAGCTTTTAAAAATGGCAGCAACAGCCTATCTATAGTTCCATTTATTTTAAGTATTATTTTATTTTTTCTGTATTTATCATGTAACAAACTTTTTTTTATCATTTACCATGAATGGTGTGTAATGTAAAGTTATAGTTTATAAGAGTGGTATTAATTGTTTGAATTTTTAATGGTTATGGTTGTATATATAGTTTTTTTTACAAGTTTAATATGAGATATAAATTATTATTTTTATTATGTATCCATCCTTTTTATAATTTGAAGCATACTAAATAATTATAGATAAAAATGTTTTAGGTTTTAATAATATATAATTTATATCTTGGGCTTAAATTTTATGTTGTAATATTAACAATTTAATTCTTGTAAGATTTTTATATTTTATCTCTTTTTCTATAATAATATTGAAAGGAGAGAAAAAAATCAATGTTGATACTTATAAATGTTAGGGCCTAATTTTTACTAAGAATGTGATCTTTTCAAGACTTTTATATTTCATCTTTTTTCTCTTTTATTCAATATGTAATAATGTAAAATGGAATTACATCTATATCAAAAAATAAAAGAAAGCAAGATGGAACGTACATCCATCTAAGAATAAAATAAAATAATACAAGATGGAACATACATCCACATGAAAGAAAAAATAAAAACAATGACTACATTTCACATTAGAACTCCTTTATTAAAATGGTCTTCATTTCTTTTACTTTATCAAAATTTATATTAAAATTTCCTTATACTAAATTTATAAATAAATCAATAGTTAATTTATTAAAAAAAAAAAATCACAATTAATTAAAGCTTTTGGTATTTACAATTATTTATCTCAAATGGAGGTCCATATTTTTCATACAATTTTGTCAAATTCCATACTTTAGTGAATAAATGCATACTTCAAATATTCTTGTTTCCATTCCCTTACTTACATATGAAAAATCAATAGAATATCAAAGTTTCATTTTAAATACATTGTAAAAAGGTGATCTGTCATTTCTAAAAATAAGGGGAAAAAAAAGCTCTATCATTTTTAACAATCTTTCTTGTGGATGTACATACTATGTTATGTTAATTATTTTGTCATGCTTTATTCTTCCAGAGTGACATATCATAAGAACTCTCAACTATAATGAGTACATGTTAGGGAGGCTATGAATCAATAATTATTTGAAAGATGTTCTAAGCTATAAAACAAAATAATGAAGGGAAAAACTATCAAGATAATAAAAATTATTAATAAGTTAAGATTAAAAAAAATAACTCTAATTGATTTGTATTAAATGAATTGAATAATTACAAATCTAAACCACATTTAAATAATATTTAATTCAAAATTAGAGTTGACATGTGAAAATTTGAAAAAAAAAAATCTAAAAAATGCTATTTTTAGTAAGTTTTGCATGCAAGCATGAGTAGCTCTAAAAATATATTGAAATAATTTAAACACTAAAATTATATTATCAAACAAATTTTAACTGAAATTACTGACTGGTCCTAAAAACATATAATTTTTAAAAATATAAAAATTCCATAAAAATCATTAAATAGTAATTTCAGACTGTTAGATGATCACATATGACCTCCAAAAAATATCAATAACATCTCTAAATAAAAACTAAAACTTAGGGGAGTAATTAAATATTTGAGACAATCATTTTGGTATGTATAAGAGTTAAAATGGAGCTACGGATCAAAAATTTTAACCTCTAAAAGGTTGGCCTATTTTTCTGCATCATTTTCCTTTGGTTAAAAATAAATCAGCGCCTACAAGTTGTCCTGATTATACTGCTGCCATTTTTATTTATCAATATTATTTAAATCCCATTATATAAACCAACTATTGTCTTATTGCCGCAATCCTTCCCATTGGACTAAATACCTATTATAATTCCCTTGCCTTGTGCTCACTGTCTTCATATCCAAAACATGCACTATGTTTTCCTTCTTCCTCTTTGAACCCTGATGCTACCAATTTACTTCTTCGTCTTCATCACATTCACCATCTTATCTATGGAATTCATATAAATCTAAAATATTAAATTCTAGAGTGATATCAAAATTCTTTGGTAAACTCACCTCATAAGCATTATCATTGATTTTCTTCACAATTCTATATGGTCCAATTTTATTATACTTCAACTTGATGTACATATTTTTTTAAAATATTTATTTCCTCAAGTAAACTATTACTAACTCTCATTCTTTAAATACTTTGGATCTTCTTCTGACATCTTTTGACACTTTATATTTCTTATTACTTTCCTGTAACTTTCTTCTTACTATTTGTAATTGTTACTTATACTCTACAAATAGTTTTGTATCATCACTAATTCAATCTGCAATTGGTAATTGTACCAAATCTAAAATACCCATAGTATTTCTCCCATAAAAAAATTGAAGTGGTGACTTTAATATTGATCTATTCACTAAATTGTTATATCCAAACTTTGCTTGTGGTAAAGCCAAGTCCCATTGCTTGGGCTTCTCTCCCACTATGTATCTCAACAAATTTTCCAAGATCCTCTTAAAAAAAATTATCTATCACTATATTTGTGGGTGATATACACTACTGAATTATATCTTAGTACCCACCTTCTTCCACCAAGTCCTCCAAAAATGACTTAAAAATCTCATGTTCCTATCTAAATTAATAGTTTTTGAAATACCATGCAATCTCACAATATCCTTTAAAAAATAATACTATAACTCTATTGGTATTATTGGTTTTTTTACATGGAATGAAATGAACCATTTTAAAAAATCTATCTATAATAACAAAAATTGAATCATTACTTCTCTATGTGTTTGGTAATCCCAACACAAAATCTATACTCAAATCTATCCATGGTCCTTTTCAAACCAGTAATGGCATATATAATCCAATATTTTATGCATGTTATTTATCCACCTGATATATCATGTACCTTGAAACATACGTTTTCACATTTCTCTTCATCCTTGGCCAAAAATATTTTTTCTCCACCAAAGCTATTGTCTTTGTCTTACCAAAATGTCTAGCCAAACCCCCACTATGTAATTCCCTTATTATATTATCTCGTAGAGATCTAATTAGAATGCATAATTATTTCCCTTTGAAGAGATAACCTTCTTATATAAGGTAATCATCATGAATAGTATCTGTCTCACCTATTAATGGATTTGTGCACTGCTCAACTATCTTAACAAAATATAGATCAGTACCATATAATTTTTTGATAGCTTCAAATCTAACTAATTCACTCACCAAAGTAGTTAATAATGCTACTCTCCTACTCATTGCATTAGCTATCTAATTTTAATTTCTTGGTTTATGTTTCAACATAAAAGTATACCCCTATAATAAATATACCCACTTTGCATTCCTACTATTCAACTTCTTTTATGTATTCACATACTTCAAAGCCTCATGATATATAATTAGGATAAACTCTTTAAGCATTAGATAATTCCTCCAATATCTTAATACTTTTACAATTTCATAATTTTCAATATTATAGGCAGAATACTTTTTTCATACCTCATTTAATTTATCACTCAAATATGCTATTGGCTTCCCTTCTTGACTCAACATAGCACCAATTCTTACAAATGAAGCATCACAATCAACCTCAAATATTTTGTTAAAATTTGATAATGCTAAAATTAGTCTTTTTATAATATTCTTCTTTGAAAACTCAAAGCTTTTTGTGGGTTCTCTATTCCATGCAAATTACTCCCCTTATGTTATCTATTATTAGTGCCACAATACTACTAATTTTTTTAATAAATTTTCTATAAAAAGTTACTAAACCTGGGAAACTTCTTACCTATGTAATGCTTTTGAGAATAGACCACTCAACAATTGATTTTATATTTTCTTCATCCATTATCACACCATCTTCTAAAACTATAAATCTTAAAAATATGAAACTATTCTGCATAAACTTGCACTTCTTTAAATTTGTATATAACATCTCCTTTCTTAACAAATCTAAGACCTTTCTCAAATGTTGTAAGTGTTTTTCTTTAGTCTTACTGAATATCAAAATATCATCAAACTAAACAACCATAAACCTACCAATATATTTTTGTAACACTATATTCATCACCCTCATAAATGTGCTAGGTGCATTAGATAATTTGAATGGCATCACTATCCACTCATTTAAGCCATCCCTAATCTTGAATGCAGTTTTTCACTCATCTCCTTTATAAATTCAAACCTAATAATAACCACTCAGATAAATATTATGCTCTTACAAGCACATCCATTATATCATCTAAATAAGGTATGGAAAACTTATAATTGATTATATTTTTATTAATTGCTCTACTATCCATATACATTGTCTATCTTCTATCTTTTTTTAGAGTTAGTAATACTTGTGTTGCACATGGATGCATACTCTCTTATCACCTTCTTTCTTAGAAATTCAATAACCTATTTATTTAATTCTACATATTCTATTGGACTCATCCTATAAGCTACTTGATTGGGTAGAGATAATCTTGGAATGAAACCATTATGATGTTGAATATCTCTCTTTGGTGGTAAACCATATGATAACTCATCATGCATAGCATCTACATATTATTTCAATACTCTTAATAATTTGTTGGTATTTTCACTATTTCTATGTCTTTATTCTTTGCTACTAATACATAATAATAACCTACCACCTTCATATCTTGGGATAAATTCTTTAGTAGATAGCATGCTTTCCATCTTCTCTTCCTCTTTAAGAGGTAACAAAACTACCTTCGTACCACCTTTCTAAAAAGTGTACGTGTTCTTTTCTCCATCATAAATTATTTTTCTATCATATTTCCATGGTCTTCCAAATAACACATGGCATGTATCCATTATAATAACATCACACCATATTTCATCATTATAATTTTTTCTTATTAAAAACTTGATTCTGCATATTTTATTTATTGTAACCTCATTCCCTTTCTTAAACCATGAAATATGATAAGGATTAAGTTACTTTTTACATTGTAAATTTAGTTTCTTTACCATTTTTTTAGAAACCATATTTTCACAACTACCACCATCTATAATTACTTTGGATACCTTTCCACCCGAAGTACATCTTGTTTAAAAAATATTTGATCGTAGTCATACATCCCCACCTTCTTTATTATGTATTTGTTCCTTCATTAAAGTGATCATTTTTAATTTCATCGTGAGATTCTCTCCAACATCGGTGGTGCAACTTTAGTATTTTATATTTCTATCTCAACCTCAACTAGATTTACTCTTGGGTGATATTCTGGTCTCCTTTCTTGATATTGATAGTTTGGATACTCAAAATCTATGTGCCCTTCTTCTCTATATCTATAACAAACATAAGATATACACTGATTCAAAAACCATCCTCTAACACTACCATAACATCATCCTCTCTAAATTCTGCTTCCTCTTTATTGGTATTGAAACCCCTGCCTATTGTTGTCTTGCCTTTTTGCATCACATGATGATTCACCTTTATTTGTATTAGCTCCACCTTTGGTAGTATTAAACCCACCTCATCCCATTATTAGAGTGGATCAATATTTTCTTAGACCAAGATACATCCTTATGAATTTTTTTATATTTTTTTTCTTCTACCTTAAAAGCTAATTAGTAAGCCTCCTCCATGCAAAGTATTCTATGCATGCCTAATTCATCTTGAATAGACAATTTCAAACAATTTACATACCTTGTAGCCAACTAATCTTTTATTTCATCATATTCCACTCATATGAAAAGTTTATAAAACTCATTTGTATAATCTTGTATATTGTGATATTTTTGCCTCAAATTCTAAAATATTCTATATAGGGTTTGTGCATAATCCACGGGAAGAAAATTTTCCTCATCTTCTTCTCCATCTTTTTTCATGTATTAATCTTGTCTTCCCTATTACTCTGTTTCTCTTTTTGTAGGTGATCCCACTAAATCAATGCATGATCTTTCAATTTTGTGCATGAAAATTTTACCTTCTTATCTTCTCTCATAATCTTCCACTTGAAAAAATTCTCTATGATATTCATCCAATCTATCAACTCATCTAGTTTTAAATTACCTCTATAATCTAGAACATCAATCTTAATTTGTTCATTCCTTGATTTTTATATTACAATTCTACATATATTATCATTATCGTCTTTACTTTTATTATTATTTAACACATTACACATTCATATTATATACCATTCATAATATAATTTTGTTCTTAACCCTCTTGAATTTGTTTAAGTAGGTTTTCCACTGGGTCTCCTCCTGGGACTCATATCACTTTATTTTCACATGAGTGACTTGTAGGTTACATCCCTCAACTTAAAATTAGGAGGTATTAGTGGGATTATAATAGACACTTAAGCTTTCATTAGTAGAAAAATAATATTTTGGGACAAATTGCAAGTTTCAATGTTTTTAGGGTGGTTCAAATATATTGATACGTTAGGAATTTTTTGGAGCCATATGTCATTTATATGCACTCAATTTGAAAGGACAAAAATACAAACTTAGATATGCTTAAGTGTATATTTCATGTAGGTGCACATAGTTTAACAAGAAAAAATTACATATTTTTTTAATTTTTCAAATACATTTTGGGGTGTATGCAAGGAATATGCATTGTTTTTTCAACATTTTGAGATATAGGTTCTCAAATTAAACACAAGTACAAAATAGAATCATCTAATTCTATATAATGTCAGCATCAATTATTTTAGATTAAGGTCATGAACACAAGTCATGCTCTCACTTATAGAGTTATTAGATTGAATTGATTCATGGGCATGAATAATTTTTATGCACATTCACACTACTACCATTATTTATTTGTAAATAGTTGATGGTAGATAGAATTGAGAACCTTTGAATATATAAGTTTATATATAGTAGTTGATTTGTGTTTGTTAATGTAATTTGGTTGTGGTTCAATGATCAACAACTTTTGCATTATTCATAGTGAGCTAATATGTGGATTGCACCTTCTATCTTAGGATTACAATATCATTTCATGATTATTTAGATGATTTAGTGTAGTTGACATTCATTTCACCAATCATAATGTATCAAATATGTTATAAATTAAAACCTTGAGGTAACTTACAAAATTTCATATTTTTAGTGTTTTTATAACCCTTAATCTCCATAAAATAATATGCATTCTAGTAAAATCAAGAATTCAATTAGACTAGTAAAGGAAGGAACACACAGGAAGAGGGAGGATTGGGAAAAGAGAAGGTGATGATGAGGAAGCTTATGCCAATGCATCATCTCATAAATTGTACTTTGGGATTTTATTTGAAAGAATGAAATTATTTAATCCAATTAAAAATCAGGGTTGTAAGGCATGCCAAGAGTGCATACTATTATTCTTCTTTTCCTTGTTAAGGGTTGAATTAAGTGAGAAAGAAAAATAAAGAATATGGAGTGTAATAAACATGAAAGTTTCAAGGGAGTTTTTTTATTTTTATGAGAAAATACTAGGGAGTCCTTTCTAAAAAGATCAAAGAATAAGATAAAAATAAAATCTTGGTGAGATGTGAAAGTTTATAGAACTTTTAAAAAAGAGTAAAATAAAAATAAAATATTTGTATCACTTATCTTGTGTTCAAGAATATGTTGTTCAACATATTTAGAATATATGTTACATTAGTAGGTGTCTTACAATGGGATTTGAGGAAATGTGGTGTTGGAGGAGGTGAAATGTCCATGAGTGCATAAAAATTAATCGATGACACTAGCATTTTCATCCATTTGACCATTATAACATATTTTTTTCTTACAATTACATCGAGAAGAGGGGTCACAATATAAAAATGACCTAATTCAATGATCAAATAATTTGACATCTTTTTAATCATCATAGGGAATTCAACCATCACCAAATCATTTAAAAATAGGCATGAAAACTAATTGACAAAATGTGTGAATGAAATGTATGGAAAATGTGAAAACATACAAAAGGTACCTTAAATAGTTCAAAAAATGTCTCAAATTATTTTTTTTTTAATGTCAAAATATATAGAAGGCATGTGAATTATATTGATAAAATGTTTCAAAGGAATGCCTAGAAAATATACACCAAATCTTTTTCATAAAATTTATTTGACAATTTGCAAACAATTGTTGGGAAGTGAATTGGTTGTAGTCTAATTGGTTTATAGACTACAATTTTTACAAGTAAAATCTTTCTTAAAATCCTCAAATACTTTTAAGGAAGTATAGTATTGATAAAACCATGTGTTAAATTTTAAAACTTCAAATTTTAGTATTTGAACAACCCCTAATCTTCATAAAAAAATAAGAATTCAACAAAAAAATAGTCATTCAATTAGACCAATATAACAAGGAAAGAAAGGGAAGGGACAAGCTTGGGGAATGAGAGGGAGATGATGAGGATGTTGATGCCTATGCATAATCTATCAAAATTTATTGCATTGTACAATGATAGCATTACTAATTTTAAATGTTGCCTTTGCCTTGTATCATTCCCACTCTTTATTTGATTATTATGCTGAGGGTTTCACAATACATAAACAAGAAGTGAAAATGAATGTTTAGATTTTCTTAGAAGGAAAGAAACCATTATGTTCAATTGGAAATGAGGGTTTTGGGGCATGCTAGGATTGCATACTTATATTTTTATATTTTAAAGTGTAAGGTTCTAATATGATCAAAGGGACAAAACTAAAAATCTTGGAAACATGTAAAAAAATTATTGCTTTCAAAAAATGAAAAAGGATTAAGGGAATCTCTGCAACACCTTTGATGAGATCAACAATTTGTGGCATAATATATTCCAAATGTTTTTTTATATTGATGGACATGAGTGTATTAAAATTAGTAGGTGAAATTATTATTTTCATCCATTTGACTATTAATTTTAATGTGGCATAACACTTTTTAGGCATGGAACAAGATGTAAGCTATAATGGAAATATGGAGTGGTGTTGGAGCATAATGGCTATAAATTTTTTAACAATTAATAGTATATTTTAAAATGTAGTTGACAAAATGTCTCAAAGAGGATTGATTTCATGGAATACAATGATTTCTAGACATGCATGATAAGGGTTTTCAAAGTATGCTCTCAAACTCCTTGTTTAACGAAGCATTCTTGAACATACAATAGGTATAATAACTATTTTAGACATGAATGTAAAATGTGGTATTATATAAAAGGTGCTTCAACTACGTGATAAAACACATTAATAATATTTATAGGAATGTAAAATCATATAATAGATATGCAAATTGTTTGAAAAAATGTTAGATTGAAATTTATGGGAAATGTGAAACCATACAAAATGCACATCTTTTTTTTCCATTCAAAGAAATTGCCTCTAGAAAATTTATTAAAAAAAGGTTTTCAAGGGATGCTCTCAAATTGTTCAATTTAATGAAGAACTTTCAAGCATACACCGACCATGAAAAAATGTGATTGACAAAATGCTTTAAAGTTATGTGATTTCGTGGAATATAATAATTGCACAACTTGCACAAAAAAGATTTTTAAAGGTTTTTTTTTAAATTCTGGACCTAACAAAACACTCTCAAACATACACTGGGCATGATAAAATATGGTTGACAAAATACCTTAAAAAGACAATTTAATAGAATGTAATGATTAAAAAAAGAAAAAGAAAAAGAAAGAAGAAAGAAAAGAAAAGAGTATGTAATGATTTCATGGATTAATTTTATGTACTATTTTTGGTAACTTACAAAATATACATAATTTAAGAAATATTTAAACCAATATATAAATACATTTTTATATTTATAAATTCCTTCAACATCTCTAATCTTAGTCAAATATAATCGGCTTTAGACATTGTAATGTAATTTTCAACGGTTAAACTCCAATGTAAATATTATTATTTTGTAGTTATACTTACCTATGCCAAAGGATATCAATAAAACAATTCAATTTATTATAAACGGTGACGTTGGTGATAGATGCAGGCCTAAAATGTTGAGAATTCCAACTGTTGAGAATTAACGTGACTCAAACCACCCGCAATAAAAACACACCTCACCTCACACCAAAGTAAAACTGTTTGATATTTATTGTATGAGTAGACGGAATCCCAATATAAATAAAACTGTTTCATATTTATTGTATGAGTGGACGGAATCCCAATATAAATAAAACTGTTTCAGTATAAATAACACATATGCCTTTAGATACTTATGTTGAGACACAACAAAGTTAGGTAACTTGCTAATCGTCTACCTACGGCATATCTGTCTGAGAGAGAGGTGTTGAGCGAGGTGAAGCAAAGGTTTGGTTCTTCTCTCAGAAATGTTGTCTGTTTTAATGTGTAAATGAGTTTGTTCGGTGTTTTAAGGTTGTCGTGCTTTTTTTAACTGGGTGATAATTACGAGTTTTAAGATATATATTTCCCCTGTGAATGGTCTTTGCAGTGTAATCCAGTATGGCACTAGTTGTTTCAGGAGCTATTGCAGCAGGAGTGGTGTCTTATGTCATTACCACTTTAACAGGTGAAAATTGTGACATTGGTCCTTGTTAGAAACTGGAGCTAACTGGAGATAATTTCTCCACTCACTGTTTAACTTCCCTCATGCATGCAGTTCGCATAATCCACTGTTTTAGTCATAGCAGAGTTTGCATAAGAGAATGGTCAGGTTAACTCTAGTTGATTTCCAGTTTTGTTTGCTTCTCAATTCTATTTATGTTGCGTCTGAGTCAACATGGCATAAGCAGGGGATTCAACAATGGAAAACTACAATGAACATAAATTCTAGACATGGATTTGAAATGAAGTTCAATTTAGGTGTGACCAAGTGTGCGACATGTTGGATGCCATGTATTATCACCTAGTGATTATGTAACATAAACACAATATGATATTATTGGTTTATGAGGATTTTATTCATATGTACATAAATTAAAATGAGAATATAAGAGCTTCGAATTCATCAATGTGTAATGTAATTATAATTCGTAATATTAATTTTAGTAGTAGTCATGATTAAAGCCATGCTAGTTGGAAATTATTTTTCATGCAAGTGGGGTATGAATATCTAAGAGAATAAAAATATGAATAATTAGATATATGGAATACCTAAAATAAATTGGTAACCAAGCTATGAACCTCTACACTTTTCAAAGAGATCACAACGAGTAGGTGGACTCTGACAATAAAAAGAATGGCAACAAGCAAGAAACATTACCACTCAATAACTAAAGTAATTAAAAACAAGAAATAAAATAACTACAAAAAGAGGAAAGTGAAAATAACTTGTAGAAGAATAATGGAGATGACCACAAGTAATGGATGTTAAATTTACAATATGTAGAAGAGTAGATGGTATCAAAATAGTCTTGTAGTCAAAGAATAATGTGGGACTATCACGACCTCTCTTCCCACACTGTGGACTCATGCTCATAATTTAAGTTGTTTTGGACCTCATTTAGTATTCATGTCAGAATGAGTTGATTGTTAAGTTAACTTAACTTTTGTATTGATTTCAAAGATCTATCAGGTCATCGATGGGATTCCACGAAAGTAAGATGTGATTTAATTAAAGTTATTTCCTTTTGTAGAAATGTATGTATGCAATGTTGTCATGAACAAAGGAAAATTTAATGAGATGAATGGATTAATATTAGATGAAAAATTTATCAGTTAGATAATATTGGATAAATATGTCAAAGGTTATTTTAAATTAATAAAATGAATTTTTCTTTCTTTATTTTTATTCGAAGAACTTTCAAATAAATTATCATAAATAATTTAAGAGTTTAATTATTATTAATTAATTATATTATCATAAATAATTCAAGTTTATTAAATTATTTATAATTTATTTTATACCTATTAATTCCTACATATAAACTACATATCAAATATTAAAATAAACCCTGTCTACCCTAAGCCTACTCTCAGTTTGAATTATCTTACTCCACCTCTCTTAGATTCTATTCCCACTTTAACTCAAGTGTTTTAATAACGGTATAAGGCTAAGTTTATAGAGATAAGAAATAAAATCCTAGTTCTAAACAACCTTCTCTCTTTTGGAATTGACTCACTCCACCATCACCCACTTTAACTCAAGCAACACAAAAGGAACTGCCACCTCCTCTCAGTCTGGATTTACTTCCCTTAGTCATCACTTACTTTAACTCATGTTTTGGCCATGCACCACTGCCACATCAACATCCTACCACTGCCACCTAAGAAAGTGTTAAAAAAAACATTAATTCAAGTTAAAAGCCATTGGACTTAAGTTCAAAACCAATTAGAAATAATGATATCATGTGATGAGGAGGGAAATTAGCATGTAGAAAAGTGATAATTAAATATCAAAGCTTTCATAAAAGAGGGAAGGAAAAGAATTAGATATATATATAAAGGTGGGAGAGAGAAAGAGCATGGGATCGATGCATTGAAAAGAGTAGATTGACTGATGTTTAGAGTAGAAATAGAGGAGAAGGGACCGATGCATGGAGAGGGGATCGATGTAAAGAAGAGAAGGATCAATGTTTTGTAAATAGGGAGGAAAGTCATCAACATTTGGAAGGTAGGGAATAAATGAAGGTTTTCAGCTATAAAGGTGAGGCTGAACTTGGGAAAATTCTTTTCAACTTCTCTCTAGTGTGCCAAAAGCATATACCAAGTAAGTGGTGTCTTGAAATATTCATTGGGTTATAGCTATAATTAAAGGCAAGTAGAATTTATTTAGAGCAACATAAGATAATAAAAATCATGAGACCTTCCATGCATTAAATTCATTATTCTTCTTATGGGATTAATTAGTTTTTACATATGAGTGTATTTGAATATGAAAAGGGTTAGGATCTCCTTTATCATGCATATTGAATATCACATTATACATGCAAATTTATTAGCACGTTAATTATTCCCTTGATTTGAATGTGAATTAGTCTCTTGGTTGAAATGGTTGGGTTTTTATTTTAATTACATTAGATTCATTGTTAAGCTAGAAAATTGTTTACTATAGTATTAATTAGCGATTAGTGTAGATAATAACATACTTTTCACCATATTATTGATATATCTTTGAGATGATATACATATATCATAGTCATGACACATATTTATGAATAATAATGAATGGTAAGATATTGTCATAATTATTATATTATATAATTATATATAGAGTAAAGCAAATTGTTATGATATATAAAAAGGTATTTTTACCTGGGTAAGATTGTATACATACTATACCAAATACTTGTATGTCTAATGTGCATTTAGACATGGTAATTTATGCATTTTGTGACATATTGACCCTGATGTTTAATGAATGATGACTATACTGATATTATAGATTATATGACCATAAGTGTCCCACTATTTAG
Organism: Torreya grandis; assembly: GCA_037957365.1. NCBI lineage: Eukaryota > Viridiplantae > Streptophyta > Pinopsida > Cupressales > Taxaceae > Torreya > Torreya grandis. The sequence continues at coordinate 3,250,014 of JARHVA010000702.1, read as the reverse complement.
TTATGGATGTTATTACAAACCCTTATAGGTCAAAAGAAATGAGATATAACTTAATAAGCTGATGGAATCTAATGACATGGTATAGCTAGAAAAAAATAATAGAGAATAGTTAAATATTAATCATTATTTAAAATTGTCATAATAACTAAACTAAAAGGTCATGTTACATATTTATTTTCTACCTTTCTATTCAAGAATTTGCTTTGAGATATAAATGTAATAATTCACTTTAAGCATTCTTTATTTTAAATCTCAACATAGACCAAGAATTTAAGGTTAAACAAAACTATGTAGCATTCATTATTAAGCGGTGTCTTTGGCTCATGTTTATGGGTAATGCCATCATTTTTGAGCTACTACATCCATAGCCTAACATAGTTATAATGTCTTGGCATCATCCCTATAAATTGTCAGGGAGAAATAAGGACCATGTCATGTCATTAATACTAAGGGGTGGGATAATCCCTCTTAGTCAACAAACATTAATTAATATAATCAATAATTTAAACTACTTAAAAAGATTTTGACTTATGAATTATGAAACAAAAATGGAAAAAGTACATTTCTTACTCAAAACTTGACACCATCAAAAAGGAGCAATGAAAACCAACATTGAAAATGTTAAACCAATTATTATCAAGAAACCACCAAGCATATGGCTCTCAGATAAAAAACTTTGGCAACAATAGTTGTACGAATTAGGTTGTCTAAAGTAAGGATAAAAAATATTGTTTATGTAAATAAAAATTAAAAAGGGTGTGTAGCATGCATTGTTTATTTATATTTCTTATTAAGATTTAGGGCTAGTTTAGTTAAATAAGTATTCAATTATTTAAACTAATACTTTTTACACTCCCATTTGGGTAGTTATCATACAAGAACTATTTGGGGAACTAGGCCCTAGAAAGGGCTACATACATAGATCTATAGTTCACATAAAACATAGAATATAAAATAGAATTACATACAAACTACACCTTAATCTTGTTCAAAAATAGGTATGTAGGTAGTCTAAGAAGTGAAGGATGATTTTAGTACGTAGGTGATTAGGATGGTGTTGGGGTTATGTGCTAAAAAATATTAAAGTTAAATGAAAAGGCAAGACCACTATAATAAGACCTTAGTTTAGATAAACAAAGCAAAGATAAAAACTCTATGATATACTTGAAAGGATCCCAATTGGATTGTCACAATTCTTGAGGCTTTAGGATAAATTTTGAGGCAAAATATGACTAGTTGATATACATTATATATTCCTATCACAGAGACCTTAGTGCTTATCTATTAGAGATGAGTGGTGAATAGTGAGCGACATAGGATTTGGTTGATCATGATGATTCAAGTCTTTAGCCCAAACATAACCTAGTCATGTGTAAGATGCCTAACATGTATGGTTAGATTCTTGACCATTTGGCAAAGGATAATATATTCTTAAACTATATGGTTAGATGCTTGCCCAATTGGAAAAGGATATCTAATAGGATAAAGTATATTGGAGTTATAATCATAAACAAACATTTAAATGTTTTTTTTTCTATGTTTTAGGATAGGATTGGTCTCTACAAGGATAGAATATTAGATCTATTGTGAGTGGTTGATGAAGATAGAGGAGTAAATGATCACAAATGACTCCTTTGACAATAAGAATGATATAAATAGAATATCCCTTCAAATTAAAGGGTGTTTGACAAGTTGGTAATTTGGGTCAACAAGTTAGACTAGTTTAACATTAGAGTTTGACTAGTCCTATTTATGGTTATTCTTCTTCATTCAGAGGAGAAACATATTTCATGAGAGGGAAGTTAAAAAAGAATGTAATAATGCTAGTTAGGAAATCCATGCATATCACTCAGATGATGGATAGCTTGAGAGCATTGAACTTGACCCCTCACTTTCACCATATGGTATTGATGTAAAACCCATGTGGGTGGTCAGGTGTATACGGACACCATATCATCTCTTAAATGGTATTATAATGAGAGCATGATGTAGCTTGTTTATTAATAAATAATTTTGATATTCATGTGAATGTGTTCCATATCATTCTTACTTCCCATTCCTCTATATATCAATAAATAATGATAGTAAACCTCAGTATTGATATTGGGTATCGTTATAGATAATTATGGTATGACTCTTAGTTACTTGTGAGGTGTGGATTCCTTAGCTCGAACTCAACACTTTACTCAATGTAGAAGTGATTTATTCTTGTTATTAAAGATAATAGAAGGGTAAATTTTTTAATATAATAGATCTATTTCATTTATAATAGGTTTATGCATGGTAAATTTCTATACATAATGTTTGGAAAGATTTTCTTACCCTGATTTATAGAATTAGACAACTTAATATATTTAAGGTGTTAATGGCCTATGCTCAGATATATGCATCTTAATTCCTTGGGAAGGCATTGATGCTTTGAATTTGATCTTATGTTGTTTGAGGGTAATAGTTGGGTTATTAATTAATTTTGGTATTGGGTCAATAAGCCTACATGTTCTACTTTGCAAGCATGAGGTGATATTCATTTGCTAGAATTCATTCCCATAGTCCTTATTCCAGATTTTTTGTGTGTAAGGAAGGATAATATCCTATAGTGAAATTTTAATGAGGTCAAGTTAAATTTATAATCTCTATAGGTTGAGTTTGCACCATATGTGAGCTTCATATGCTATTAAATCATTTTTTTGACTCAAAAATAATAAGGCTAAGTATATTATTAGGCAAACATTTATGTGTGATTTTTTGATATTATAAATAATCAACATATTTGTATCTAACTAGAAATTAAAGATAAAGCTTAAGAATAAGAATAAGTGAATCTATGGCCATGTAAATATTTCTCTTATGTTGAACATTTTGGAGTTAATCTCAGAACTAGGATTGTAACTAACAGATGATTTTAACAAAAAATGCCTATATGTGTTTACACATAGATAATATTTTTGAAAAAAAAACATGATAGTTCATTATTGTAATGTGTTTTTAATCAAATAAGTAAGATTATAGGGAAAGGAATAATCCATGTTTTAATCTTTTTACATAATAAATGGTTGATCTTAAGATTCAAAGTAATTTCTCGTAATACATTCAAATGTCGTAGATAGTAATCTTAATAAAGGATTATGACCTTGATGACAAGAATAATCCAAAAATTAGATTAGTGTTCCTCTTTAAGTTATAAATACAATAAGAGTATACACTATATTGGATTTATGAACCCTTGTAATTAATAAGGAACCTCGTCATTAAATTTAGTATCTTATTATATAATCAACACAAGGTTTAGATGACCTTAGTGTTGTATTCTAATCATTAAAAAATGAATAAAAATGGATTCTAAGTGTAACTCATTAAGTGAAAGGTAGACTTAAGGTAATAAGCACTTGGGTATAGATATTAATCCTTATTAATTATGAGAACTTCAATAGATGAGATTAAACTTGATTTAGACCCTTACAACTCAATTGGTTCTCTCTTAGGGAATAGATCAATGTCTTAAAGTTGTGAAATTAGTAAGTGTCATGAATATTGATCTTTATTATGATGAAGTATGGACAATTATTATTGAGTATAATCTTATGTGGAGATGTTTAAAGACTAATATATTTAACTCATCTCAGTAAGTTATTTCATTCTTCTTAAATTAAATACTAAATCACCTCACATTTAAGTACTTTCATAACTTTTAAGTTTAAGCTATAAGGTAACCCCTTGGGTAAAACATGCTAGTTGTTCAATTTCTAAATGGAATTTTAGTTCAAACTTGGTTCATATTTTCATTACATATACCTATAGACTTAACCAAATGATTTTTATGGCTTAGTTGCATGGGTTTGCATTCTTTACGGCTTAGGATTGAAATATTGGCTAGCTAATTTTTATATTTGTCCATAAAATTTTCAATTTGCTCCAAAGGCTTGGTCACTTTTTTGGACTTAGATGATTCATAGTTTATTTAGTTTTTGAATGGATTTAGTAAAGTCTCTAGGAAGCCTTAGAAGTAATTTATATGGCTATTGATGAACCTCATTATCCTTACATTATAGCTAATGTCCTGTGCAATGGACTATGAATTTAAATAATTAATTTACCAAGATTTATGCCTTGAAAATGCCATTGAAGTGGATGTTACAATTTGACGACACGAGATGCATGACGGTCTAGAGGAATATGTCTAGGCATGTTATTCAACCTTAGGAAATTTAAATCTGACTAGACATTTAGAAACATTAGAATTAGTAACTGGAATTCTAATCTTTGGTAATGGCATAACTTTATAAGTATTGTATTTTTTGGGCCCATAATTCATAGGTTATATGATCATAACTTTGCATTTGTAAAATGAAGATTAATTTTATGGAGCTTATATATTAATTTAAAATGATTAATTATGGAAGCCTATGCAATAATGTTTTTTGTAAGTAGATGTGAACTTCTTGGTGACTGTAATTAATTGGCAATGGGTTTATTGTAATTATACAAGTGAAATTTAGTTGGATTAAAATTTTAAAAAATGTCATTGGTTTTAGTAGTATCATATAAGGGTGAAACCGATACTCCATGCTAACTTGGTCAACCTTCCTAATAAATTTTAAATAATAGTTAATGTTATCAATAAATTGATCAAAAATTTGCAACACATGACTCTAGAAAATAGTGTTCATATTTCAAACTTTTTGATAAAAGAAAAAATAAAATATGAAAGACAAAAGATGATATACTGAATTTTTAATTATGTTTACTATAAAGTGAATGATAGAAAACATACCTATAGTTTTCAAAAAATAAAACATACACCAGATATTACAATCAATGACATTAAAGAATTAGATGAATCATATTCAATAGGATCATTTGGATCTTTGATTATAAGTTATCAATGAACCAACACATAGTTCAATCTATATGTCAAAGATGGAGAAACGAAGCATAATACTACAACTATAAGCTTGTATTTATTAACATATTTCTTCTCCTTGCATTATAGCTATATTTGTTTACAAATTAATTAGAGCTATTTAGTTTCAAATTTAACTTGGTAAAAAATCTAAAAAACTTTGCAATGACATAAAAATATATCCAATGTTTTAAAAATACCATTTTATATTTTAAAAAATGTAGTATCGAATGTGCCAAAAGGTTATCGAACTCATTTTTCAAACCATGCTTCATTTTTTGAACCACTACATGATGTTGCGTCATACTAGAAAACATTTGAAAAGAATATCAACATCAAATATCAAGGTAAGAATCCATTTTGTTATTTTTTATATATTAAAAATATACTAACATTATTTTTTTATTATTCATTTAACATGTTATAAATCACTAGCTAACACTAACAATTTTAGGTTACAAGCATGCTAATGAAAAATAAAAATTGCTTTGTTCCCTATGAGATAATTTTTAATTCATTCCAACATGCAATCCTAACAATAGATCCTCATACTAATGATTATTTACATTTTTCAAGATGCCCAAAAAATCCATGCCATTCCTATACCCAGGCATGCAACATTCATACAAAAAATGAAACATTTGAATATATATTGCATAAATCTGTTTAAAATTAGATTGTGAAATCTAACAACCATATCATTTAAAGAATATCAAAAGAATATTTAACTATATTTCTATTATGTAAATTCCAAATGAACAATAGATTTACATTTGGAATGGATAATACTATTTGTTTATTAAACAACAATGAGCCACAATTAAAATTCAGTAAGTTTCTTTACATTTTACCTTGTTTAAATGTTTTCAAAGTGAAAATAACTAGTTCTTCAATGCATTAATATAGTTATTACCTATTTTTTTAGTTCACGATATTACAAGAATATGAAAACATGGCACAATAGATTTTTAACATTCTTAATGTTGAGCAAAATTTATTTTGAATGACTATAATATCTAATTAAATATCCTAAACTGATTCTAAATTTATACTTGCACATCTCCAATAGACACTATGTTTAAATTCCCATTACTTTAACAATTTTAATTTTTTTATTGTTATGTTGTTCAAAACTATGGAAACTACAATAGTGCATAAAAATATTGGATTAAAACTCATTTTTCAATTACTTTGAACATAGTGATATGGTATAGACTTTATCCAACAAAGTTGTGTTCTGGATAGACTGTATCTTTACCATCCCTTCTCTATCAGTATAAAATTATAAAAATATACTACCTAAATATAAGTTAAAACTTTACTATTATATTACATCTATTCAGTTTGTTCAAGTGCCTTATACAAACATTTTATTTTAATTTACTCTTAATTGAAAATGTTTCTTCTATTTTCCCATTTTTACACATTACATTTGGTGATTTGAATCTATCAAAAAGGATATGATTTTAAAATAATTCAAAACATATTATATCAAATGTATATAAAGTTATTAGATTAACCAAAAATTAGAATTTTTTAATAGTAAATCTAGTGTTTTTATTCAAATATAGAATCTACAGAGAAAAAATTGAGGCTCCAACCTTGTGGACATGTTTCTCACTATCCTACTACATGATCATAATTTAAGACATCTAGCTATCTTATCAAACTATTACATCGAACATAAATACGAACAAGTACCTGGTAAGTGAATGTTCTTTATATTGTTTGAGTAAAATATCTTATAACTACACAACTTGATTCAAAAAAATTATTATATTGAACATTAAATTAGTATAGATAGATATTTTGACTCATTATATTTTATTTCTATTTATATCTTATAGCCAGTTTGGGAGGAAGAGTAAAGTCCTATTCCACCATGTAACTTTTATTATGATATAGGATTTGATTTGGTTGAGACTACGTTTTATGTTCTAGCAACTAGTAAGTTTAATTAAGAGTCATCATTATCTCTAAATCATTATAATATTATATACCCTCTTTTTATTTGAAATAGTTTTAATTGATAAATAGAAATGCTTAATGTGAACTCTTTTATTCAAAAATTGTGCCTACAACCACTGATTATCTCAAAACAAGTCAAGAGCTATTATCATCAAATATAAAGTTATAGTTCTAGTTGCATAAGGATAAAAATTTCATAATCACTTTATGTGTAAGAACTATATGGACTTTATTTTTATCTCTATAATACTTGATACATAGGAAATGGTCAATCATCAAGGGAGTGATTGAAGTCAACTTAGCCCATTACATGTCTTTCTTTTTTCTACGTTTTAGGATTTTATTATGCTCTTAGAGATTTTTAAGACAAAAAATGGATTTTTTTTTTTTGAGTGACATAATTTGAATAATAATATCTTAGCCTACTCAACACTCACAAACATAGAGGGCATACCAACTATGTTTTCATCACAGTCAATGTAGAGAGGGTTGTGATCAATGGACTTGGACAACGTGTGTTGTTATCCACTTACAGTGGTAATGTCTAGAAATATTCTATGATTCTACTTCTAATATGCCATTGTTAGAGTTTTTCTTCTTTCATATTTTCATTTCCATCATTGGCCATATAAACTAAGACAAGTTTGTGGTCAACAAGTACGAATGGTTTACATTGTTATCTAACTAGGTCAAATTTATCTAAAAATAATTTTAGATTATATTCCTAATCTTTAACATGCATTGTCACATCTTTAGAATCTTAATATAGATATCAAGTTTTAAACCTATTAGCATAAAATATTTATTGTTAAATAAAAAAATATAATAAATAATAGCATTTGAAAAAGACATGATTTTTTAGATGATGTAGTCATAATTTTGTTCTATGAATTCAAAATTAGAGTCGAAATTTGAAACCACAATATTGTTATTAGACACGTTTTTGTTGATTTCCTGTTAAAACAAAGTTTATTGAAGATATGCAGTAAAATGATATAATAAAAAAAAAAAACCCTACATTTCTATTTTCATTTTATTTTCAAATGAAACTTTTAAAAGTTATCCATAGGTATGATATATTTAATCATTTTTACAAGGACAAGTAAAATAATTCTTTTCCTATGCATTTGCAAAGAATAAATAATTTCTTATACAATCCTCTTCCTTTATTGTGCTCCTTCAAGTTAAATTTCTAAACTTCTTAAACAAACTACAAAGTCATTTTAAACTTCAAGACAAACCATTCTTGGTAAGTGAATTTTGTTTTTATTTTTAAAAAAATACTTTTATAGTTGCACCATGGTGCATTAGCACACTATGTAAATATTATTATTTCATCCTCAATTAGATCTCATGATAGAATAAAACAAGAACTACTCAAATTAAACCTTTCAATTATTAAGGTTTAAAATGTGAAACTCCAAGAATCATTTTTTTTGGGGTTATATTGAAGATTAAATCAGTGTAGAGACACGGTTTCACTCCAAGTACTATATTTTTATTTCTATCTTACAACTAAATTGGGAGGAAGAGCAAAGGCCACTTCCACCATGTAATGCTCATTATGATATGGACTATGATTTGGCTTACACTACCTTTTATGTTGTACGAGGTGGTAATTATAATTAAGAATCATCACCATTTCTAAATCATTATAATGTTATGTGCCCTCTTTTTATTTGTGGTAGTTTTACTGTTATAGTGAACTCTTTTATTCAGAAACTATGCCTGCAACCAGTGATTCAAGCTCAGAGGTATGCAATAAAATATCAATGCAAGTTCTAGGAAAAGTATCAAGGCCAAACTTGAAGTTCCCCCTCATGATCTAGTGAATCAAATATTTGAATGCAAGGCATAAAGTGAGAAAATATCTGAGAAACATTGCACCACCAAACCTGAGACAACATTGCTAGATTTAAAAGATGTGGAGGAATGTCAACTGGACTATGCTATGGTGCAAATCTTTTAGGTGGTAACATTATCACAATAAGTATAACTAAACATTTAGTTTTATTTTTCGAAGGATAAAATTACTTCCATGCAAGGCTTAGGTAGACACATATATATATGGATTTGAGATGATTATTTTGTGAAATTATGCAGAAATTGAATGCTACAGGAATTGTCACTATGATGATGCCTAGTTTGATCATTTGATCTTTGTGAATTCATATATTTTCAAACATTTTTAATTTGGATACATACATATATATTAATATGAAATAAATTTCAATAAATAAATATTTAATATATAAATATTCAACTTGTTTTTAAATATTATATTTTCATTTTAATCTTATATATTTTAAAATATTTTTTACCTTAATTAATTTTACAAATATTGAATATTTAAATACTATATTTTAATGTTAAATATTATATTATAATTTTAGTTTTATACATTTTTAAATATTTTCTATCTTAAATAATTTTATTCATCCATCAAATATTTATAAAAATATTTAAGTTCATATATTTTCAAATATTTTTAATTTGGATTTATATATCTTTATATAAATATATAGATATAAGATCAAATTTTGGTATTGATGAGATATAAAAGTTTCATTTCATTTGATGATATGGGTATGATTAATAAAATAAAAATTGAAAATACCCAATACGATAATAATAATAATAATAATAATAATAATAATAATAATAATAATAATAATAATAATAATAATAATAATAATAATAATAATAATAATAAATTTATTTCATGATTGAAAATATTGGTTAAATTAATGGTTGTGTAGCTTTTTAAAATGGCAGTAATGGATTATTTATAGTTCCATTTATTTTTATTTATTATTTTATTTTTAAATAGTTAATATATAGATTTTTTTTCTATATTTATCATGCAATAGATTTTTTTTTAGATATTTAAGATTCATTTTACAAAGGTTGTTATATTGATTCTTTTATTATTTACTATTAGTCTTTAAAGGATAATTAAAGGAATTAATTTCCTTTGATATTTAATTAAACTTTTCCTTTTCCACCAATATTTTTTTAAATTTTTTTTGTGCATTAAATTAATTTTAACTTTGCAATAGTTAATATGTGCATTTTTTACAAAAAATATGAAAAACCCATTTAACTATGTTTACATTGGTCAAAACTAAAAAGATGTTTTTAAAAAAGAGAGTGATGACATCATGTAGAGTACTCCCATTATTTTTTTTGGCAATGAGAATTAATGTATTGTTAGGTGCAGAGCTCAAGCAATGTGAGAATATGAACAGTTGGCCTAAAACTTAGGTGGGCACTGAGCTACATCAACTTAAGTCTGGTAGAGAACATAGTGGGTAGTTATTTATTAAAAAAGTTTTATATGTGCATAGGGAAGGCTTTTAGCAAAATTCACCATTGTAACTTTATTTTTTTGGCAGAATAAAAAAATTGATAGGTTTTAAATATATACGAAGGGTATGGCATGGTAGGGATTTCAGTGCTTTCTTCTTTGCATTCATTTTTTTGTTTTCTTTTTTTTGGGTCTATTGTTACCCTATTTTGGGTGTGGTTTACCTCTTCATTAATATATGGAATGTAGAATAGTGCTTTGATAGGGAAGTTTACATGTGGATTATTTAGGTTTTTATGTTTTTTTGTCATGACCTCTCTTCTCATATTATGGACTCATGCTCATAGTATAAGTTGTTTTGGACCTCATTTAGTATTTGTGTCAGGATGAGATGATTTTTAAGTTAAATTTTGTGTTGATTTCAAAGTCTATCAAATCATCGATGAGATTTCATGAAAAAAAAAGGTATGATTTAATTTCACTTTTAAATTTTAAATTTTAGGAATAGATAAAATAATAAAGTTATTTCTTTATGTAGAAATATATGCAATGTTATCATAATATACAATTGTGAACAAGGGAAAATAAAATGGGATGAATATTTAGTCTTTTTCTTTACTCTCTTTTCTAAAATAACTAATCACCATACACAAAATAGTTTTTGAATAGGATTTAATATTCATGTAATAAATATTGTGCATAGGATTGGAGAATATATTATCAATTCGATAATATTGGAATACATCAAGGTTATTTTAATAAAAAGGAACTTTTATTTAATTTAATTATTTTAATTTTTAACTTTCAAATAAATTATTGTGAATGATTTAAGAGTTTATTTATTAATACTTAATACCTAATAAAAACCCTACGTATAACCTAACAATATTAAAATAAGACTATTCTAAACTACCTAACCTACCACCTCACCTACATGCTAAGTCTAAACTATACCAAATCCTACACATAAGCCATAGATAACACATGTAAACTATCACATCTACCACCAAATGCATGAGGGAGTAATCATAAACTCTCAGTGTTAAACAATTTTCTCTCCATTTGGATTAACTCACTCCACCTCCCTAAGAGCCATTACCCACTTTAACTCATGTTGCGTATAAAGGATATACCACATAAGAAGTAGTTATAAACCTTAAATGAAGGAAATAGACCAATCAGGAATGGTGTTATCATGATTTAAGGAGAAAATTTGGTGAAGGAAAGTTTATATGAAAAAGTTTAAAATAGGGATTGACACTAAGAGTTAGAGGGAGGAAGTTTGATGCCTTCTAAAGGGTGAAGGGGAAAAGAAGATTGATGCAAGTGGAGAGAAGGGTTTTATCTATAGAGAGAAGATCGACGTTTGAAAGCAGAAGGTAGTAGAAGAAAAAAAGACATCGACGTAAAGGAGAGATCAAGAGATTGATGCAAAGGAGGGATAGGTCGATGCTTAGAGGAGGTCATTGAAAATTTGATTTTTACCTCTAATTTGAATTTCCTTGTAAGTGAATACCAAAATTTTAACATGTAGATATCTTTTATTAAATGCCATAAATTTAGAAACTAAATTACCAATGATATGTAGCATTCAATTTTAGAATAATAGTTGTATATAAGCTTTAAATTAGATCACAATTCTTATATACCTAAATGTAAATAAATATAAAATTTTAGCTTAAATAAGAAAGGTTCTTTTAAATTTTGGTAAGAATAACACAGTGTAATCTAATTGCATTAGGTGAAATATATATAGACCTTCCTTTGTATGGACTAATAAAAACCTTCCATACTAGAAAAGCTTGATTATTTTTGGTAAAACCAATGCATGAGATGCAATTATCATATTTTATGAGAAGTCATCTTATTCAGTTATGTTGTATGTTTGGTTATTCATGCATAAACTGGATTGGCTTCTCACCAAACATGAGGTTGTTTCTTGTTGAATAGATTCATTTGCTAAGTGGTATTCATGAATAAATTACTTTAAAAACTCTTGATTTTATGGATATATATCATTAAATTATATGTTATTCACTGCTTAAGTTGTTATTAACATTTTACATTTAATGGTCTAATTCATTCGTCAAGTCTTTACATCATTGACTATTAGTTTATAATATGAAGATTACATTGTGATAAATCTATGATGGAATTTTCAATTAGCCTCAATTATGAATCCCTTACATTAATTATTTTATTTATCATGAGTAAGATGACTTATTAAAGAAATTATATCTTATCAAATATAACATTGTAACCATATTGACAAATAATAATATATTCTTCATAAAAGATAAATTTAAAATTAAGTTTATAGTTCAATATAGCATTCTTAGTGGATAGGTTATATTATAGAAGAGTAGACTAAAGATATAATTTTTCAAAATAACATTGAGAACTAAACTAGAAGATCATGTAACAAATTTGTTTTCTACTTTCCTACTCAAGAATTTGCTTTTGAAATATATAATGTCTTAGTTTATTTCAAGTATTCTTTACTTTTTAAATCTCAATTTAGACCAATAATTTAAGGTTGAAATAAAACTATGTAGATTCAATATTAAGCAGTGCCTTTAGCTTATGTTTATAGGTCATACCATCACGCTTGAGCTACTGTATCCATAGCCTAACATATTTACAACAATGACATCTAAGCATCATCCCTATAAACCATTGAGTAAAAATAAATACCATGTCATGTCATAAATACCAAGTGGTGGGATAATCCCTCTTGGTCAACTGCACAAATTAAAATAAAAAAATAACTTAAACTACCGTAAATGATTATAACTTGTGAAATTATGAAATAGAAATAGAGAAAATACATTTCTTACTTAAATCTCAATACCACTGAAAAGGAGTAATGAAAATTAGGATTAAGAATGTTAAACCAATTATTATCAAGAAACCACCAACCATATGGCTCTCAGATAATGAAAATTTGGCACAAGCAATTATACAGATTAGGTTGTCTAAAGCAGGGATCAAAAATATTGTTAATGTAAATAAAAAGTAGAAAGGGGGAATGTAGTTTGCAAATGTTCATTTCTTTTTCTTATTAAGATTTAGGGATAATTTAGTTAAACAAGTATTTAATCACTTAAATTGATACTTTTATGCTCTTATTTGGGTAGAAATCATAGGGGAACTATCTAGGGAACTAGGACCTAGAAAGGGCTACATGCCTAGACCTATAGTTTACAAAAAACTTAGAATAGAAAATAGAACTACATAAATACTAAAACTTGATCCTATTCAAAATTAAGTATGTAAGTAGTCTAGGAAGTGAATGACGGTTCCAGTACGTAGGTCAATAAGAAGGGGTTGGCGTTGTACACTAAACAAGATTAAAGTTAAATGAAAAGGAAAGATCATTATAATAAGACATTAGTTTAGATAAATAAAGCAAATATAAGAACTCTATGATATACTTAGAAGGATCCCATTTTGATCATCACAATTTTTGAGGTTTTAGGCTAAATTATGAGGTGGAATGTGAGTATTTGTTATATGTTTTATATTTATATTATAGTGACCTTTGTCCTTATCTAGTAGAGATGAGCGGTGAACAGTGAGTGACTTAGGATCTAGTTGATCTTGATGAGTCAAGACTCTAGCCAAAGCATCCTACTCATGTGTAATATGCCTAACCCATATGGTTAGGTGCTTTCCTATTTGGCAAAGAATAATATATGCCTAAACCATATGCTTAGATGCTTGCCTAGTTGGTAAAGGATATCTGATAGGAAAAATTATACCCAAGTTATATTCATAGACAAACATTAATTAAAATTAAATTTTTTTTGTCTTTTAGGATAGGATATGGTCTCTACATTTTATTGAAAATGTTGATTTTTTTGACTAATGTTCTATGGCCTTGAGTCTTTGAGTCAAATTGATTTTTTTAATACAACAATGTAACTTATATCACTTATATTATTATCAAAACTAGGATAATCACTTCAGGAATGAGTCTTTCTTTAGTCTAATGATAATCTATAGCTTTAATTTAGATATAACACCCATAGAAAGGAATATCAATAGGGAAGGGTGAGGACCTTTGGGGAAGGGGAGGTTTTTCATACTTTTATATATGTAAGGGATAATGCCTTGAGATTTTTAGGCATGGGAACTTATCTTACTTTTTGATATTGAGGCTTGTCTAGGTTAGGGCTGCATTAGCTTCATTGGAGTTTGAAAGACTGAAATGTTTTTCTTATGGGGATAATGTGGGTCAAGGATACATTGGTTGCTCTAGAAAATAAGTGAGACAATTCATTTGAATCTGAGGGATTGGATCCTTTTTCTTCTAAGGATAATTTTCTATGGTAGGTATGAATATAAGTGAGCCTACTCTAGTTTTTAAATTCATTCCACTCCATTTGCATCTTGAAGACTCAAAATTAGATCAAAATATAGCTAATGTCCACTATATAGAATCTAAACGTATTGGTTTGATAGATGTGAAAGTTGGGAAATATTATGAGGTGGTTTGATAAAACTTGAGAGAAGTGATGACCCTGGTCATAAAATGGCATAGTGGGAACTATAATAAAAATAAATAAAAATTACAAAGGAATGCTTGTGCTACTAAGCCTTGACTAGTAGCATAACAAGTTATGACCAGGGTCATCACTTCTCTCAAATTGGTTTGATAAAATATAGCTAATAACACATTCTCTTGATATTGAACATGATTCAAAATTACTTCAAGGAGTGGGTGTCTCATATTCTATAGAACTTGAGAGAACTGATGACGCTAGTCATAACTTGTGATGCTATTGGTCAAAGCTTAGTATCCCAAGCATTCCTTTGTATTTTTTATTTATTTATATTATATTTCCCACCATGCCATTTTATAATTAGAAAAGTGTGTGTTGTGTTAACTCCATGAAATTATTTGGACATTCAACCTAATGTATGTGTTGATTTATATTATGAGCTAGTATTTTTGTTTCTGCAATAGCTAGATAAATATTTTATTGTAAATTTTGTGATATGGTATAAATAATATTACTTTGATTATTTAAATTTTTTTTAAAAACATAATATAATATCTAATAATCTTCTCAAATTATACTTTTTATTACCATTTGTTGCAAGCCTTAGAAATACTTTTCATCTTTAATTTAATAAAGCTTTAGATTTTGTATGTATTACTAAAATTTACTTACCTGACACCTTCAAAAATATTTGATGAAAAAATCATTATTTTTACAAGAATATTTACTTATATGATAAATCCAAAAATGTTTGCAACATATAAATATATTTTTTCCAATGAAATGTTGGTCACTAATGACTATGTTCTTTGTTCTCTACTTATTAAATCCTTCTTCAGGTTTGGTTTTACATTTCCTTATCTCTAGTAATTAATAATTGATATTACATGGAAGAAAATAGTTTTTATCCAAATATCATAGGAAAATGAACTAAGATCTTAAAGCGTTGGAAGTGTACAATATCAACATGACCCCCTTATTAACATTTCTTTTCACTACAATATATTCGATAAATTAGGGTGGTTAATAATAGTCAACATAAACCTACGAAGTAGAAGCATACTTGGATGAAATTAATCAATATTAAGGTGGCAGCCAATGTTTACAACTTTCATTAGACCACACTCTTTGGGGGGTTTTACTCCCACCACATGGATATTTTTATTAATACCTTAACCACATGGGTTTGGTATCTATTAAAATGAAGTAATTTTGCTTGATAAAAATGTTTTCTCTATAATAAATACTTAAAACAAATTTTATAACTATTCTAAACTCCAAAAGGCTCTAGGTGCATGGTTCCCTTGTTTATATGGTTGTGTTATTACTATGAATGGTGTGGAATTTAAAGTTATAGTTTATAAAAGTGGTAGTAATTTATCTAAATTTTTAATACTTGTGCTTGTATATATTTCAAAGTGTATTGTTCCCATTCCCTTTTTTACATATGAAAAATCAATAGAATATCAGAGTTTCATTTTAAATATATTTTAAGAAAGTGATCCACCATTTTTGAAAATAAGGGCTTGAAAAGTAAGCTCTGTCATTTTTAATAATCTTTCTTGTGCATGTACATATTATGTTATGTTACTAATTTTGTCACTCTTTGTTATTCCAAAGTGACATATCATAATAAGAAATCTCAACTTTACTGGGTTCATGTTGGGGAGGCTAGGAATCAATAATTATTTGAAAAATGTTCTAAGTTATAGACCAAAACCCTCTCTATTAGTTGGTAACTCGTCATTGGTTTTCATGTTTGTGTTACATTATAAATATTTAAAAATAGAAATAAAACAAATTTTTGTTGGTTTTATATTTACATTTTTTCATATTATTTGCATTAATCTATATGAATTAGTTGTGATGTGCTCATATCATTAAATAGTAAAACTTTAACTATTAAAAATAATAGTGAAAAGTTTTTTAAAATATATAACCTTTCAATGATCTAAGGGTCATGAAGTGCAAGATAGAGTAAAACCCATCAATCAAAGAAGAGAAAAGGAAACAATATTATGCAAGTTTGAGAAATCTTTATGGATATAACTTATTTGGATATAGAAGAAAATGTTACACAAGCACACAAAAGAAGAGTGGGATGTATTTTAAGGAGGTATTATGTATACTTTCCAATAATAATAACAAAGTGGGTTATAAATTTTTTAAAATTATCCTTCCTTATAATATTGTATTGTAATTATAAAAATATAGTGTGGTGTAGATAAAATGTTTGATTTCCATCATTAGTTTTTATTAAAAGAGTTTTACTTAATAATATGGACCTTTAAATTTGAGATAACTTACATATGCATCAATATTATATTTGTCCTAAAAGGTGACAATTTATTATGTTGGCTTTTGAAATTCAAATTTGATGTGGTCTTTAAATTTTCTCTATTTTTACCAGTTTGGAACTGTGAATCATTCAACATGAAAGTAAGTAATGTTACATTCAATAGTGTAGGTTCTTTCTTGTATATTCTTTGACATAAATCCAAAATAATCCACTCTCTACAATTAAATTTTATATAATTTGTCTTCTCATTACAATCTATTATAATTATGATACTAAGATGTGATGGAAACACAATGTTTTATTTCTATCTCTAAACATAATTAGGATTTGTATTATTAAAATGAGTTTCAATAGGAATCTCTATTGTATTATTTTATCTCTCAATGTGATTGATATTTTAACGATGTAAAATCTATATTTTTTAAACCGTTGACATATTAATGTATTTGGATGATGAAGTACATATATCCAAGTCATAAAATTGAATGATAATACATTGATATATCAAAATTTTATGTTGGAAATGGCATAAATGTTTTTATAACCTACATTTTATTAAGGTTTATAAAGTATAATTTGTTTGATGAATGTTATGGTGATGGTGAAAATAATGGATAATGGGAAGATGATAGAGGAGTGGGATAGATGGTTTGAAAAATTATGGTTTATAATATATATTATATTAATATTTATTTAAAGTATAAATGATTTGATAAATTATTTGATCAATGTTAGGATGAAATATATGGTGAAATTATTCATTCAATATTATTTAATGTGGCCATGTTAAATAATAAACATATAATTTAAATAATTTAAATGCTATATATGACTAAATTTATTATCATAAATAAAATAATATTCATAATCAAACTATAAACACATAAATATCCACATGAAAAACATACCTCACTATAAAACAATAACTTAACCCCTAATTTACATGCTAATCATACGTGTGGAAATTAGGGTTTAAGTTATGGTTTTATAAGTTTATTAGAGGCATTAAAAACACTTAATATTGGGAAGGATGTTGTTATAATAAAAAATAATCTAAACATTAAAATCCTATATAATCTTTAATTTTGAAAATATCAAAGTATACTTTATGCCAACAATCAATCTGAACATTAAGTTTTATAAGCTAAGAAAAGGACGTATATAGTATTGAAAAAATGACTTTCAATTTATTGAAATAAGAAATACTAAATGTTAGTATTTATAAGTTAAGAAAGTAAGAAAAATTATATTGAATAAAAGTTGTTTTTAACTCATCCTATAAAAACATTAAACCTTAGTATTATACATTAAAAAATAAATTTTACTTTATCACCAAAAAAAAACTAAACATTAGAGTCTTATTAATTTTAAAAAAACATTACACATTATAAATTATATTTTTGACTCATCCTAAGAAAAAAACCACCACCAATCTTAGAGGGAAGAGGTGGAGGATCATCCTTGGAGGTAGATATGTCCAAGTAGAGGGCTTTATGAAATGAAGATATGGGGCCACCAAGTTGTGCATGGGATATGTTATCATATCAATATCCCAACCATCATCATGATGAATCTAATTACATATTCCCATAGGAGATCCATTATGAGAGGGAGATATGTCAAATTTACCACATAGTGATGGTGAAGCCCACTTTCATAGATGAAAGTGAGGGGAGAAGTGGTCTTGGTTGCATGAATAATTTCTATTCTTTCTGAGTGGTGCAGGCACTAATCCCTTGGGTGGTCCATCTAATGGCACATGATTAATAGTTGAAGTGGTACTTGCATAGTGGTCCAACAACTCCTAGAGGTGTCAGACTTCCATCATAAACTTATGTGTTAGGATAGAATTTGTATAAAGTCTAAAGATATATCAAAGACCTTATTATTAAGTGGAAAATTACAAGAGTGTGCATCATTTATTAAAATATCATCTTTTTTAGCCTTCTATAATTGGAAAATAATGATGGCTCTCAAAAAATTCCATATAAAATAAATATATGTTGGCCAATTGATTGAGTCCCCCAAAAGGGAAAGCCATCATGAAAATGACTCAAGGTGATAAGGATGGAATAGGCTATGGATCCATTTTAATGTATATTAGGATCATCAAGAACCAAAATATGTGTTTTAAAGACTCATATGTATGGCACGAAGGACACTTGGGTGGAGAAATGCTCATTTGAGAGAGTTGTTCCTTTAGTGAGAGTCCTTGATAGACTAAGCACCATAGAAAGTGGATGAGCTTAGGTTCTATCACAGTGTGAAAAATTATGTAAAGTATGGAAAGACAAGTTTTAGCAAAGGATTTAAGTCCCTATCACCTATTGAGATTATAAAGAGTAGGAGAGAAGGGGATCATGAATTGATACATAAGGTTTAGAGAATAATTATTAAAAGTAGTGTGACAATTCCAACCCTTGTTGCTCCACCAATCTCAGGCCATCTATAAACCAAGCTTATGAAGAATGAAAACATAAGGTAAGTCAAAAAATTTAAATTGAAATTTATCTTTCAAATTAGGCCAAGGAATCTAATCCCTAAAAAAAACCAAATCATGAATGGTAAGATACCTTTTTGAAAAATCCAATGTAATGTGCTTTCTTCATAATTAAAGTAATAAATCATAATATAACTAAAATATAGTAGAGTATATGATAAGCCACTTTGAGGGGGAAACCTACACAATTTATTAATAAGGATATTATTCACCAATATGTTATTTATGAGTGAGCCACACTCATCCCTATATATATGGAATTAATGTGGAGAGTCACACCCATTCATCCCACCCTTACATATTAATAAGTCGACCTAAAGCAATAATTAACTAATAATTTCAATTACAAATGAATATTGTGTCATAAGTTGGCCACACATATCCCTATGAATCATATAGGTTAAGGGATTAAAATTCCCCCCTTATTCGGAATAACATTACCCTCAATGTTGAATAACATTAGATGTTACTGTATAAAGCTGGCACTTTTTCTTTTTCACAAAATTTCATCATGTAATCTTCTTCATCATAGACTCATCCAATGTAGAATAATTTCTTCTCAACACTCTAATGACCTTTGATCCATTTTTTATTGTAATTGAAACATATTCCTTTTGATCATTTCTCTTCATTTTGTAGAGGAGTGAATCTTGTAGGCTAAGGGAAGGTTTGGACTAGACCCAAACTAGTGGTAGTACTAAAGATGACATAAGAAATGTAAGCTTATAATTTCATATATACTTCACTCTATTTAATTTAAATTTTAAATCATGAAACTAAACTAGTATTTAAACATATTAACTTTAGCTATTTAGAAGTTTTGATCATCTCTTTCTAGTAATTGAACAAAAAACACTGGCCAAATAATTTCCAATGTTCTTGTTTAAAAACCTAGTCAGATGATAGGGTCTAGAGAGAGTTCTTATAATAATGAAAGAAACATTAATAATTTAATTTAAGGCTAAAAAATTTTACAATGACTTTTCTTCACTCTTGGATGAAAAAAAAAAGTACGTCACATGTTTATTTATCTTGTTTTCAACTATCTTGTTTCAAATCTAGCTATATCATATTCCATCCATAATTTTAATTCCTGGGTATTTTTAAGTTATGTATATAGAGTATAAGTTTTTATTTTATATATTAATCATGGATAATGTTAATTATATTTCCTATGTTTTGAAATTATTATCTTATGTTTGAGGATCTTAACTTGTTGATGTATCTCCTCGACCAATGATTTATAATTTCCTATGTTGATAAAGTCATGACTTGTGTATGTTCGCCATTGCATTATCTATGCTCAAATCTTTATATTTTCCAAAGAACCATAAAAATTTTGTGGCTCAATACCTTTTCAATTTAGTGTATCCTTTCTGACTAGATGGGCTGGTGTATTCACAAAAAAATCATTCAACATACTAAAAAAAAGGAAATAGTTAAATGTAGACAAAAAAAATATAATCGTAATATAGTTTCTATAGTTAATATAGGGATTTCATCCAAATTGAAAATTTTAATTTCTATCAAAATCCTCCATGGATTAATGAATTTATCATCACTAAGCCTCATTATGAAATTTGCATGAACCTATAACTTAAAAACTAAAACTAAAAATAAACCTGAAGACCTTCATTTTTTATGTTGATATCTACTTTTATTTCTTTATCTGAGTTTTTTCCAATGTTTTCTTGGTTTCTCTAGCACTAAAACATATGTATTACTAGTAATTTTTTTGATAAATAAAGTAATACATGTTTTAGACACTTCAAGAAGAGCTTAATATCTAGCTAAAATCATAACTATCAATAACAACTACATGACATCCTTTTTCTAAAATTTATATTTATTATTACCTATCCCTACTTTAATTGACACCTCTAATTTTTACATTTATAGGTCAAAGGAAAATTTATAATAGAAAACATATGCTTGAAGTCATTTCAATATATCTACAACTACTACAACTTCATATCTCAATCCATACAACCTGTTAAGCCTACAACTTTTAATTATCCTTTGTGTCATTAATAGATTTTATGTGCATATACCCATCACCTTACATGTAATATAAAAATAATTAATAATTCTAATATACAGTGCACTCTCACATGGCTACCACTAAATGTAGTGCTCCTTACATTGGCTGAAATCTAACACAATAAATACATGACAGACAAATCCAACACTATCTACTTGTTAAGAGGATTTTCACTGTAAAGAAACATCACAACAAAGAAAAATTTATTCTAAGCATTGATGTAATAAACAAAAATTTATGTATGTGATCCAATCTTATTTTTTTTTTATTTGAGTCTTTAATCTATATACTTCTAACAATTTTTCCTTATTGTGCAATCTCATAGGAACAAGCACATGTTTTAAGAATTGATGCAGGATCATCAAGGAAAAAAATAAATAAATATGTATATAAAGCAATTTGTGATGTAATAAGTTTTGAGATACTTTTAGGAGTCAATAAGAAGTGGGTTTTAGTCCTAAGTGTGTTCTAGGAGTCAATTGGAATTTTCTTCCAAATTGAAGAATTTGAAATTTTGAATCAATTATGAAGATGTGCAAAGGATTTGAACCTTGGAATATAGTCCTAATAGGTTTATTTATATGTTTAAAAGGTATTTCATCCATTGTAAATGGAAATATAATGTTAAGTCATATATATAACTCTAAGTCTACATTGGAGGGGGGTAGAAAGGGTGGAAAGATTGTTAGAGAGATAAGACTAATGAGGGAATATTGGTCTATACTTAGACTAATCTAGACATGTAATTGGATAAGTATTATATGAACATAAATATGGGTTAAATAAAGTGAATGAGGATGAATGAAATGGTTAAGATAAATAAGGTTGTTAGGCCTACATAACTTTGTGAATATAGAATTAAAGTATTGTTTGTAAATACATGAGGTTTTTATCAATAAAAACAAATAATTTTATTAAAAAGTTTATTATATTTCTCAAAATAATGTTTATATATATAGTTAATAAGTTAATATATAATCTGGAGTCTTTTAAAGTATGGTTTCATGAGGAATTGAATAAATTGGTGTGGCACTAAATTAATGATAAAGGAAGCTAAGCATATTTTCTAATACATGGAGTTGCATCACTAACTCATCTGGTAAGATGTCTAAGCATAAAATTTATTCTATCCATTTTTTTCAAGGTTTGTTAAATATCCAAGTGGAAAATTCTCAAGAAGCACCTAGTTATAGGTAGAAATCAAGAACTCACAATTCAATGGAAAATTTACATATTGTTTTATAAGTATGACAACATATTAATACTTTGTGAGATGAAATGTATTCATGCAACATATTTTAGAAAAATAAGAGTTATTTTATTATTTTATTATTATCCATTGAGTTTAAATTATGTGTTCTTTCTCAGGTCTACAATGATAATAGTCAATCACATGAATAGATAATATACAAATCCTATATATGGGATGATCATCCTAGAATTAAATTTAGATTAAAAGACAAATTTAAGAATTTAACATAGGAAAATAGAGATAAATTTGATGATTATCTCTAAATATGCAAGCTCTCTGGCCAAAGAACTAAATTTTGTAGAACATTTTTTTATTTTCAACATTGATTGTAATCACATAAATAAAGAAAGACTTTAATATTTGAGTTGGGTCATGATCCTTGGATATGGATAGAAATTATTAATAAAATATAAAATGCCTTATTTAAATACATTTTGTGAACAAATATCCAATTAATAGATAAATTAAGCTCAGATTGAGAATAAATTGATTTTGAGAATAGCGGGTATCAATTTTGAAATGTTGAAATGACCAGACAATGTTATTGATGTTGTGTTATGATATCATTTATCATATTAGAGAATAATCTCTTGGGAATTCATTTTTATAGTAAAGGTTGACACTAAAATAATATTTACAAGAAATAGATAAAGAGGAAAGAGAGGCAAAGAAGTTTGTGAAATATAGATTGTAAAAGCTAAGTGGTAAAAGGAATCCTAAAGCCATAGAGTCTTGAGAGACCTAGTAGAATATCAAGGAGAAATTAAAGAAGAAGGTGAATAATTTTGAGGTAAGGACTAACAAGTACCAAAAGACTAGGATGAAAATGACCTAGGTGAGGTACTGGGGATAACAGGAAGGATAAACTTGTGAAGAAGATATATGTCCAGTGAAGACCTGAGGTAAGTGAAAAGAGAGAGATAGAGGGATTAGATAATGTTAATTGACATATAAATAATATGGAGAGAGAAGAGTTTATGAAAATAGAATTAGATAAGGAAAATAAATTAATGAAATGAAAGAAAGATTAAAAATGGTAACATTCCTAATAGTGTGCATAGGAATAAAATAAAATTAATAATATGGATGTAGATTAAAAAGGAAAGTGAAATGTCCTCTTGAAGAAATAATAGGAATAAAAAATCAACAATTGGAGAATGTAACTAAGGATTCTAGAAAAGTAATCCAAAGAAAAGAAGAAAGAAGCAAATAAGCCTTAAGTTTTTGAATCTCATATTTTCTTGTCATATGTGAATGTAGGTATAGAAGTGGACGAAAGAGAAGACCAAATTAAGGGATTAAAGTCAAAATATCCTAAATAAACCAAGCATTAACAACATGCTTGTGTTAAAGAAGAAATTTATTGGACAGTAATCAATAGAGATGCAAAGATTTGTCACCTTGAAAGAGGTGAAATTTTTGGTGAAGAAGAGGAAGACATTATGAATGCAGGAGCACTTGATGAGGCTATATGACCTAGATTATTTGCCTCTAATATTATTTTTATTGATGTAAATACATAATTTTAGGAAGATGATGGAGATGAAGAAGTAATATAAATATTTTTAGCTTTATTTGTCAAGGAGGTAGAAGATGAGACTAAATATTTTGTTTTGAATTCAATTTTTTATACTGATGTATTTATTGATCAAGATCATGATCTCTTTAAAAATAGAGATGAAATACATATATAAGTGTTTGAAGGCCTTGAAATACAACTTTAAAATATGTCAAATTTCACACTTAATATAGTTGAGGTTTAAGAATATGATATGGTACCAATGACAGTACCTTGCAATGAAGCTAGAAAAGAGGAATTAATAGAGTATACAGAAGAAGAAGAAGAAGAAGAAGAAAGGATGTGGTAGATGATTATGTAAGGACCAGATAATTTGGACATCATAGGAGATGAGGAAACTACCAAAGAAGATGATTTAGAACTATAAAAAAAATTCAATTAATATGTAGATCAATTAGAAGTTGAAGAGCAATATCCAAAGAAGATAACAACAAGAGAAGATGAAATAGTGGCCCAAGTTTTTGAAATTGATTTTGTTTTTATTTTGTATGTGCAGGTGTGAAGGATCATGTAAATGAGGAAATGGAGTCCTTTCTCATGGGATTCAATAAAGAAGATAAAGTGAACATATAACTATTTGAGCTCATATCTCATAAATAATTTCAAGTGAAGAAAGAAAGAAAATAAACTCATAATGAAACAAAGAAGAAGCTGAGAATCAAAAAAAAAAAAAAAGACAAGATCTCATTTGAGTAAGAGCTCAAATAATTTACCACCAGGGGAGTTTGATGTAAGAGCATCAAGAAAACAAAATTATAAATATGTATATAAATCAATTTTTGATCTAATAAGTTTTGAGAGTCTTTCAAGAGTCAATAAGAAGTGTTATCTAGTCCTAAGTGTGTTTTAGGAGTCAATTGGAACTTTCCTCCAAATTGAAGAATTTGAAATTTTGAATCAATTATGAATATGTGCAAAGGATTTGAACCATGGAACCTAGTCCTAATAAATTTAATTCTATGTTAAAAAGTTATTTCATCCATTTTAAATGGAAATATAATTTTAAGTCATATATATAAGTCTAAGCCTATATTAGAGTTGGAAAAAAGGGTGGAAAATTTGTTAGAGAGATATGACTAGTGACAAAATATTGGCCTATTCTTAGACCAATCTAAATATGTAATTGTATAAGTCTTGTATGCACATATATGGGAGTTAAATAAATAGAATGAGGAAAAATGGAATGGTTAGGGGAAATAAGGTCGTTAGGCTTATATAACATTGTGAATATAGAATTAAAGTGTTATCTATTAATACATGAGGTTTTGATCAATAAAAAAAATGGTTTTCTTAAAAGGTTTATTATATTCCTTAAATTATATATATATATATATATATATATATATATATATATATATATATATATATATATATATAGATTATGTTAATATAAATCTTAGAATATTTTGAAGTATGATTACACGAGGAATTGAAGAAATTAGTGTGGCACCGAATCAATGATAAAGGAAGCTGAGCATATTTTATGATACATGGAGTTCCATCATTAACTCATCTGGTAAGATGTACAAGCATAGAATTTATCCTATCCAATTTTTTCAAGGTTTGTTAAATATCCAAGTGGAATAAGCTCAAGAAGCACATAATTTTAGTTAGAAATCAAGAACTCAAAATACCATGGAAAATTTACGTATTTTTTATAAGTACGAGAACATATTAATACTTGGTGAGATGAAATGCATTCATGAAACATATGTTTAGCTGAATAAGAGTTATTTTACTATTTTAATCATTTTATTATTTTCCATTGAGTTTCAATTATATGTTCTTTCTTGGGTCTGCAACGATCATAGTGAATAATGTGAATAAATGATATACAAATCCCATATATGGAAAGAGCATCCTAGAAGTAAATTTAGATTCAAGGACAAACATAGGAGTTTTAAATAAGAAAATAGATATAACTTCCAAGATTATATCTAAATACGCAAGCTATTAAGCCAAAGAATTGAATTGTGATAGTCATAACTTCTTTTGAGATATTCTTATTCTTTGGTTTGAAAGCCTCTAAATAATGTTGAATACTCTATGTTTATGGAAATACTCCCAAAGACCATAAATATTTGATAAAGAGGAGCTGATTCCAACTTGAATAAATATTGAATTTGTGGACCTACTCATAATTGAATATAGTTATTAGTCTTGGTGCCTATTCACATAGTTGACAGAGTTGAAAAAGGTTGTTAAAATTTACTATATAAAGCTAGTTGGAAAATAAATAAATGGATATTATGTCTTTAACTATTAATAGAGGATAATATATGCTATGTATTTGTCTATTAATTGATTTCTATTGTAAGTTGAAGACTAGTATATATGGTGCATAGATCATTTCCATATAGGAAATTGGAACTTAAGAGTTAAGTAACTTTATTAGATCTGATTGGGTATTAATATTCTTTATTATATATTGGTGCTCAAAATTTGAATGATTCTCAGTGATTTGAAAAGTAACATATTGAAGTATAATTATACAAGCCTATGAAAAGAAGGAAATAGAAGGATATAATAGAGAAACAAAAGTCTGTGTAGAATAGAATTTTGTA
Source organism: Torreya grandis (assembly GCA_037957365.1). Classification (NCBI taxonomy): domain Eukaryota; kingdom Viridiplantae; phylum Streptophyta; class Pinopsida; order Cupressales; family Taxaceae; genus Torreya; species Torreya grandis. The sequence continues at coordinate 3,223,099 of JARHVA010000702.1, read as the reverse complement.
TTCAACATTGATTGTAATCACATAAATAAAGGATTTAATATTTGAGTTGGGTCAAGATCCTTGGATAGGACTAGGAATTATTAATAAAATATCAAAGGCCTCATTAAAATACTTTTTGTGAACAAAGATCCAATTAATAGACAAATTAAGATCAATTTAAGAATAAATTTATTGTGAGAATAGTGGGTATCAATTTTTAAAATTTTAAATGAACAGAGAATGTTATTGATGTTGTGATATGCTATCAAGAACCATTTGTGCTACTCCATATGCATAGTTCCTGACTAAAATTCAAGTTTGGATTTAAATAATTCAATCACTATTTTGATAAGAAATACACTGAAATGCTTTTGATTAGTCCTCAAATGAATTTCACACATCAGTTCTAATGTTTATTGGATATCTAGGGTGATATTCCATGTGATTTTTCCACTATATTATCCACTCATTAGTGTAATTTCCTAGATTTTATAAACTCCTATATCTTCAATATAGATTTTTATTATACATTAAAAAAGGATGAACCATGAAAATGTAAATAATCTCCAAACCACATACCAAATATAAAAGAAATAGGAATAGCTTAAGACCACATATTGATGCTTAATATATAATATTAATAAATATACTATAACAACAAACTAACTCTTTTCAAGTACTAGAATCCTGCATCATAAAAAAGGACTATCTAAAGATCATGATTTTCTAATCACCTCTTCAAGTGTAGAGATTAACTCGATCACAATGACATGAAATTAGCGAGAAAGTAAGAACATGATAAAATTATTTGAAAAGTTTAAATCACATAAATGAATCCCACTTGGGATCCATGCCCATCCAAATCCAAAAGAAAAAATGGTGTTTGAACAAACCCCCTTCATCCTAACTCCCACATGTACTTTTTGAATGGGATTAAAGCAAAGGCAGTTTGAATAAAGGGTTTCAAAAGTTTAATTTATGTATTTAATTAATTTAAATAAAGTGTCAAATGAAATGATTTATTTTGAGGGGGTTAGAACGAAAGGGGTTTATTAGAACCCTTTTGTTCTAACCCACTTTGTTTTAACCCCATTCATTCTAACCCCATATGGCATCAAATCCTCACCCATTCATGTGAAAGCTACTCTTGGCCTAAAATTACCAGTTTAGATGCTATGTATTAGGATAAGAAAATAAAATAAAAACATGCGGCTCTACATATAAATGAGTATTTTTATGAGATTTCTAATAATATGATTTTTTCTAAAATTTAATAATATTTAATATTTATTTTCATTTATTTAGTAAAATATACTTATTTATAAAATAATGTACCATATGTTTGAATCATTGGGAAAAAAGGAGCCTATGGCCATTTTTTTGGAAAAATATCACTTCACTTGGATTTAATGTCCTTGTTCAAATAATGAAAAAATAGTCTATTTTCACACACACACACACACACACACACACACACACACACACACACACACACACACACACACACACACACACACACACACACACACACACACACACACACACACACACGCACGCACGCACGCACGCACACACGCACGCACGCACACACACACGCACATGCACACACACACGCACACGCACGCACACACGCACACGCACACGCGCGCGTGCACACACACACACACACACACACACACACACATATATACATACATACATATATATATATACATATATATATATATATATTTACATACATATATATATATATATACATACATATATATATATATACACATACATATATATATATACACATACATATATATATATACATACATATATATATACATACATATATATACATACATATACATATATACATATATACATATATATATATATATAATCTCAAAGAGCAGTCATAAGCATTGATATTCCCTACCTTGATCATTAAAAAATCGATAAAAATTTATTTTTTCATCCAAAAATTATTTTTGATCAAAAAATTATAAAAAATTAATATTTCACTACGTTCATGTTTCTAAGACCTCTTTGCAAGAAAACTTGATAAATATTATGTTTTGAGAAAATTACGAGGAGAAATCAAGCACTCGATAAAACATTTTGTACATGAAACATACAAACTATGTATTTAGGTTTTTTTTTTAATTTAAAAAAATAATAAATGTAATATACACACAAAATTCAATATTTCATTATTCTACAAAATTTTCACATTTTATACAGTTAAGTCACTATTGTCTATAAAAATTTAGAAATATTCACATTTTAATTTTTTGTTGTCCACTTTGTACCAAAAAGTGGGACACAGTATTATGCTTCAACCCCTAAGAAAATATTAATGGCAAATATTTTCAAAGAAATAAATCTCCACTTAAATGTTATCAATTAAAAAATATATAAAAATGGATTATGCAAATCTTTGAACATAAAATAACTAAGATAGGGATCAAAACTTATGACTTTCATGGGAAGACACAATAAAATATATATTCAATGGTCTAAACACAACTTAGTACACTAATAATGCCTAATTGAGGAATATCCAATTATACACTTACACATAAAAATAATCGATGACACATCCAAATGTGATCAATTTCATTACATTTAATTTTTGAATAAATAAAGCATATTTGAGCAAAACTAATTTTCATTAAATCCATGTATAGTCTAAGTTCCATGAAAAAATATATTACATTTTCACTTTAACTTGTTGAAATTTATAGATATAGTTAAATGCATCTAACTAAAATAAAACTACATCTATCAACACTTAAAAAGTGTTCCCCAAAAAATAACTTAAAAATGATTGCATCCAAATGTTGGATCCAAGAATTAATAAGTCTGGGGCATGAAAACTAAAGTCTTGAAAAATTCAAAAGAATTACCTTGATCTTTTAGGTCTTCAAGAAAACTTTTGTGACTAGAATCAACAAAGGTCATGAATAAACATCGACAAAAATCCTGAAGACTTCACTAGAATTTCTTAAGTTTTTTTGGTACTCAAAAAAATTATTGAGACTTTTGTAGATACAAGTTACCTAGACTAAGTTGCCAAGGTTGAGGCCCAACAAAACACACAAACAAAGTTATGAAATCTTATGTCTTTGGAGATCTTCTTAATAAAAGTCTCGAAAGTAATTTTCATGAATATTAAGACTTGGGTCATGAAGAATAAAAAAAAGATGCTCTAAAGTATTATATATAGTTTTTTCGATTGTAGAGAAACCTATGAAAGATTTTAATAGTTTAACACTCGTTACACCTTCAAGAAAGAAACAAACAGTGATTTTATTTTGTTTTTCTGATAGACCTCCACATTTAGATGTAAGTTTGGATTTAACATAGGTGATTACACACATGATTTGTATCTCTTCAATATTTAATCTTTCTAAGTAATTTGGCAGGTTGGAAAAATTATGAGTAGATCTAATTGGATCTCACCAAATTGGTGTGGAAATGGCTCATCCATATCAAAATGCATTTCCAAATGTAATCAAAATAATGTTAAAAATATGCATGAAGTTATTTTTGGTGGTTGGGTACCTCATTTATTAGGGCTCTCAACACATCCCAGTCACCTCAAGGCTCTCAATTATGTGGGATGTTACCATGCTGTAGCATATCAAGTGCCATGGAGTCTCAACAAGTATAGTTAAAAAAATTATTTATGCTTATAAATTTGATTTATTGGTCTTAAAAAATCCTTGCATTGATTAAACACACATGTAGACCTATTATGTTTAAGATTCTAATCATAGGGTTAGGATCCATTGAAGTAAAAGCTCAAGGGCCAGCAAACACTTTTCAATGGATCACTTGATATAAGGCTGAGGTTAAAAATAATTTGCTCAATTTTTTTTGAATACCTAAAGACTATTTTGAAAATTATAAAAATATTCCTGTAAGATGAAAGACAAAATATATTTTTCCACATGGTAGCATCCCACAACCCATGTTCCTATATATGATAGTGATGTGTTGAGACCCATGGGCACTCGAGATGTTTCTATGTGGTAGCATGCTATGCATCCTAGTCATCTCCATATGATAACATAAAAACATGATTTTTCCATGTGGAATTATCCCACTCACTTGATTATTTAGAGGATCTACACCTTATATGAATAGATCATGGATAACATAGTAGCGGGATGATGCCACATGGTCTCATCTCATTTATCCACTTTCTTATAGACTTCACACTATAAAAACATCTCTAAGATAGTGGAGTAGTAGGATGATGATCTTAAATAAATTTGGCAAGTTGGTAAAAGTGTTGGTTCCTCTAATAGTATTACACTAAATTGCTATGGAAATGGCTCATGCATATCTAAATGTAATCAAAATAATTTTAAAAAACAAGTATGAAACTATTTCAAGTGCCTGGGGCTCTCGAAACATCCCAATCACCTTCTGGTAGCCATGTGCTTAGGATGTTTCCACATGATAGCATCTTGAGTGCCATGGGGTCTCGGCAAGTCTAATTAAAGTTTTGATGTGTGCTTCTAAATTTTGACTACTAGTCTTAACAAATCCTTTCAATTATTAGACACACTTGTAGACCTATCATGTGGTGTCTTCTGATCCTAGGGTTAAAACACCTCTAAGTGCATAATCAAGGGAAAATAAACACTTTCCAATGGATAATTTTATCTAAGGTTGAGGTTCAAAATAATTGTCTCAAATTTTCCTGATGACCTAAAGAATATCATGAATTTTTTAAAAAAAATATTGAAGATGAAGAACATAACACCCCTGATTTCCTAGAGAGGACTGCAATGTGTTGAGACCCCATGACACTCAAGATGATACCATGTGGTAGCATATTATGTATCTTGATCATCTACATAGGATAGCGGAGTAGTAGGATTTCACCATGTCGTATCATCCTACTCATTTGCTTACCTAGAAGATCCATGCACTATATGAACATCTTAGGGATAATAGGGTAGTAAGATGTTGCCACATGGTGTCATTTTACTCACCCACTTTCCTAGAGGCTCCATGTTCTATTATATATATATATATATGATAGTGAAGATGTGAGATGATACTCCTAATTAGTTTGGTAGGTTGGAAAAATTATGGATGCTTCTGATCAGATGGTACTAAATTGGTGTGGCAATGAGCCACACATATCCAAGTGTGATAAAAATAATGTTAAAAAATAATGATAGAGTTGTTCTAGGTGATCAATGAAATCACTTACCCTGAGATCTTGACACATCCTAGTCACCTTCAAGCAACAAGGTATGTAGGATACTCGCATATGGTATCATCATGGGTGCCATGAGGTCTCAACAAGTCTAGTTAAAATTGTTATGTGTGCTTGCAAATTATTGTTACTAGTTTTAACAAATCTTTGCAGCAATTTAGCAGACCTTTAGACCTATTATGTGGTAGATTATAATCATAGGGTCATGATCCCTCCAAGTGAATACTCATGAGCCGACAACCATTTTTCAATGGATGGCTTGATCTAAGGCCAAAGTTCAAAGTAATTGGCTCAAATTTTCCTAAAGACCTAAAGACTATCGTGAAAATTGTGAAAATATTGTAGAAGATGAAAAATACACTATATTTTGCCACATGGCAACATCCCATGCACTTGAGTTATTTGAGATGACTACACTATGTAAAGACCCTTGAGAACCTAGGATGTTTCTAGATTATATCACCCTACATATACCAATCATCTCCAAAGGATAGCATAGTAGTAGGATTTTTTCATGTGGCATCATCCTATCACCTACTTGTCTAGAGGCTTTGCACTCTATATGAACATATCTAGGATAACAATCAATAGGTCATTTATGGAGCCATTAATCACACCCTGACCCAGAGGAAATGGATTTGGAAAATCCAATTTTCAACAACCTTTACATTATATGACCCATCAAGATGTAACATTATATAATATGAAGAAAAAAATACTCAATCAACTTAGTATTGATAAATTTAGAAACTCATTTTCAATGGATGACAACTCTTATCATGCTTTATCCAACTAAATTTGTAAATGAATAGACACTAAAGAAGTTATCTTTTGAAATCAGATTTAGATGAGACTAAAAAATGCAAAAAGAAATAATATCTTACACACTAAGGTATTAAATATAAAAACACTAACATCATATATAATTAACAAATTATTTAACTAATTAAAAATTTGTGTTGATAAAACCTCACTTACATTCATAATACATAATAGTTTACAATGAGAGATAAATATCACTCACTTTTTTCAAGGTTTTATGCCTTATATGAATACCTCTATGATAGAGAAGTAGTAGGATGATGCCACACGACATCGTATCATTAATCTACTAGTCTAGAGACATTATCAAGACCATTTTACACATAGAATGATACCATATGGTATCATCCTACACATATCAATCATTATAAGGCAAACATATAGGAACCAACCTCATGAGGTCCTAAGTCTATGAATAGACAAATTTCTATGTTAATTGATGTGTAGGATGTTCCCATGTGGTAGCATCTTGAGTGCCCAGATGTCTCCACACATCCTAGTCATTTTCAAGGATCAAGTGTGTAGCATGTTAACATGTGGTAATAGACCATGTGCTTGTTCATCTTGATACATCCTTATCATATTCAATCTCTTAGGTGTGTGGGATGCTACCATGTGGTAGAACTATACACATCCCAATCATCTTCAGGCACCTAAGTGTGTGTAATGCTACCATGTGGTAGCATCCCTAATGCCCTAGGATCTTGACACATACCAATTATCTCAATAAACTTAGGTGTATGATATTATATCACATGGTATATTATCACATTCCTTAGGGTTTTGACAAGTCTAGTAACCTCTAAGCACCCAAAATGCCACCACATGGAACCATACTAGGCACTTGAGGGTATTAACACATCTCAAACACGTTCAAGTACTTAAGTGCATGAGATAATACCATATGGTAGCATCCTTGGTGACCTGATGTATTGATAATGTAAATCTCAATGTCTTTGAGGCCTCAAGATTGTGCCACATCACACTAACTCAGAAGCCTATAAGTTTAGATCATTAGGAGTCACCTAAAACTTGAACAATCTAAATTCCTAACCACTATCAATCTCAAAATAGGATCAATAGCTCAAAGGAGATGATATCTTGATGAGAAAACAGGTGGAAGGACCTCGAATGAATTAAACAGTGCTAAGTCATAAAAGTGTAGATCCATAAAAATTTTACTATATTATAAACTTTGGAAATTTACATGTCTCTCATTCACATTACCCATATGAATTGTCAAAGTCATTAGATATCCATTATATATCACCACTAGATATGACTAATTCAACTTATTGATATAGACTTTTGGTAATGGCCTTTCTACTCAGTGTATAATTAATTTTATCTTAAATATTAGTTTAATAAAAAATGAATAAATAACAATACATATATATTACAAGAAAATTATAATTTCTTAACCAAAGAAATAAAATAGTACTTCAAAAACCTATATTATAAATTGAGTTAATTACACACAATGTTTTATGACACTAGTTTAAATGAATATAAAATCAAATTCGTTAGCTATAATTATTATTTTTGAAATCCTAATTAATACTAGAAAATAAAGGCAACATAAATTTTGATCAAATTCAAATTGTAATATCAAGTAACACAATATTGCATCTCTATTTTCAAGTTGAAATTATTAAATCAAGTGTATATTACAAAATTGCAACAAACTAAAGCACATACAACTATTAATATAAATATAAGGACTAGTCGCTATGGTAATTGAATGAGATTATAAAAATATATGAAATATATGTTATTATTTTCTTTGTACGGTGGGATCCCTTACACACTATCTAGAGTCAACTCCTTTTACTGGTATTCTCAATGTGCATTATTTCTAATAACCCTAGATATCATTGAATAGTTATAGTTATTGACATGTTTCAGTAGATTTACCTTTATCAATCAACCAAGTCCCATAATCCTTGTAACCATGGTAGATTCACTCCATTTGCTTTGAGTCAAAATCTCATTTTGGAAATATATAATGCAAGATTAGAAACAAGTGGTTGTGTGCCAAGCATCAGAGGATAAACTAATTAAAATGAAATTT
>JARHVA010000702.1:3200000-3210000 GCA_037957365.1 Torreya grandis | reverse complement strand
CTAGTTCATGATTTTTTTGAGCGAAATCCCTGCATAATGTGGATGTCACATATAAGTGAAAATGCATCCATGAGGCAATTATTTGTTTTTTTTACAATTTTGATGGTGAACCCAAAATTTTATGACTTTAGATTTGAAACTTTTAATATTTTTGATGAATTAGCGTACAAAATGGCTCAATCAACCAAATTCACCTAAATGATGAGAATTAATAAAAATTAATTGACATTTGACATAAAAAATAACTAAGAACCATTTGAAATTTTAATTTTTTATATGACTCTTAACATAAAAATGATTCTTTTGAACTGACTCAAATATTGACTATGGACCCTAAAAAATAAATACATTAAAATATCAAATGACCCACCAACAAACTTTTGACTAACTGATTACCAAAACTTAATATGAGTTTAATACAAAACATAAATTTTAATGTAAAAACTATATTGACTTAATAGACTCACAATAAAATACTATAAATATTTTGACTCCAAAACTTTGTATTTTGAATATACTTGTAACCATAAGAGAATAATAACCAAGCCTAAACTAAAATTAAAAACACTCTTCACTATTAAGTATGACAAAATCCAAAATATGAATTTTGATGCACTATTAAAATCTTATTCCTCTTAAAGACTCAAAATGTATAGTTAAATGCATTGATATGACACAACAAAATATTTAAAGAAGGCAAAGTTGTGATGAATGGAAACATTTGGATGGCATTCAGATTTTCGCTATGGAAGTAATATGGTAGCATTTGAATGACAACTATATATAGGTGATTGAAACTTGAACTAATCAGATTCGAACCTCCACTTGGGATGCCAAAACTCCATGGTAAATATATTGTATACAACTTGTTAAGCCTCCAATTGAAGTAAATAAAAAATCAACAACATCTATAGGAAGATATTAAATATATAATATAAAATTGTGGTTCTAGATGGAATGTAATATTTTTTTAAAAACATAGATCTACATGTGTTTAGCTCCTCTAATTATCACCTAATCTAGAATTGAGCTGATGCAAGTATAAGGCCTGGTATGAAGCTGAATCTTGATCTAAGTGAACAATCATGTAGTTTGATCCACCTTTGTTTGTTTGGTTATTTCCAATATAAATAAAATAATAGAACACTCAAAATCACATATTTAACTATTATCTATTGTATAATATACAAGGGTCATTACCACAATAACTACAAACTCATACAAGGGATAAATCATAGTGTAATTATCCCATACAAATTTTAGGATTCCATTTCTCTGATACCACGTTTAAGTAATGATCAAGCCAAATCCAAATTATACAAAAAAATTTAATCACAATAATAATCTTTGCTCTAATATTATCATTACATTAAACATTCAGGACAATACACATAAATATATAGGAACATATATCCTATATCTTGGGATTCCCAAATCCTTAAAATATCTCTTATGAAACTTCCTCTAAGTAATCCTAACTATGATATATTTTTATATCAAATAATAATAAATCTCAATCATAATAATAGTCTATCCCACTATATTAATCACATGGTTACTAACTACTAACAAACTACTATTTACCATCCCAATAAATATCAACTTTAATATTTACTTTTTACAATACAAATTTTCACCTAATGTGAAAATTATTCCTAATAGTTTGAGACTTGACATAAAAAATATGTGTTCATGATGCATTCACAGTTAGGGGTCTCAATGAAGATATACATTTGACCACATAACATTTTTAATTACATAATAAAAATAATGCAAATAAATTTAATAAAAAATAACTCAATTATTTGTTTGATTTCATCAAATATAAAGTAAATATTTCACACAATAATTATACAAAAAATATCTTAAATGATATGCACAACAATAAATTCTATGATATTTGCCTACTAACTTGTGGTGCATAATAATAAATTCTCTTAGAATATGCATTATGATCTATGTCCTTGAGATCACTAATTAGCTAGCTCATTTTTAGGGCCATGTTTATATAAAAACAAGACACACCGAATTAAAATTTGGATTTTCTCTTATGTATTGGTCATTTTTTTGGACTTAGACAATTCATAGCTTGTTTAGTTTGTGAACAGATTTAGTAAAGTGTGTATCAAGCCTTATAAGTCATTTATATGGCTATTTATGAACCTCATGAGCCTTCTAATAGATATAATGTCCTATTAAATGGATTGTGAATTTAAATCATTAATTTACCATTGAAGAGGATGTTGCACTTTGAGGACATGATATGAATGATGGTTTAGAGGAATATTTCTAGGCATGTTATTCATCCTCAGGAAATTTATGTTTGACTACACATTTGGAAACATTGGCATTAGTAAAGGGAATTTTGATCTTTGTCAAATGTCCCAAATTTATAGGCATTGTATTTTTTAGGCCCATAATTTAGAGGTTCTATGCTTGTAACTTTGCCTTTAAAAAATGAAGACTAATTTGGTGGAGCTTATATACTAATTTAAAATGACTAATTATGGGATCCTATGCAATAATTTTTATTGCAAGTAGATGTGAACTTCTTAGTGAATATAATTAATGGGCAACGGGTTCATTGTAATTATACAAGTGAAAATTAGGTGGGTTGAAATTTAAAAAAAATGTCATTGGTTTTGGTAGTAGCACATAAGGGTACAAAAAATACCCCATGTTGACTTGGTTGACCTTCATGACAAATTCACAATAATAGTCAATGTTAGAAATAAATTGATCAAAACTTTGCAACACATGACTCTAAAAAATAGTGTTCATATTTTAGAATTTTTGATTAAAATAAAAAGCAAGATAAAATATGAGATACTAAATTTTTCATTATGTATACTATAAAGTGAATAATAGAAAACATACCTATAGTTTTCAAAAAATAAAACTTACAACATATAGTACAATCAATAATATTAATCAATCAGATGAACCATCTTTAATAGGATCATTTGTATCTTTAATTAAAAATTATCAACTAACCAACATATAATTCAATTTATATGTCAAAGATGGATAAATAAAGCATAATACTGCAACTATAAGCTTGCATTTATTAACATACTTATTCTCCTTGTATATATATATATATGTATATATATATTTATGAATTAATTATATTGTATTTCTATTTATATCTTCTATCCTAATTGGGAGGAAGAGCAAAATCCAATTCCACCATGTAACTTTTACTATGATGTAGGATTTGATTTGGTTTAGACTACCTTTCATGTTATATCAACTAGTACGTTTGATTTAGAGTCATCATCATCTCTAAATCATTATAATATCATATACCTTCTCTTTATTTGAGGTAGTTTTAATTGATAAATAGAAATGCTTAATGTGAAATCTTTTATTCATAAGTTGTGCCTACAACCACTAATTCTAGTTAAGAGGTATGGAATAAAATATTTGTTTTTGAATGGGTTCAAGATGATGGATCAGAAGCTGTAAGAGAAGGAATTGTGGTTTGGTTTATTAACACATGTATAGACCCCACACATACAATTTTATTAGAAATATGAACAAAGTGGTATCCATTTTTCATCTCTAAATCATTATAATATCATATACCTTCTTTTTATTTGAGGTAGTTTTAATTGGTAAATAGAAATGCTTAATGTGAACTCTTTTATTCATAAGTTGTGCCTACAATCACTGATTCTAGTTAAGAGGTATGTAATAAAATATTTGTCTTTGAATGGGTTCAAGATGCTGGATCATAAGGTGTAAGAGAAGGAATTATGATTTGGTTTACTAACACATGTATAGACCTCACACATCTAATTTTATTATAAATATGAAAAATTTGGTACCCAATTTTTACTCATTTATGATTTGGTTTACTAACACATCTATAGACCTCACACATCTAATTTTATTTTAAATATGAAAAATTTGGTACCCAATTTTTACTCATTTGACAAGAATATGTGAGACCAATATGAGAATTCTCTTTAGGATCATGTAATATGAAGCTTATAGAAATTTAGAATCAATAATTACCTAGCATTAAAATTTGAAACTAAAGTGTAAAATATGTAGAATTAATCAAAAAACCCAATTATACATCCCAATAAAAAATATCGTTACTCAAGTAGAACTTTATTTACATACTTAGACAAAGTTTTAATATTTATATAAATAGGTACCTAGCCCTACTGTGTTTAGATAATTTTGATATAGATGTAAACATATAAATTGACAATGTTAATTATTTTCACATCTTTAACTATATAACTTTTTCCTAAATAGATATCTCTTATTTATAGTTCCTCTAAGCCATTTATCTACATGTGGGCTTGGCCCTTTGATTATTACATTTCTACATAGAAATTATCTAGTCGAATGCTCAAACTGCTTCACACTATCCTTATATTATCTCTAGTGAATGAAAACTATGTTTGGTCTTCCAAGGTAGGTCCATGATAAGAAAATAGGATAGATGCCACCAACCCATTCACCTAGAGTGGCCATGTCTTCTGCTTAATAATGACTAGTTTCTATATTTTGAATCATTTTTTGGGTCTTCCCACATGTTTCATAAAGCTATCTAAAAGAAAATTTCAAAAGGTTTTCTTATAAATACATTTTAAAGGCCTTTCATTATCCCCACTTTCTATCACTTGGTTTATATCTAACACAATATTAAGCATTGATCAGATATGCCCTATTCTTTCCAAATTCAAGATTATTTAGAAGGAGCAATCATGAGCCAAGTCTAAAACATCTCAAAACAAGTCAAGAGATATTATCATCAAGTATCAAATCTATAGTTATAGTTGCATAAGGATCAAAATTACACAATCACTCTACATGTAAGAACTATATGGACTTGATTTCTATCTATGGAGTATTGGATACATAGGAAATGGTCAATCATCAAGGGAGTGATTGAGGCCAACTTAGCCCATTACATGCCTTTTTTTTTTTTGTAGGTTTTAGGATTTGAAGGCATTGTTAGAAATTTTTAAGATAACAAAAGGAAAATAATAAATTTTGAGTGACATAATTTGAATTAAAATATCTTAGCCTACTCAATACACACAAACATAGAGGACACACCAATTATATTTTCATCATAGTCAATGCAAAGAGGATTATGGTCAATGGACTTGGACAATGTGTGTTGTTGTCCACTTATAGTAATAATGTCTATAAATATTCTAGGATTCTACTTCTAATATGTCATTTGTAGAGGTTTTCTTATTTTTGTCTTTTCATGTTTGTCACTAGTCACATCAAGTAGGACAAATCTATGGTCAACAAATGTGCATGGTCTGCACTTCTATTGAACTAGGGAAAATTTGTCTGAAAATAATTCTAGATTATATTTTTGATCCTGAGCATGCACTATCATTTCTTTAACATCTTGATATAAATATCAAGTTTTAAACCTATTAGTACAAAATATTTATTGATAAATAAAAAAATATAACAAATAGTAGCATTGGAAAAAGACATGTTTCTTCACTATTTTAGTGGACATTTTGTTCTATGAATTTAAAGTTAGAGTTGAGATTTGAAACCATGCTATCATTATTAGGAGGGATTTTTTTGGTTTCCTATGAAAACAAGGTTTATTGAAGATATGCAATAAAATGATATAATCTAAAAATCTTAATTTTTTATTTTTATTTTATTTACAAATAAAACTTTTGAAAGTTATAAAATGGATAAATAAACTAATTATTTTCATATGCATCTACAAAGAATAATCAATTTCTTATAGAAATATCTTCCTTACTATGCTCCTTCAACTTAAATTTCTAATATTTTAAACAAATTATGCTCACTAACGTGTTATAATCAACTTGGTTTACATTGCTTATGCTCATTTCTAAATATAAAATTTTTATAACGTTTAAAAAAACACAATTAGCAGTTGGGCACTTTAAAGCTTAAGAAATAAATATTTTTGTTAAATATAAAATTTAATTTTATTATAAATTTGTAGGAACTTGATGTTTGGTTCCCTTACTTTTATATAAAGATAATCAAAATTATGAAAATAAAAATTCATATTCAAAACACATCTCACTTGTTATAAAATCATGAATATTCAGGCATATTTATTGTATGAAAAAACTAAATTATCATATTTAAAAATGAAATTAGAGTTATTGGGCCTTCCTAAAAAAATCATGAATCAACATTAGAACTCCTCCTTTACTAAAATGGTCTTCATTTCTTTTTCTCTATCAACATTTACATTGGGCCTTCCTAATAGAACTGCTAATACTATTTAAATATATAAATGTTTTTTAATTAACATTTATACTATTTAAAGATAAGTATATTTTATTTGGACCAAATAAATTTATAAATAAATCAATAATTAATTTACTAAGAAAATTCACAAATGGTTAAAACTTTTGATATTTACAATTATATAATTCAGTTTCAAACCAAAAAAATGAAAATAAAAAGATAAAAAAATAAAAAATTGGTCCTCATTTCCTCTATTAAAAATTATATTATAAACTCATATCTGTTACATTTGATAGTTCAACCCAAAAACATACAATAAACTCATATTATTTTATTTGAAGTGTAAATTATTCGATCAATGTTACAGTGAAATAGTTGGTGAAATTGTTCGATCAATATTATTTAATGTGGCCATGTTAATAAACAAACATACAATTAACATGATTTACATGCTATATAGGATTAAATTTATTCTTATAAATATAATAATAAACATAGTCAAACTATAAATGCATAAATATCCACATGAAAAACACACCTCATTATAAAATCATAACTCAACCCCTAATTTCCATGCTAATCATATGTGTGGAAATTAGGGTTTGAGTTATGGTTTTATAAGGTTATTTGAGGAATTAAAAAAACTTATTATTGATAAGAATGTTGTTCTATAAATAACTAATCTAAACATTATAATCATGTGTTGTCTTTAATGTTAAAAATATCAAATTATAGTTTTATGCTAATAAACAATCTGAGTGTTAAGTTTTATAAGCTAAGAAAAGGAAGTATATAGTACTAAAAAATGATTTTCAATTTATCACATGAAAAACTATTAAATGTTAGTATTTATGAGATAATAAATATAAGTACAACTATAATGAAAAAAAGATTTTTAACTCATCCCAGAAAAAATACTAAACATTAGTCTTATAAATTAAAAAATAAATTGTAATTTATCACAAAAAACACTAACATTAGAGTCTTACAAATTTATAAAAAGACATTATACATTAGATAATATATTTTTAACTCATTCTAAGAAAAAAAATAACACCAATCTTAGGAGGAGGTGGAGGATCATCATTAAAGGTAGCTATGTCCAAGCAGAAGGCTATGCAAAAGGAATATATAGGGCCACGTAGTCATCTAGGGGATTTTTTGTCATATCAATAGCCTAAAAATTATCATTATGCATTTACGTGCATGTTATCATAGTAGAGCCTTTGTGAGAGGGAACTATGTCAATTTTTCCATGCGATGATGGTGAACTCCACCTTCCTAGATGAAAGTAAGGGGAGAAGTGGTCGTGGTTTTATGAATAACTTCTATTCCTTCTCGGAGGTGGAGGGAGTGGTCCCTGGGGTATTCCATCAAATAACACATGATAAATAGTGGAAGGGACAATCCCATAGTGGTCCAACAAATCCTAGAGGTGCCATATTTCCATCACAACCTTATATGTTTAGGTTTGAATTTGCATACAATATGAAGATGTAATAGAGACCTTATTTTTAAGTGGAAAAGCAGAAGACCATGCATAACTATTTAAAATAGCATTATTTATATCCTTTCATAATTGGAAGATAATGATAGATCTTAAAAAATTAAATAAAAAAGAAATATAAGTCGGCCAGTTTGTTGAGTCCCCCAAAAGGGCAAGCCACCAAGAAAATGACACATGGTGATAAGGATGGAATAGCTATAGATCCATTTCTAAGAAGTTTGGGCTCATGGGAAGAACCAAAATATGTGTTTGAAAGACGCATTTTGATGGCATTCTTGACACTTGGGTGGATTGATTCTCATTTGAAAGATTTATTACTCGAATGAGAGGCCTTGATAGACTAAGCACCATATAAAGTGGGTGAACTTAGGTTTTATCTAATTATTCTAAATTATGTAAATCTAGTAAGACAAGTTTTAGGGCAAGATTTATATCCCTATCACCTATTGATATTGTAGAGCACATGAGAGAAGGGGATCATTGATTGATATATAAGGTTTGAAGAATAATTATTAAAATGGGTGTCATAATTGCAACACTAATTGCTCCTCCAAGCTCAAGGTAACTATAAACCAAGCTTATGAAGAATAACAATAGGAATCATTTCTTCAATATTAAAAACATAAGGTAAGTTAGCATTATTCAATTGAAATTTAAATTTCAAATTAGGCTAAGGAATCTAGCCCCTAGTAGAGACTAAATCATAAATGGTAAAGATACCTTTTTGAAAAATCCTATATAATGTACTTTCTTCATAATTAAAGTAACAAATCACAATATAACTAAAATATATAAGAATATATGATAATCCACTTCAAGTGGGAAACCTTCACAATATCTTAATAATAATATAGTTCACTAATATGTTTTTTATGAGTGAGCCACACTCATCCTTGTATATAGATTTAATGTGGAGAATCACACCCATTCATCTCACACTTAGATCTTAATAAGTCAGCCAAAAGAAATAATTAATTAGGGAATGAAATAATAAATGAATGTGTGTAATAGACTGGCCACACATATCCCTATGAATCATATAGGTTAAGATCTTAACATGCCCCCATTATTGAAAACAACATTACCATCAACATTGAACAATGCTAGATTTTGCTGCATAAAGGTGGCACTTTTTCCTTTTCACCAGATTTAATTGCATAATCTTCTTCATTATGGACCCATACAATGTAGAATAATTTATTCTCAGCTCACTGATGACCTTTGATCTATTTTCTGTCAAAATTTGAACATATGTCTTTTTCTCATTTCTCTTCAATTCGGGGAGGAGTCAATCTTATTGGCCAAGGGAAGGTTTTCACTAGACCCAAACTAGTGGTAGTACTAAATATGACACAAGAAATGTAATATTATACTTGAACATATACTTCACTCTCTTTAATGTAAATTTTTAAATCATGAAAGTAAGCTAGTCTTTGAACAAAACAACTTTACCTATTTGGAAGTTTTAAGCGTCTCTTTCTAGTAATTTAACAAAAACATCAACTAAAGAATTTCCAATGTACTTGTTTAAAAACTTGATTAGATGATAGAGCCTAGAGAGATATCCTAAAACTATCCAATAAACATTGATCATGTTGTTTAAGGATACAAAATTTGACAATGACTTTTCTACACTCTTAGATGCAAAAACAAAAGTATGTCAATGTTTCTTTATCTTGTTTTCAACTATCTTGTTGCAAATCCAACTATAGCATATTTTGTCCATGATTTTAATTCTTACATATTCTTAAGTTAAGTATCTACAGTTTAAATTTTTATTTTATATCTTCATCATGGATAATGCCAATTATATGGCCCAATATTTCTATTGTGTTTAAGGAACTTGACTAGTTGATGCATCTCTTTGACTACTTATTTATATTTTCCTACATTCATATAATCATGCCTTATGTATGATCTCTAATGCATTGTCTATGCTCAACTCTTTATTATATATTTTCCAAAAAACTATAACTAGTTTGTGTCTTGACACCTTTATAGTTTATTGTATTCTTTATGACTACAGGAACTGGTGTATTCATACTCAAAACATTGACAATATTTAAAAAAAGGATATAGTTACACATAGATAATAAAAAAATAATATATAATCCTAATATAGTCACTAAAATTAATATATGGATTTCATCTAAATGCAAATTTTTAACTGCTATCAAAATCCTCCATGGATTATCAAATTTAGCATCACTAAGCCTCATTACTAAATTTTCATAAACTGATAAATTAAAAAGTAAAAGTAAAAAAAAA
>JARHVA010000702.1:2862500-3195000 GCA_037957365.1 Torreya grandis | reverse complement strand
TCATTTCAGCTATTATATTTTAAACTTCTCACTCCATATTTATTCTTCTCTATCCTATATGAACTCCTTGTCACCCTATTTTATTAGACTCACCCATAATAGGACTTGGACACCCTCGGGGACTTACCTAGACCTACCCCCATGACCCCCCTATGGACTATTACATGGTCACTTGATTAATTCAACCCTTATGGAATTTAAACATTTGAATTATATTTTAAATTTATTATTTTTAATGTTTAATGGTTTTGGATTTTTTGGGATGGGTTATTTATGCCTATTGCATTTATGTTTGTGAGAGGGGTTGTCTCATGGAAGAGCTTGACAGCATTGGGAGAGTTTCTTTCTCCTAGTATTGAATGAGGAAAATTCATGAGGGGTATGAGATGAAGATAGAAAGGGGAATGAGTTGGTTGGTGGTGGGGACATGGGATGGGGGATGGAGAAAGAATGGAAAAAATTTAGGGAAGGGGATGACTATTTTTTCAATGGCTTGTTGTGTGTGTCAACTTGTTGCATGGGGAAAAAGGTTATTTTGATCTAGTTTTGTCTTTAGAGTCATTATTTATGGTTTTTTATTCCACTACATTTATCATGTAATCCTCCTTAAATGGTTTGTTTAGTTATTCTTTTTCATGAAGGAAATTATGAAAAAGATTGAACACTGCATATGTAGCTAGAAGTCTTAGGACTTTTGGATGGGTATCCCTCAGCCAATGGGGTTTGATATTATCATTTTGCATATGAAATTGCATAATGAGTTTGATATTTCATATTGTGTGTGTGTGTGTGTGTGTGTGTGTGTGTGTGTGTGTGTGTGTGTGTGTGTGTGTGTGTGTGTGTGTGTGTGTGTGTGTGTGTGTGTGTGTGTGTGTAATCATTTAAATCTTTGGTTTGGAGAATATATTATTATTTTATGGGATGCATGTGTATTCATCATGCACATAAAGTTAATGGTTTTTTTTTAATGAAATATCTATGGTTTCTAAATTTGTTTTAACCACTTGGGTCATTGATGTTACTGCTTGATGAATGAATTGAAGGTTTTAATGAATTTTAATGTATGCATTATTATATTCAATAAATGATTTAATTTTGTTTAATCTTACATTTATTTTAAGGTCTTTGTGTTTATGTGTTTCCTTTCATAGTTATTTGAATTGGGTGCATTTTTAAGGTGGGTTTTGGTACCCTATTTTAAAGGGACTGCATGATAATTTTATTTTTTTTTGTTAAAGTCTGGAATCGATTTGGGGTTTATTTAATAATTAAAGGAGTGAGTTTTTATATGTTGATCATGAGGTTATTTGGAATGAAATTTTACTAGGTGTTTATGTTGATCTATTGGTTATTCATGTTTTCATGACTTTTTTGATTCTATTATGAACATATATGTCTATATGTGTATCCATTTAAATAATCCTCTATGTGATTTATTAAAGGGCATGAATTGTTGTGATTGATTTGTGATTCATTGACAATTTTTATGTGTGTTAATTTTAGATATTTCCTATAGTTTATATTGAATAACCTACCTCTGTTGAGGTTTTAATATGAAACTATGTGAGTTATGTATTCTATGAACCATGAGGATTTTGGGCAAAGCCCGTTAGAAATGTTAATTGTATAATAAGGTTTGACTTTCTTAAAAACCTGAAAGTGGTTTGTTTCTTAAATAAAATGATTTTAATATCAATTTCAATGATTTAGGGGAATCATATGAGGTATTGAGACTCATGATGATCCCACAAATCCCATTGATCAATTATTGAATTATAATCAATTATCATTTTGAATGATTATTAGAATCATTAACTATTGTTTTGGGGATTTTGTATGAATAATGTCAAAATGAATGTATTGACTTGTTAATTATAATTGTTGAATGGTTTATTATTATTATTTGGTTTAATTGTTGAACCCTAATGGACTATGGCTTGGATATCTAGAACTTGGTTGACTTATATGTTTATGATTCATGTTTTGTTATATGATTGTTCAAATGATATTACTATTGTGTAACTATTCCTAGAATAGGCTTAAATGACTAAGTTGTGATTTGTATTCTAACATGCCTGGGATATAGATTGGTAGCCAAGATAATATAGGCTAGTCATACACCTAGATGGTTTCCAAATTGGTCTTTTTGAATGTTATGGATATGAATTTAGTTGTTAAATCCATTATTATATCCTTCAAGTATCTTGAAATGGATATCCCCACTCCTGATTTATATCACTGTCAAGTTCATTTATTTCTATCTTACCTCAGAATAGTGTTTGATTATCACTTATTTGTGTTACATTTTGTTTGTGTCAAGATTCCCAATGGTTTGGAATCTGACTTGCTCAAAATCCCTTCTTGACCCTACTTGTTGAAAGTACCATCTAGAGGATGGTAGGGGTGGTAAAGGCCACTAATGGTTGGGATCATAGGGCTATTTGGGATAGTTTGTATGATTCAGTTACTTATTGTTCCTACTCTTGGATGACCTTGTGATAGGTGTGATGTAATTGGTAATATTTTATTATATGGTGTTCATATATTTTTTAGATTTGTTGTTATATTGATTTCATATAGCATGGTTAGCAGATGTAGTTATAAGTTATTTTCATTTTATATGGGTTTGGTTATACTTAATGTTTGTGGTATACTAATCTTGTAATTGAAAATGGATTCTATTGGATAAAGAAGTACAAATCTTATAATGCTAACTATGGGGTAAGATGTTGAAGTTCACTTACAATTTTTGAATTTAATGATTTATATGTACGTGGGTTCTATCTTAGATTGTTAATTGATTATCATTGATAATGTTATATTAGTACAATACATTGTTATAATTATTATAACAACAACTCGTAATGAGTTTTATGCAAATTGATCACTTATTTTGGTATTTTAAGCATACTTGAGTATGCTAGCTTGAATTGTTAGAAATTTAGAATATTAACTTGAATGGATGGCCTTGAAGAGTTGTATAAATATTTCCTTTTGATATATGTATATATATGCTTATTTATTTTATATACATTGGAATTAGCTCTTGGGATAGCATGAGAGTACATGGAAATATTATTTTAGGTGGTTTTTCACCTAGTATATGACTAATATAGACATTTATTTAGGTGTTTTCAGCTTGTATATGGTATATATGACCAAGTTTAGTTTATCTTACTTCCAAACATATGCAAAAAGTTTAAATGGAACTCTATCTTGTATACCTCAAACCTATATGGCTGCATATACATGTATGTACATTATTATTAAACAACTCTTTTGTTGATTGATTTTCATTTCTTAGAGTTCAGTTTAGTTACATTGCTAAAAAGGAGTAACATTCTGAGTGTTATTTTTATGTCAAGGGCTGACAAGTACGTAAATAAGTTGAATTTAAGTTCTAGAATGATTATTCATTTTGTGGTTAAAAGAAGTTATTTAGATTACTTACGTTATTGAATAAAATTAATAAATAATGCTTTCTCCCTTGCTTGATGTTTATAGAAATGAACAATGGTTGAATGTATACATGTTGAACTTTATTTCTCTAGTCTAAGTATGTTATCTTCTTACTTCCTGATGGCTGGAATTGATTGCTCTATTATGTCATTATGTGCTCAAACAATTATTTCATAAGAGTTCCATAAATGGAACATTTTATTTGGGTTTCACTCAATTTGAACTTAGCTATATTTTCTTAGTTGAACGGGACATTATTGATAGTATGAGCCTTGTATATGTATTCAATTTATTTGAAAACTCTTTGATGCATATGTACTCCTATTCTAGATCATATTGAAGTCTATTGTATGCATGCATAATTTACACTTGCTCATATCTAAAGCATATTTTTATATTATGTTTGATTCTACTTGGAAAGATGTTTTATAAGATGGATTGCTTCTTTAATAAAATCTTTATTGTAGGAGAGGATAATGAATTAGATATTTATTGTGGTTAATAGTTTATTATGTAAGCATATGGCTGTAAAATATATAGTATAAGTGAAATCTACATGGATTGATTATGTTCCTTTACTTTTAACCTTATCATTGGTTGAATACTCAATAAAGAATAGAATAAAATATTGGCTCTTATATACCTTAGATTATATTAATTTATCCTTTTTTTATTTTAACACATTGGCTATTTGCCAGTATTATATCATCGTATAGATTCAATTATAGTCTACCATTAAACATTATCTGATAAATAATGAAAATGATCATAGTCATATCATTGCTCATTCATCCAGGTAGTGGAGTTCATGCTCATTAATTAGGTAGTTTGAGAATGCAAGGCAATTGTTGGCTATGGTGTAGTAACCTTACACCATGAAGGTGGGTTGACAACCTCAGATGGTAGTACTTGATTGATGGCCTATGATGTCTTTATTTTCATTTCATTTTATGGTTGTGCTTATCTTAAGCATAAATACATCTACCATATGTTTATGATAATTTTACATATTTTATGGGTGTTTAAATTAACTAATGATTTCCATATATGATTGGCATGATTTACCTCATACCTATTTATAATTATTGTATCTTATTCTCATTCCATAAAAAATTTATAACCTAATGACAACTTATGGTGTATAAGTTATCCCTTCTGGTTGGTTCAAAGTAATTGTTTAACAACCTATGAGTGGAAATAAAACCCACTAAGGTGAGAAGATACATAGAAAGGGATAAGGACCTATAACTTGTCCTATACAGAAGAATGAGTGTTGTAAATGGTGTTCAGAACCTATCCATGTATGTGTACATAAATTCTCCTCAAACCCCATTAACAATCCTTTAAGAAAATTGCTTCCCCATAACATCCTTTGTGAGTAATTACCCTTAGCTACTTATCTTTGATCACCTTCTTTGGTTTTAGTTATGCATATGTGAGTACACTATTTGAATATCACTCTATCTATCAAAAAAAGTGTTACAATTTGTATGTTGTTCTAAACACACTCTATTATCAACTCCCAAAATGTTTCATCTAGCATCAGAGCTTGTGCTTGTGTATTATTGAAGGACAATGTGTATTTTATCTCACTCTATATGGAAGTCAATGTAAATGTTAGTTCATTTTACAACTAAATTATGTTATACTTGCTATTTGATTTCTCCTAGTTGCTACTCCAAGTGAGGTTTAGAATGGTAATATGCCTAAATTTGGTTATTCAGTGATTTATAAATCAAATATAGGGTTAGATCATATGGTGCTCACATTGAGAAAATTTGAGGGATTGGGTGGCCTGAAAAGTAGAAAAAGGTCCTCATTAGGGATATAATAACATGATAACTCATTAAAGTCAATAATGGAAATAGGAACATGTTTTGAGTAATATCAGAATGTTTCCTAGAGACTCACCTAATCTTTTATGGGGTAAAATATGATGATACATATGATGCATGAATGTGTATGTGCATGAGCATATCAACCTATAGGGTGTGATATCTATTGTGGTTTAACTAGGTTCTGTATGACACTGGTTGGTGGAAGACTAAATTTTGTGGTGGTTGTTACTCTCTACCTTGGCTTTGGCTTAGGTTAACCCTTCTTGATTTTAGCTATGTTTATGCAAGCCTCACTTGTCAACCATTGGCTTACATGGGTAGTTCAAAGGGGGATACGTGCTAAAGGTTAATCATAAATCTTGTAAGAGACCTAGCTATATTATCAAACTATTGCATCTAATGAAAATACAAACAAGTACTTGGTAAGTGAATGTTCTTTGTATTATTTGAATAAATGCTCTTATAACTACACAACATGACTCAAATTTCTTAATATATTGAATATTAAATTAGTGTAGATATATAGTTTCACTTATAATATTGTATTTCTATTTATATCTTGTAGCTAAATTGGGAGGAAGAGCAAAGTCCAATTCCACCATGTAACTTTTATTATAATGTAGGCTTTGATTTGGCTTAAATTAACTTTTATGTTCTATCAACTAGTAAGTTTGATTAAGAGTTGTCATCATCTCTAAATAATCATAATATTATATACCTTAAGTTATTTGAGGTAGTTATAATTGATAAATAGAAATGCTTAATGTGAACTCTTTATTCAAAAATGATGCATACAATCACTAATCCTAGTTAAGAGGTATGAAATAAAATATTTATTTATGAATGGGTTTAATATGATGGACTAGAAGGTGAAACATAAGGAATTATGATTTGGTTTATTAACACATGTACACACCCCACACATCAAATTTTATTATAAATAGGAACAAAGTGATACCCAATTCTTTCTCATTTGAAAACAACATGTGAGATCACTTATATACCTCTTTAGGTTCATGTAACATGAAGCTTATAGAAATTTTGAATCAATAATTACCTAGCATTAAATTTTCAATTACAGTACAAAATGGTATAATTACTCAATAAACCCAATTCTACATGCCAATAAAAGTTTTTTTCACTCAAATAAACCTTTATTTACATATTTAGACAAAGTTTTACTATTGATATAGGTAGGTACCTAGCCCTACTATGTTTGGAGAATTTTACTATAACTGTAAACACATAAATTGACAATGCTAATTTTTGACAAATCTTAAACTGTATGACTTTTATGTAAAGACATGAATCTTATTTATCATTTCTCTAAGCCATTTATCTACATGTGAGCTTGACACTTTGTTTATCATCATTGATACACAAAAATTCTCTAGTCGGATACTCAAACAACTTCACACTATCCTTAGATTATCTCCATATAATGACAACTATCTATGGCCTTCTAGGGTAGGTCCATGCTAGGAAAATAGGACCACTACCACCAACCTATTCTCCTAGAGTGGCCATGTCTTATGCTAAATAATAGTTAGTTTCCAAATTTTGAATCATTTTTTTGGGTTTTTGCACACATTTCATAGGGCTAGGTAAAGTAAATTTTCAAAAGATTCTCTTATAAATACACATTAAAGGTCATTCATTATCCCCACTTTCTATCACTCAGTTTCTAGCTAACATAGTATTTCACGTTCATCAAATATATCATACTCTTTCCAAATTAAAGATCATTCATAAGGAGCAATCATGAGCCAAGTCTAAAACATCTCAAAATAGGTCAAGATATATTATGCTTAAGTATCAAAGTTATAGTTCTAGTTGCATAAGGATCAACATTGCACAATAAATATATGAATAAGAACCACATGGAATTGATTTCCATATTTGAAGTACTAGATATGTAATAAATGGTAAATCATCAAGGGAGTGATTGAGGTTAACTTTTCTCATTACATACCTTTCTTTTTTTTAGGTTTCAGGATTTCAGGGTGACCTTAGATCTTTTTAAGATAAAAAAAGGAAAACAAAAAATTTTGAGCGACATAATTTGAATAACAATATCTTAGCCTACTCAACACACATAAACATAGAGGGCAAACTAACTATATTTTCACCATAATCAATGCAAAGAGGGTTGTGGTCAATGGACTTGGGTAATATGTGTTTTTATCCACTTATAGTGGTAATGTCTATACATTTTCTATGATTCTACTTCTAATATGTCATTGTTAGAGTTTTTCTTCTTTATATCTTTTCATTTCTATCATTAGTCACATCAACTAGGACAAGTTTGTGGCCAACAAATATGAATGGTCTACACTACTATCTAACTAGGGAAAATTTGTCTAAAAATAACTTTAGATTATATTCCTGATCTTGAGCATGCACTATCACATATTTAACATCTTTATATAGATATCAAGTTTTACATCTATTAACACAAAATATTTATTGATAAGTAAAAAAAATATAACAAATAATAGCATTGGAAAAAGAAACATTTTTTAGATGTTTTAGTAGGCATTTTTTTCTATGGATTTAAAGTTTTAGGTTGAGATTCAAAACCATGATATCATTTTTAGAAGGGTTTTTGTTGGTTTCCTATTAGAATAAGGTTGATTGAAGATATAAAGTAAAATGATATAATCCTAAAACCTTACCTTTTTATTTTTATTTTATTTTTAAATAAAACTTTTAAAATTTATACATAGGTATCATATAATTGATCATTTTTACATGGACAAGTAAAATAATTCTTTTCCTTTGTGTTTGCGAAGAATAAATAATTTCTTACAAAAAGAACTAGTCTTGGGAGAAGAACCTTAGCCTTTTAGTTCCCAAGGGCTAAGGACACTATAGGTAAAAATGGGAACATTTGAGAGATTCAAGATCATTTAATAAAAATTCACTTTATGATCTAATTTCTAGGTGGGGACTTTTCAAGGATCATGGGTACTTAAGGCCTAAATTGAAATTTATAAAGAGGCTTCTGTATTTTTTTAAAAAGAATATTTTCCCTCCTAATTTTTGGTGCTACAATTGGAGATTGGGTACAAAAGGAAAAGAGATGTTAATTTGAATTTGAAGGGATTATGCATTTTTGTGATATTAAACTTATGATCAAGTATGTCAATCTTGTTCACAAGGACTTGAGGATTAAAAACTTCAAGTACACCAAGGGTTTGGGGACAAAAAACTCCATTACTTCACTGAGGGAAGCTCTATTCAATAGATATAAAAGTGCTTTTGATTCACATGGTAACATGAAATTGGTCTTACAAAGGTGTTTTTGAACACCACTTTATTTAGAAGATTGGCAAGCACATTGAAGGCTTGGTGATTGCATTTTTTTAAATCAGAGAGGTGAGTGACTTACTTGTGGATGTTGTTTTCTGATTTTTGGAGCCATCCCTAGGGTGGAGAATTGATTAGACTGATGTTTTACTTTAAATCCCTCTTCTAGGGTTTATAAGTATTTTTATCAATTTTTTCTATCTGTGGTGATTTGTTTGAGGATAATTTACAAGTTTTGAGGGCCATTCCATGCCCTAAAATATTCATAAATTTATTATATATTATTTTCCCAATATTGGTGACTTGCATTGGAGGATTTTGAAGGCCTTTAGAGGGGCTAGATTGGCGGTATTTCATTATAATTTTTTCCTTTAGTTTCTAATAATTATTTGTGAGTATTCTCAAGATTTATAAGGTAGAATTAATGAAATAAATGTAGTTGTATTGTGAAGAAAAAGTTATAATTACTTCAATTGTAATATTTAATCATATCTCCATTTCTACCTTGCCAAAAGAGGTATTTTGTTTTAGTTTCATATTAAACAATTTTGGGGTTACATTTGCATTTGTTTGATTAGATTTTGGATTATTTTTACCAATTAGGGTTTACTGATTATAAATCTCAAAATCAAAAAATAAATTATAGAATTATTATGATTTATGGAAAACCTTATTTGTGTCATTTGCCCCAATTTGGGCACATTATAGTGGCATTAGATCCATATATTTTCCATATGTGGGATTCAAAGACTTATGTCAAATAGTGACATGGAAAACACTAGGGCTGATATTTTTATTTAGGCCTAGGATTGTTTGATGGGGACAACAACTACATTCCCTAAAATAGTGAAGGGAAAGGATGGAAATCAATCCATTCAATTAGAGGGACAACCTTTAGTTTATTGGGATCTAATGGAATATTGTGACGAGTATTTGACACATACACCCATATTCAAAAGGGAAAGAGATTCAAAGAATGGCTAGCATTGAAATAAGGAAAAGGGCACTATGGGCATGTAGTCATGCATGATGATTTAGGGAAAATAGTTATCCTAACTTTTGATGGGGATCAAGGTATTTTAGTGAGAGTTTAGGTGGACAAGGCACATTAATACCTTGACTTTAGGCCTAGGGGTAGAAAGGAGGATCTAAATTTTGTCATCCAATATTTGGATGGGGATGCCCATGAATGGTGGCATCATGGATGGAAATCATAAGGGCATGACATGATTGGGACATATGATGAAATTTGTGAGAATAACATTAATGAGTTTGGTAAGAAGGTAGAGCCACCAAAATAAAAAAATATTAATGGTACCAAATAGGGACTTATAATTGTATAAAGAGAAGCCATTGAAGTAGCCAATTGAGCCTATTTTCCCATTATACATGCTAGCATAGGGTATAGGATATTTACACTATTTTTAGGATGTTTATGTTTAACCATTTTTGTTTCACCTTTGTTTCATTTTTAGGAGAATATTATCAATGTTTGTTGGTCTAAACGAGTTGACAAGTCTATTATTTATAATTTTTTATAGGATAAGTATTCCATGTGTTATAGGATTGAGAGTGAGTTTTATTCTGCTATGTATAGAATATTTTACACTATTTTTAGGATGTTTATGTTTAACCATTTTTAATATATTCTAATATGCTCTTCAATAATATATCAATCAATTTTATTCTATGAAATAATCTTGTATTGGAACATCAAGAGACTAATCACTAAACATCAACCTACATGAGCATGAAGATAGTGAAGCATTTCTCTGACTTACAAGGCATGGAGGTTCAAGTAAAAACCTTGGTATCAACAAAGAAACATTAAAGCAACATCTCAAAAGCTTGGAATAATACAAAATGTTTCATGTGTTATGAATTCACCAAATCCTAGATGAAAATTACATCTTGGAAGCTGAGACAACATTAAAAACTAGATGTATAATGATGACCACAAAAATCTAATCAATGCATTAGTCTTTGGCATATCAAAATGAAAGCCTAATTCATGCCTAGCACATAATCTAATCAAAGTATTTTTATCTTCAAATAATTAAGGTGCTATAAAATCCTATCTAAACCTTTTATGCTAGAAAAACATTCCATTTGCTTCAATCTGGTACCACAAAATCTATAGTAAAGCTGAAAGAAGTAATTTGGCTAGAAATTATAAGAAGCATGAATAGAGCGAGTGGACTAGAAAGTAAATTAATAAAGTGGCAATGTTTGAGAAAAATAGAACATAGTCATGGTTAAAGGGTGAAGATCAAAATCAAAGACATGCAATAGTTTTCAAGAGAGGAAGCTTTCATACATGCCAAGAAAAAGCTATCAAAACAATCTATAGAGCATTAAATTACTAAAATGAACTATGTGGAGTCCATCATGTATTCCCAATGTGAAGGAAAATGTTGATACCACTGAAAGCCACCAAGGAAACTCATAGGCTATGGACAACCATCATGATGCTTAAGAGAGATACAATTTCTACATTAACTTGATAAAATCCCTATGTGATAGTGGGAAACTTTAGTTCAATGAGCTAATCTAAAAAAGATTTATGGAATATTTATTATTCAATGTGTGCTACCAAGCAAGGAGAATATGAGAATAACTCAAATCTAGATATGATGTATATTATGAAGATGAGGTTGATCACCCCATGAAGCATCCCTATATCTTAGCACATAATTATTGAGCTCAACTCCAAGCTCAATTTTATCACCAATGAGTAAAAAGACTTTTAATTTTCTCTCATAGCAATAAAATAATTTTTTTTCTTTACAATGTCTACTCTAAAATTAATTCTATCTGATGCCCAACTTCTCAAAGAGCCAAACTATGATGCCTAGAAAATGAAGGTACATACCATCCTTCAGTTTGAAAGACTATAGGGTATCATGATAGGGACTATACAAGCTTTTAATGATCTTAATGTACTCACAAAATATGAAATGGATAATGCCAAAGCCTTAATGCTAATTATGTTAAGCATCATTGATGAGGTGAAACCATATGTTAGGGATGCAGATAGAGTAAAGACAATGTATGATAAATTAGCAACCATCTATGAGGTGAAAAATATGACAAATATCCTCCATCTATAGTTGAGACTTGATGTAGGAGCATCTTCATGCTTGGAATTTATTTGACATGTTCTTGGTTAAATTAGTTTCTCTCCATTTCTTTATTTTCAAAGTTTTCAAATTTAGCTATTTACAAATAAAAACCAATATCTTACCTCTGCGGATTTTAAGTCTGTTGGGTGAGATATTTGGCGATCTGAGTCTTCTTATGTTAGAAGTATCATTTTATTCATTTTTGGGACGCTGTTGTTGTTTAGTCTAATATAGGATTGAATATCTAAGTGGTAAAATATGGTTTTGTATGAGAATTTTGGGTGAAACAGGGGATATATATGTTTTGGTGAAGGAATGAAACAGGGGGAGAGGGATCTGCATTTTGCAGACAAACACAGATGTATATCTTCTGGCTAATTTAATAAAGTGTGTATTCTTCTTGATGGAAATTGTTCCTAAGATCATACATTGTAAGGGGTGTTTGTTGTTGTTGTTGATATGCAAAGATAGGAGTCTTCTCTTTGAATGAAATTGACTATTTTGATACGGAAAGATCCAAGTATTAAATACAAATGTTTACTCTCCCTTAAAGACTTCCATTCTAGTCGTTGAAAATTATATGTTTCTACTGGGCATTTCAAAGTATGGCATTATATTCCTGCTGAGTCATTTCAATGCTGGGTGCTCCAAAACATGGAAATAAGCGATGGTCTTTAGCTCAGTTTTGCTACTATTCCCAATGATGTATGCAGTCAGTCTTTCCAAAGTTGTGCTTAGAGCAAAGGAATATTGTTCGGTTAGAAAAAGACTCCAAGTAGCATTTTGTGTTTGAATAAATACGTTATCAATACATATAATTAGTCATGTTCACATTTTGGTGTTTGTCACTATTAAAACATTGTCAAAACATATGATTTAGCCCGGTTTGCATAGAAGTCTGTTTCACCATTTTAGTAGATATGGTACCATTTAAAACACAAAATGTTATTATATTTGGTTTAAAACATAGAGTTTAGCCTTTTTGGATAGTTTTTTGTTTCATCATTTTGGTATTAGAGCTCAAGGGATTGTGCACAATCTAAAGATCCAAGAGCAGAAGAACGTGATTTGTGAAGAAGAGGCAAGATGGCAATGAGAGTTAGGAATAGAGGTGGAGCTAGAGGAAGGAGACCTGGAGGATAAGTTACATTGGTAGAAGAGATTAGGAACCTGACAGCTAGGCTACAAGATCTAGAGATGGCTCAAAGAAGAGGCACTGACATGGGTGAAGTCAATGATAGAGAAGAGGAGCCACCAGAAGATGAATTGGTGGTGGAAGAAGAAACAGCTAAAGATAGATTGATTAGAGCCATTATGAAGGTGAACACAAAGACAAAAATGGAGGTTCTAATGTATGAAGGTAATTTGAATGTGGAAGAATTAATTGATTGGATTAGTGCATTAGACAAATACTTTGAGTATGAAGGAATTGAAGAAGATGATAAGAAAGTCAAGTATACCATGACAAGGCTAAAGAACCATGCATCCCTATGGTGGGATGGAGTGCAAGAATAAATAAGAAGGAAAGGGAAGCCAAAGATCAAAAGCTAGGATAGAATGGTAGAAAAAATGAAAGGTAAGTTTATGCCTAAAGATTATCAAGCCAATCTTTTTAAGCAATTACAAAATTTGAAGCAAAAAGAGATGTCTGTAAAAGAATACACTGAGGAGTTTTATAGGTTAACTATAAGATTAGGTCATATTGAGGATGACACAGAGAAGGTAGCTAGATACACTAATGGTTTAAAATTTTCCATTCAAGATGAGATTAGTCTTCTCATTCCTAAGACAGTTGAAGAGGCATATCAATTTGCCTTGAAATCTGAGGAAAAGATTGCAAGAAAACAAACATCCTTCTCAAGAGGAAGGGGTGGGTCCATTAGAGGTAGAGGATTTCAAGGAGGTAGAAGATAGTTACAAACATCTCAAGAAGAGGCCAACAGCTCACAAAGTTCAAGAGGTAGCTATACACCAAGAGGAAGAAAGCCATACCAAGGATATCAAAGAGGAAGAGGAAGATTCATGGGCAAATGCTTTAGGTGAAACAAGTATGCAGGACATAGGCCATATGAGTGTCTAGAAAACCCTTCTACCAGCCATGAGAGGGGTGTACATGTGACCCAAGGTGAAGAAAAAAATGAAGAAGTTGCAGTAGCTTATGAAGATACCCCATAAGAAGATGAGTCTCTTTTGATGAAAAGAATCTTGTTGAAGCCAAATAAAGAAGTTGTAGAGCCACCTCAAAGGAAAAATCTATTTAGAACCACATGTAAAAGTAAGGGGAAATGTTGCAAGGTCATCATAGATAGTGGGAGTACTGACAATCTTGTGTCAACTGAGATGGTGGAGAACCCAGGCTTGAAGAAGGAAGTACATCCTACACATTATCAAGTTTCTTGGATACAAAAAGGACATAAACTCCTGGTAAGTGAACAATGTAAAGTAGATATTCAGATAGGAACATATAAGGATCAGATTTTATGTGATGTCATGCCCATAGATGTATGTCATATCTTGCTTGGAAGGCCTTGGCAGTTTGATAGGAAAGCCATGCATGACGGAAGGCAGAATACATACATGTTTGAAAAGGATGGGATCAAGCATACACTCACACCATTGAAAGAAGAGTCTACGACTATTTTAGGATAGAATTCTAAAGTATTTACAATGAGTGGTAAAGAGTTTCTACATCAAATTAAGAAAGAAAAGGTAAACTTTGTTGCGATTGGTAAGCCAAGGAGTGTAGTCACTAGTACTAAGTTGATTAATTTGTCATTAGAGATTCAAGATATGCTAAATGAGTACATTGAAATTGTGGTAGATAATTTACCTAATGATTTACCACCATTGAGAAGCATTATCCATCACATAGACTTGATTCCAGGAGCAAATCTTCCAAACAAGGCTGCCTACAGGTTGACACCAAAGGAAAATGAAGAGATCAAACACCAAGTTCAGTAATTGTTAGATAAAGGATTGGTAAGAGAGAGTTTAAGTCCTTGTGATATCCCCACAGTGTTGAGTCTTAAGAAGGATGGAAGTTAGAGAATGTGTACAGACTCCAGAGCAATCAACAAGATTACTATCAGGTATAGATTTCTATTGCCTAGAATTGATGATTTACTTGATTGTTTAAGTGGAGCTACATATTTCTCTAAGATAGACTTGAAAAGTGATTACCATCAGATTATTATCAAAGAAGGGGATGAATGGAAAATATCCTTCAAGACTAATGATGGACTCTATGAATGGTTAGTTATGACATTTGGACTAACCAATGCACCAAGCACCTTCATGAGGCTAATGAATGAAGCGCTGAAGGAGTTCACTGGTAAGTTTGTGATAGTATATTTGGATGATATTTTGGTGTTTAGTCAAACTAAGGAAGATCATTTGAAACATTTGAGGATGGTATTGAGTAAGCTACATGAGGATAAATTGCTAATCAATGTTAAAAAGTGGAGTTTCCTGAAGACAGAATTGATATATTTGGGGTTTGTGATTACAAAAGAAGGATTGAAGATGGATAAGGAGAATATTAAGGCTATACTTGAGTGGCCTACACCCAGGAGCACATATGAGGTAAGAAGCTTTCACGGTTTGGCTAGCTTCTATAGGAAATTCATAAGAAATTTTAGTGGGATTGTTGCTCCAATGATAGATACAATCAAAGGTGATAAAAGAAGTTTTTTTTGGACTGAGGCTACTGATAAGAGTTTTAGATTATTGAAAAATAAGGTAACTGAAGAGCCAATCCTAACCTTGCCTAATTTTAATAAGCTTTTTCAAGTAGAATGTGATGCTAGTGGAACTACAATAGGCACTATTTTAAGCCAAGATGGGAAGCCTATAGCATACTTTAGTGAGAAGTTAAGTGATGCTAAGAAGAAGTATTCAGCCTATGAACATGAATTTTATGCTCTTGTATAGGCTTTGAAGAAATGGAGGCGCTATCTTTTGCCTAAAGATTTTTTTGTTCACTGATAATTATGCTTTACAGTTCATTAGCAATTAGAATAAGTTGAGTTAAAAACATGTTAAATGGGTTGAATTTTTACAAAGCTTCACATTCACTATTAAGGACAAGAAAGGACAATCTAACAAGGTTTTAGATGCTCTAAGCAGGAGAAATTTGATAATGCAGGAATCTTAAGTAAGCATCTTGGGATTTGAAGATTTGAAGGAGCTATATAAGGAAGATCCAGACTTCAAGGAACCATATGAAGCTTGCATGAATCTAGTAGGGGTTGATAGAAGTCCTTGGATAGATTTCATGGTCCAAGAGGGTTTATTGTTCAGAGGTAGCCAGCTTTGCATTCCCAAGAGTTCCATGAGAGAGAATTTGTTGAAGGAAAAGCATAGTGGTAGTTTATTAAGACATTTTGGGCAGAATAATACATTAGCACAATTGAGTGCTCATTACTATTGGCCAGGTATGGGTACTAATGTCAAGAAATTTGTTGAAAGGTGTAAAACATGCCAATATGCAAAGGGAAGTAGTCAAAATGCAGGTTTGTACCAGCCACTA
The DNA here is from genome assembly GCA_037957365.1 of Torreya grandis. Classification (NCBI taxonomy): domain Eukaryota; kingdom Viridiplantae; phylum Streptophyta; class Pinopsida; order Cupressales; family Taxaceae; genus Torreya; species Torreya grandis. The sequence continues at coordinate 3,178,744 of JARHVA010000702.1, read as the reverse complement.
CCCATTCCAAATAGGCCTTGGGATTCAATAAGCATGGATTTTGTACTTGGTTTGCCAAGAACTCAAAAAGGCCATGATTCCATATTTGTAGTGGTAGATAAGTTCTCAAAGATGGCTCATTTTATTCCATGTTCAAAAACAAGTGATGCTACTCACATATCTAATCTATTCTTTCAAGATGTTGTTAGATTGCATGGATTGCCTAGAAGCATTGTTTCTGACATGGATACCAAATTTGTTGGACACTTTTGGAGAACCTTATGGAAGAAATTGGGTACACAATTGAGTTTCAGTTCAGCCTATCATCCCCAAACTAATGGCCAAATAGAGGTTGTCAATAGGAGCTTAGGCAACATCTTGAGAAGATTGGTAAGTATGCATCCAAAACAATGGGATCTTGCACTTGCACAAGCTGAATTTGCCTATAATGATTCTCCTAATAGAAGTACAGGATTGAGCCCATTTCAAATTACGTATGGAATGCATCCAAGAGGTGTGTATGAGTTAATAAATCTAAGTGGCATGGAGAAAAGGAGTGCTGATGCAGAAGAATTTGCCAATGCCATGGAAAATTTGCTTGAACAGGTAAAGAAGGAACTTGAAGAAAACACCATCAAGTACAATCTAAGAGCATATCAAAAGAAAAGAGAGGTCATTTTCAGTGTTGGAGACTTTGTTCTTGCTCACCTTAGAAAATAGAGGTTCCCAAAAAGGGAATACAACAAGCTAAAGGTAAAGAAAATATGACCATGCAAGGTAATAAGGAAGTTTTCAAATAATGCATATGAAATAGAATTGCCAAAAGGAATTGGAATCTCTCCAATCTTTAATGTTGCAGATCTATATCCATACAAAGAGGAAGGACAACTAGCTACAGAGATTGGAACAGGGGTAGATGAAGTTATCGAATGGGAGCAGCAACTACCAAAGGAAGTGCCAAAGTAGATTGAGAGCATTTTAGACAAGAAATTGGTTAAAAAGACAAGGGTCAAAGAATATTTCTAGTATCTAACTAAGTGGAAGAATATGCCAACTAAAGATGCAACATGGTTGACTGCAAATGACATCCTTAAGCTGGGCACAAGCGTAGAAGAACTGCTGAAGAAAAACAACAAGTGAAGAATACTTCTTTTGCTCCTTGGAAGAATGATACAGGAGTATCTTCATGCTTGGAATTTATTTGACATGTTCTTGGTTAAATTAGTTTCCCTCCATTTCTTTATATTCAAAGTTTTCAAATTTGTCTATTTACAAATAAAAACCAATATCTTACCTCTACGGATTTTAAGTCTGTTGGGTGAGATATTTGGCAATCTGAGTCTTCTTATGTTAGAAGTATCATTTTATTCATTTTTGGGAGGCTGTTGTTTTTTATCCTAATATAGGATCGAATATCTAAGTGGTAAAAATATGGTTGTGTATGAGGATTTCAGGTGAAACAGGGGATATATATGTTTTGGTTAAGGAATGAAGCAGGGGGAAAGGGATCTGCAATTCGCAGATAAACACAGATGTATATCTTCTAGCTAATTTAATAAAGTATGTATTCTTCTTGATGGAAATCGATCCTAAGATCATATATTATAAGGGGATTTTGTTGTTGATGTTGATATGCAAAGATAGAAGTCTTCTCTTTGAATGAAATTGACTATTTTGATACACAAAGATCCGAGTATTAAATACAAATGTTTGCTCTCCCATAAAGGCTTTCATTATGGTTTTTGCAAAGTATATGTTTCTGCTGGACGTTTGAAAGTATGGAATTATATTCCTGCTGAGTCATTTCAATGTTGGGTGCTCCAAAACATGGAAACAAGCGATGGTCTTTAGCTCAATTTTGTCGCTATTCCCAATGATGTGTGTAGTCAGTCTTTCCAAAGTTGTGCTTAGAGAAAAGGAATACTATCTAGTTAGAAGAAGACTCTAGGTAGCATTTTGTGTTTGAAGAAATATGTTATCAATACATATAATTAGTCTTGTTCACTTTTTGGTGTTTGTCACTATTAAAACATTGTCAAAACATATGATTTAGCCCAGTTTGCATAGAAGTCTATTTCACCATTTTATTAGATCTGGTACCATTTAAAACATAAAATGTTGTTATATTTGGTTTAAAACATAGAGTTTAGCCCTGTTGGATAGTTTTCTATTTCATCATTTCACACACTCTCTATGGAGTCCATTGAGAAAGTTGAGGAATTCTTACGTTAGGTGGATGAGCTATGAATATAACTATTAACATTTAATGAGATGGTAGATGACCAAATCTTGGTCTTGATCACCTTGAGAGTGCTACCTTCCCAATTCAAAGTGCTCATCATGATGTTGAACATCTCTAAGAAGATAGTTTCATTCGAAGATCTCATGAATTTGTTGCAACAAAAAGAAGCCATCAACTCAGTGTAATATAAGTTGTAAGACAAAGCTCTTATCTTGAGGTAACAATGAGGTCATAAGTCTTGCAAGGGACCTGTAGAGAAGTAACCATAGAAATAATAGTAATAATAGTCTCGACATCATTAGAAATCATAAAAGTCAAAGAGGTGGTGTCACATCTATCAAACCAACACTCATAATATGGAAAACTACTAGTATAATGGCCTTAAACAAGGGTTTTATAGTAATTAAAGCACATTAGGGCATGGCGATTATCTTAAATTGAAAATATGTCCCAATTGGTGGAAGTAGAAGGGACATCTAATATCTTAACAAGATGATGGATCTAATGAGGAGACACCTGAATAAGATAATTATAATGCACATAAGAACTTATTACTAGTCTCCCAGAACTTATATCCCATGGATAATATTTGGTTGATAGATTCAAGTTCTACTAAACACATGTTAGGAGATAAGAAGCTATTTGATTTGCTAACAGACTAAGCCACTGAAGATTAGGTTAGGATCATCGATGATAAAGAGTATGTTTGCAAAAAAAATAGATTAAGTCACCATTCCTCTCATAACACAAAAATGTACACTCTCAAAGGTACTACATATGTTCTTGGATTGACATCTAGCCTCTTATTAGTTAGCTAGATTTTGAATCATCATCTAAAGGTGGAGTTTCTAGTTGATAATGGCATCAAATCTTGCTTGACCTCATGATAAGGTACAATTCTTGCTAGATCAATTTTAATAGATAAATTATTTTATTTAGATGATATTTCATCTTCTATATTAGGTATATCTACCTCTACAATATAATCTACTACTCTCTAGCACTACCATTATGGTCACCTATCTACTGGGTCTTTGTATTAGCTGAGTTCAAAAGGGATGTTAAATGGACTACCCAAGTTGTATAATTCCTTGCCCATTTTCCCTATATGTCTTGAAATAAAACAACATTAGGATCCATTCAAGATAAGCACCTTTCATGCCAATAATTTTTTGGAGATTATTCATACCAATCTAAATGGAACATTACCTACTTCATTTTTAGGATATAAGTACTTCCAACTATTCATGGATGGCTACTCTCGAAAGACAAGGTGTTTTTCCTAAATAAGAAGAGAAAGGCCCTTCATTTCTAGGTCTTTTATCAATAATTTATAGTTGAGTGGGTGGTTACTGAGAGGATCTAGCTCCTGTCCTATGAGGAGGGAGTTTGCCTCCTTTAGTGCCTCCTCCCAACCCTCCTCTAGTGCCTCTAGTAGCATTTCCCATGGAAAAGAGTGTGGTAGAGGGTTGGTTACCCAAGTTTGGGCCTATATCTAGGCTTGTTGGCTAGATATACCAAGCATTCAAAGCTATGCCATAGAATTCCCTTGAAGAGGGAAAGATAATGTAGATTATATATGATCACCTAATGGCCTAGTTTTATTCTCCCTTACCTATTCAATTTTTGACTTTGTACTATCTATATCCCAAGTTTGTATATGTATTCTATTCAAATCAAAGGAGTGATCATGCACTAGGGTGGGGGAGCTTGGTTGATTTATTCTTAGTTCCTCTTCTTTTGTAGTCTAGCTCATTTATCCTTTAAAGGATAGAAGTGCTAAAGGATGTGGATCAAAAGTGATGGGTTACTTATGTGCATGTACCTCAATTTTGATCTTCACAACACTCCTCAAGGTTTCCTAATCTCTTCTCACACCACTAACTCTTCATGATCCTCTATCTAGCTTCATCATACTTCTATTTATATAATGCTCACTAGCTTGCTACCATGTTGAACCCACAATCTTCAATCAACTACTAATCTCCACTCCTAAATGTGCAACTCAAGTACAAGATATTTTATCCCTCCATAGGGAGATTCTCCAATCCAAGGTCAACAATTAGCTTCTTAATCTTTAAGGAAAAAAATGAAAAATATCATCCCCTCAACTATCATAGAAATTAGAATTTTACTTCCTCAGGACATGAGTAGGTGGTCATGGTGTACTCCAAAATGTAGCTATTTTGAACACCTCTCCAACAAAAACTAACTTTTTATGTCTAGGGAAATCAAAGTCATGCTAAACTCCTCTAACGGTTAGGTGTCCAAGGTTACCTTCTTCTAAGATTTTTGGATCATCCCTGAGCATATGCTAGAATCCAATAATGCAAGAGAATTGGGACCTTAGAAAATCAAGTTTCATATAGATAACTATAGATATTTTATTCCACCCACTATCACACAAAAAATTTTGGTTTAAGATACAACACTACAAAGCTATCTTCAACACTAGTAAACCATTATTCAATATTCTCTAACATGATGTACTCAAACATTTTCCCATGATTGTGTTTTAATTACTTTGGGTCCTAGTAATAGAACCAAAATGTTGGAATTTTTTAGTTAATTCTACTTCAACATTGAAGCTTTTCCATAATAAGCTAGTGCATTGGCCCTATCTGTGAGATATGAGTCTCACACACTCACCCAAAGCAGGTAGTGAAAGACTAGTTTTGGAAGGATTTGGAAACATAATGTGGGTAGTTTTCTCATCTTTAAAATAAAGCTAAAGGTTTAATATAATAAATATACTATCATATTCCTTATTGTCCTAGATGTAACTACTACTATAATTAAGATAACCATTACTGACAATGGTGGTAAAATAAAAATATATCCATGAGTTAGGGATAAAAGACATCCATCATTCAACACTTAGAATAATTCATCACTCATACCATAATATGGCAAACACTAGTTTTTCATTAATTAATTAATAAATTATAAGATAACACTATTTTTATTATCAAAAAGACCACTCACCCAAATGATTACAACAAGGGTTTTTATACTTGTTTTACACTGACCAAGTGTCATAATTATAATTTATATGAATAGATAACATATGGAATCACAAGAAACTAAGATTTATGGCCCTTATAGTGAGTTATTTCTATAGATTCATGCCTCTATGCCTCTATATACTCACTCTATGATATACTTTGGTGACCAAGTGTTCCATTATTCATGGGCTAGTTTAAAACCTCTGATCAATGGTGTCGAAGTGTCTTACTTGAGTTGTTATTCTAACTAATCCTACATCCCTCATGTCCCACTTCCTATGTGCTTCCCTAGTCTTCCAATTTGGCTCTAAATCCTCTATTCTCAGGTCCCTCATGACACATTCTCCCTTAATTGGGTCTTCTTGCACTAGGTCTCTTACACCATTATCCTTTTATGCCCATCACCTTTCAGGTCTATCAGATATGTGTCATGGTCCTGTGAAATTCTGATAATTACATAAAATAGATAATGGTCTGTTCACATGGTGCACTAAAAATGGAGCAATACTTATTAAAAATTTAGGGGTCAATAACAATGGAACAAAAAATTTGAGGCCATATTTATATGGGTGGGTTAGGTGGAATATGAGCTAGAATTACAAGAAGAAATCAAGATACTGTCATGTCCCCTTTTTAGTTGACATGTTCTAAGTTCATGGTTAGCCTATTATGCGATCCTCGTAGGCTGATAGGATGATTAGAGGGTCTTGATGGAGATTGGAGGGGCTTCGTTTAGCAGATTTTTTCTACATTTGGTTTTCATTTGGGCTCTTTCAGACACTTTTGGCCTGAGCTCCTACTTTTTATGGATATTCGATATGCAGCGGAGTGCCTTTATTTTGATATGGTCATGTGCGGAATCACTCCCTGATTCACTAGCTTCGATCGGTTCGAGGATCCGACATGTATTGACGGAGATATTAATATTTGATTGATTTAATCAAATATTAATTATTTAGCCTATTTTTAATTAGAAACCCTAATTCTAATTTAAGAAACCCTAATTAGGGCAAGCATATCTTTTTGAGGGTATAAGGGTTTCTCATGGAGGCCATTGTTGATTAGCCATTGATTATTGATTATTGATTTTGAGAATTTCTTCTGTGAAGACTGAGCCTAGGGTTCTAGGATTCCTTTTGCATTGGAGAACGTTCCCTCTTTAGTGTGTGCAATTAAGAGGCTGTGGAATATTAGCTGATCTATTGCCAAAGTGAGAGATAGCTTCATCCAAAAGTTATCACAGAATTTCAGGTTTGAGAGATAACTTCACACAGAAGTTATTACAGATATTCCAGGTATTTATTGCTTTATGTTTTGATTTAATAAATTATACAGCTAGAGATCTTCTGTGCTAGAGACATATATTTTCAGATCAGGGGTTGAAAATAGGGAAGTTGTGCTTAATTGGCAGTCGTACAAAGTCCGTACAGGTCCGTACAGATCAGCTTAGGCACCGACCGCGGCAGACAGAGAGTTTCCAGTGACTGACATCGGTCGACTGAAGACCGACGTCGGCAGAAAGCCGACCTGTAGTGACCGACGTCGACAGTTTATCGATCGATGCCAGAGACTGTGTGTTCAACACAGCAGGCTGAGACCTTCCAGAATTCAATTTTCACTTCCAATTTTGCTAAGCCAGGGTTTTTAAGACTATATTTCATATTTACATGCATAAGAAAGGCCTGAAATTGTAATAGTTTAGAAGGACAAGTGATAAGATCTGTAATTTGCTATTAAGAGACTATATTATTGTGATCATTCTGAATTTATTCAACAAAAGTTATATCTTGTTCAGATTTTTTTGTGTTGCTATATTTCCTGTATGGAGGGGATATTACAGATACATAATGTTTTCCATCTTTATTGCCTAAAAGGTGCTCTTAAAAAACACATAACAACTTCCATTGATTTTCCACCTCTTGATGATGAAGCTAAGTTGGTTTTGATTCTAGAAACTATCATTGAGGTTCATGAGAGGAGGTTCCATAATCAAACCATAAAAAAATGCTTGGTTCAATGGAAATATCTACCTTTAAAAGATGTAATTTGGGAAGGGGCTTCCATCCTTCAACACCCAAGATTACAATTTATTGATCACAAATATTTTTGGGAAGGGACGATTGTAATGTCCCTCTTTTCAAACTAGTCTTGGGAGAAGACCCTTAGCTTTTTTGTTCCCAAGGGATAAGTATATTAGAGGAAAAAAGGGGAATATTTGAGATCTTCAAGAACATTTAATATAAAAGCACTTTATGATCTTATTTCTAATTGGGGCCTTTTGAGGATCATGGTCACTTATGGCCTAAAGTGAATTTTATAAGGAGTATTTTGTATTTTTTTTTAAAAAGAGATTATCCTTCCTAATTTTGGGCACTACACTTTGAGGTTGGGTATAAAAGCAAAATATATGTTCATTTTAAGGGATTATCCATTTTTATGATATTGAATTGACGACCAAGTATGTCAAGCTTGTTCACAGTGACTTGAGGATGAAAACCTTCAAATGTATAAAGGGTTTGGGGACAAAAACCTTCATTCATTCATTGAGGGTAGCTCTATTCATGGGCTATTATTGTGCTTTATATTTGTATGGTTGCATGTAATTGGTCTTATAAAGGTGTTTCGGAACACCAACTTATTCGAAAGGTTTATGAGAACCTTGAAAGCTAGGTGATTGTATTTTTATAGGTCAAGGAGGTGAGTGACTTACTTATGGGGATTATTTGCTAGTTTTTGGAGCCATCCCTATGGTGTAAAATTTATTAGAGGGTTTAAGACCCTATTTAGAGGTTTTTTTGCTTTTAATCCCTCTTCTAGGTTTTAGAGGGATTTTTATATATTTATTCGAGCTTTGGCAATTTGTTTATGGGATAATTTATAGAGTTTGATAGCCATTCCATGCTCTAAATATTTAGAATTTATTATATTATTTTCAAAATATTTTTAACTTGCATTGGAGGATTTTGAAGGCCTTTAAAAGTGCTAAATTGGGGTTATTTCATTATAAATTATCTATATAGTTTTTCATAATTATTTGTGAGTATTTAAAAGGGTTATAAGGCATAATGAAATAAGGACATGTAGTTGTACCAGCAAATAAATAGAATTATTACAAGGGTAATATTCATTCATATCACCATTTCTACTTGACAAAAGAGGTATTTTGTTTGAGTTTCATATTCAACAATTTTGGGGTTGCATTGGAGTGTGTTTGATTAAAATTTTGATTATTCTTCCCAGCTAGGGTTTGTTGATTTGAAATCTCAGAATCTTGAATAAATTGCAAAATCCTAAGGATTTATTGAGAACCCTTATTTTGGTCATTTGTAATAATTTGGGGACATTACAATGGTATTAGATCCATATCTTTTCCATATATGGGATTCAAATACTTATGTCAGATAATGACATGGATAAGACTAGCATTGAGAGTCTTATTTAGGCCCATGATCATTTAATGGTGACCATGACTACATTCCATCAAATAGTAAAGGGAAAGGATTTGAATCATCCCCTTGAAGTGGAGGAGAAATATTAAATACATTGGGACATAATAAAATATTATGATGAGTATTTGATGCATACACCCTAGTTTAGAAAGGGAAAGAACTTCAGAGAATGGCTAGTGTTGAAACAAAGAAACATTCACCATGGGCACGTAACCATGCATGATAATTTGGGGAAAATAGTTCTTATAAATTTTGATGGGGATATAGGTATTCTAGTGATATATTTCATGGACAAGATAAATGAATGCCTTGACTTGAGGCCTTGGGGTAGAAAGGAGGCTCAAGCTTTTATCATCCAACATTTATATGGGGATATTCATGAATAGTGGCATATTATATGGAAAGAACAAGGGCATGCCATCATTGGGACATATGAGGATACTTATGAGAGGATAATTAAGGAGTTTGGTAATAATTTAGATCCACCAAAATCAAAAATATTAATAGTACCAAATAGGGAATTTAAATTGTATAAAGGGAAGCCATTGAAGCAAGCAACTGAGCCTAGTTTCCAATTATACAAATGGTAATGACTTCAAGAGTACATTGGTCATAAAAAATTGGTGTTTTTTGGGTATCCAAATATAAATTTTAATATTAGCATGTATGGTTCATTCCATGGATATTTTGAGCATCAAAATATAGTAATTTTTGGTCCTCTTACGAAAAGCAACTAGCTAGATTCAAAATTAGTAAACTCAAAAAATTTAGAAAGTTTTGATGCATGAAAAAATGAAATTGAGGGGAAGCCATAAAGGGGATGAAAATTAAAAAAAATTAATCCAAAAAAGGATAATATGGAGGTAGGCATACCTAAATTTGAGGAGTATTTATATATAAAAAAGAGGACAACCAACAAGTGTCAAAGAAAGAGATAATTGCCACACTATCCAATGCTTCAAGTTGTCATGTATTATATGTGAAAGGGAATATTAGAGGCAAAATGTTGACCATTCTAATGGATAATTTATCCACTCATAACTTCATATATGATAAATTGGTTTTAAGATATAGGTTTCCTATTGAGGAAAAAGGTGGATTTAAGGTAACTTTGGGGGATGGATCTTCCATTCCATGTATTTATAACACCTTGGGATATAAGGTCACCATGGGTGAATTGATATTGAAGGTAAATTCCATGTGATATACCTTGGTGAGTTTTATGTTGTTCTTGTATCCCAATGCTTTCAATCCATTGGTGAGTGCACTCATAATTTACAAGACTTAAAAGTAAAATTCATGGAAGCCAACAAGGAAATTACTCTTCACGACTTAAGCAAAGGGACACCCATGATAGTGATATATAAAAGGATTGAGATATATTTTAATAAGGGGAATATTATATGGGTAGATGAGTTATTTATACATGATACAAGGTCTAATCTAAATCAACAATTGTATCATATGGATGTCCAAGCCATCCTAGATAGACATAAGATAGTAGAGGGTTTGAACATATAATTGAGTTTGAAGAAGGAACAAGAGAAATAATTACTACCACCTACTACCACCCATAGATATAAAAAGAGGAGATTATGAAGGCCATCTAAGTGCTACTTGAGATGGGGTACATAAGACCTAGTCTATCCCCTTTGCTTCTTTAGTGGTGCTTGTGAAGAAGAAGGATGGGAATATGAGGATGTGTATTGATTATATATTTTTGAATAAAAATACCATAATAAATAGGTATCCCATACCTATGATTGATTAACTCATTGATTAGCTTCATGGGGTAGTTTACTTCTCCAAAATATATTTTAAGATTAGTTACCACCAAATTCATGCGAAGGAAGGAAAATGTGAAAAAAATAGATTTCCATTATCATTATTGGAATTATGAGTTTTTGACCATGTCCTTTGGTCTCACTAATGGTCCTATTAAATTCTAATCTTGCATGAATCACATTTTCAAACAACATTTGAGGAAGTTTTTGCTAGTGTTATTTGATGACATATTGGTGTATAATAAAACTTGGGAGGAACATTTGTGTACATTTGCATCACTTGGAAATTATGTTGGGAATGTTAGAACAACAAACCCTCTTTACAAAAAAATCTAAATGTGAGCTTTTTACATTTTAAATCTTGTATTTGGTACATGTAATTAATGCCCAAGGGGTCTAAGTAACCAATAAAAGATTCACTCCATACTTTAATGGCCACCTCCCACTACTATGACTCAATTTAGAGGTTTTATTGGGTTATGTAGCTATAATCAGAGGTTTTTAAAGGTTTATAATCAACTTTATGCCTCCCTTACAAACTTGATAAATAAGGGTACCTTTGTGTGGTAGCTTTTGAGAGACACAAGGAGGTGATGAGTTCTTTTCTCATGCTTGTTTTTTTATATTCACAAATCCTTTCTCATTAAAATGTGATGCGTCAAAAGAAGGTATAAGGGCTATCCTAATACAAAAAGGACATCCAATTACTTTTGGGAGTAGCAAAATTAAGGAAGGGGAAATAAAAAAATTAGTGTATAATAAGGAAATGTTAGCTATCATGCATACTTTAGCCAAATTTCACCAATACTTGATTTGTGGAATATAATTAGTCAAAATATATCATAATAGCCTTATATTATTCATCCCAGAATCTAATTTGAATTATAGGTAACAAAAATGGGTGAGTAAATTGTTGGAGGTATAATCATTGAGAGGGTGGGGGGGGGGAATAAATGATGAAAGATATTTCATAATTCAAATAGAATCCTTTAAAAGTCTTAATAAATGGCCATAATCATTCATAAAGCATACAATATGTTCATAATAATAATAAAATGAAGATGATGCAAGATCACATACATAGCATATGATCTATGTGGGAATCCCTCTCAAGGAATAAAAACCACTCTCAAGCCTACAAATACATGGAATACTTGTCTTATAATCTGATAACAAATAAAATACCATTTAGTGAAGAACCCACTTCACAATGATCACCCACCCCTAAGTATGAACAATCACCCACTTGTTCTATATGTTGAGCACCCACACAATAGCGTATGAAATCAATAGCTCTAAAATTTTGATTACAAATAAATCTAATGGATAAATAATGTAAAACACCTCTCTTTAACCCTTCACACTCTCTTAATCTTACATATACAAGATATGCATCCAAAACACCATTTTAGATCACTCTAGACCTATTCACTCATCCTCAATATTTAAACCTACAATAACTCAATTAACACAATAGAGAGATGACCAAAATATCTTACACATAATCATCACTATGATCTCTTTCCTTTATCTCTATCTCATGCTCTCTGAACTTATCCTCTGCAAGTATATAAACCATTGCCTTAGTCTCCACTATTTATAGAGTCTTTATGAATATCAACTTCTAGGTCATCCATAATACTTATCTTAACCCTTAAGTAATTTATCATGATAAGACATAGCTCAATTTCATTGTCATAGGTCGGCCATAGCATCCATAGGTCACATTTAAGTAACTACACCTTTCAATTAGGCCTTATCATCCTTTATATGTTTTACAGAGACCTATTCATTTCTTTAGAACTTCATCAGGAAAATTAAGAACATAAGATCACTTTCAAATACATGGGTTCACTCCATATGACCTCTAAGACATATTTAAATGAAAAATCCTACCAAAACACTCTTATGATAAAACACAAATTTCTTAAACATAATTTTATGCATACTACCACCATGAACAAACATAAAATCAAATTTGGATCTCCATATATTTGATTGTACAAACATTCAAACCTTCTAACTAGATTCTTTGGATGCAGTTTAAAGTCCTCAACAACATTACCTTTTATCCTATGATCAAATTTTATATATATCAAATGTTATAGCTCAAATACTATATAATAGTCTTCCCTCCTTAATTTAAATATTTGAATTCCAACGGTCACTATGCAAATGTTAAACAACAGACGTTTTGACCTCATCTCATGCTTCTTAGAATATAAGAACCTTTTTAAACTGAGATTTTATGAATGTCTGTATATGTGTATGTACATTTTAATGTGAAATAAATTTCAATAAACAAGTATTGAATATAAAACTATTCTACCTGCTTTTAAATATTATATTTTGATTTAAGTTTTATACATTTTATAATATTTTTACTTTAATTAATTTTACAAACATTTGATATTTAATTATTTAACTTATTTTTTTAAATATTATATTTTAATTTTAATTTTATACATTTTATAATATTTTTACTTTAATTAATTTTACAAACATTTGATATTTAATTATTTAACTTATTTTTTTAAATATTATATTTTAATTTTAATTTTATACATTTTTAAATATTTTCTATCTTAATTAATTTTATACAACCTATCTACAGTTTGATTTATTTGTAATTATTATTTTATATTTAAAATAATTAATATATAGATTCTTTTCTCTATATTTATCATGCAACATACTTTTTTTTCTAGATATTTAAGATCCACTGTACAAAGGATGCTATATTGGTTCCTCTATTATTTATATGGCTTTGTTATTAGTATGAATGGTGTTGAATGTAAAGTTATAGTTTATAAAAGTAATATTAATTTGTCTGAATTTTTAATAGTTATGCTTGTATATATAACAAATTATATAGGCATAGTATGCGATATAAATTATTATTTTCATTATGTGTCTGTCTCTTTTATAATTTAAGGTATTTTAAACAATTTTGGATTAAAAAAAATTTGGTTTTAATAATATTTTATAAGTTACATGTATTAATATTAGAAAGAAAAAATCAATATTGATATTATTGAATGTTAGGGCTTAGAATGTAATCCTTACAAAATTTTTATATTTTATCTCATTTCCTATATTAATATTAGAAGGATAGAGACAATCAATATTGATATTTATGAATGTTAGGGCCTAAATTTTATTGTGATATTAAGAATGTGATCCTTTCAAGACTTTCATATTTCATCTCTTTTCTCTTTTGATCAATATGAAATAATGCAAGATGGAGCTACATTTACATTATTAAAAAAAAAAAAGATGAAGTGTACATTTATATAGGAGAACAATTATAATAAGAGATGAAACATACATCCATATGAGATAAAAAATACGAATAATGACTAAAATCAACATTAGAACTCCTCCTTTACTAAAATGGCCTTCATTTATTTTTCTCTATCAACATTTACATTGGGCCTTCCTAATAGAAATGCTAATACTATTTAAATAATACACTTAAATATATTTTTAAAAAAAATTATTAACATTCATAATAATTAAATATAAGTATATTTTGTTTGGACCAAATAAATTTATAAATAAATCAATAATTAATTTAATAAAAAAATTCACAAATGGTTAAAACTTTTGATATTTACAATTATATAATTCAGTTTCAAACCAAAAAAATAAAAAATAAAAAGATAAAAAAATAAAAAATTGGTCCTCATTTAATCTATTAAAAATTTGATTATAAACTCATATCTATTACATTTGATAGTTGAACCCAAAAACATAAAATAAACTCATATTATTTTATTTAAAGTGTAAATTATTTGATCAATGTTATAGTGAAATAGATAGTGAAATTGTTCGATCAATATTATTTAATGTGGCCATAATAATAAATAAACATACAATTAACATTATTTACATGATATATAGGATTAAATTTATTCTTATAAATATAATAATAAACATAGTCAAACTATAAATGCATAAATATCCACATGAAAAACACACCTAATTATAAAATCATAACTCAACCCCTAATTTCCATGCTAATCATATGTGTGGAAATTAGGGTTTGAGATATGGTTTTGTAAGGTTCTTAGAGGCATTAAAAAAACTTAATATTGAGGAGGATGTTGTTCTATCGATAACTAATCTAAACATTAGAATCATAAAAAAATAAAGATAACTTCACATATGATCCACCTTACATCATGCAAAACTTCTTCAATCCACTCAAGCTAATTGAGTTAGCTCCCCCTTATCCCAACACATCTTGAATATTATCAAAATTAAAATATCATGCCTTTGTATTGAATGACATTTTGATCATTACCTAGAGCACACACACTTGCTTCCACACATGAGATATGTCTCTTAAGAAGCACAAGTAGAGATACCCACTTGTCATAGAGGGACTAAATATCCCAAAACTTAGGAGACTCACATATCTCTACGATATTACTTGACTTTCAGTCCTTATTCATCTTCATATTATTTTTGAATGAGTTCTCAATCTTATTCTTTTCTTTTATCTCAAGACCCTTCTTGATTTCCTTGTCCATTTGGGCAGATAAATCTTGTTCCTTGATACTTGAACTTGTTACCTATTATTTCTTTAAAAATAATCCATTTTAAGCCTATTTTTAATTTCCCTGCTTAGGTCTCCATGCACTATGACTCCTATTCATGATGTGATTGATAATATTTGAAGTAAAATATTGATCATTCTTGTAGAACCTTGCTATGTGACCTCTCTCATGACAATTGAAACAAATGAGGTTTCTCATATTGTATATACCTTGTGATTGATATATATGATGATTCCTTGAAGTTTCATGAGTTCATTTATGTACCTAATCATTTGGTCTCCTGATGAAGATATTTCAAAAATTTGCAATATGACCAAACCCTTGACACTTGTAGCAAAAGATATCATTATTTCCTTGTGAACTTGTTGACTATCTTGAGTGATGATGTTATTCATGCTTGCCATTGTCTTTCTCATAATTCCATAAAAATTCATTCCTTAAGGATATTTTAAAATATTTTGACCTATGACCAAACTGATTGTAAGAGTAATAATGACCATTGAAATTTACATACCTCATAACATTTGGTTGTTTGATCTGATTTGTCTTCATTCTACTAATACCTTCATTCCTTGACTGGTGATTGATCTTAAAATTTTGATTGTCCTTATTCACATTAGCCTTTATCTTGTCACCACATTTATTACTAACATGCTTTTGATTACTCAGAATATTGTTAAGATCATTTGAGATCTTTTCAAACCTCATAAATGACTTCACTTGTCTTGAAGTCTTTTCTAACTCAACGTTTAATGAATCATTTTCAATCAAATACCTTAAAGACTCATCTTATTTATATTTCAATATTGTAGATAGGATTTCCAATTGACAACTGAGATGATTGATTATATCTTCATATTCCTTGGTGTCTTCATTCATTCTTGCTTCAAACACACTAGATTGTTCTTCATATTCCTTGATTTATGACGTCATTTCTTTATTTTTTCCTTCTCAATCTTTAGATCTTCAAGAGTTTTCATCAATTCATCCTTATTATCTACATCATCAGCTATATATTTTCTCATAAATTGATTTACTTTCATTACCAAAAATTCTATCTCTATTTGATACATAATACAATCTTCATCCTTACTCTTTACTTCTCCATCAAGAGTACAAACCTAAGTTTCAAGTTGTTGTGTGATATCATCATTCTCATTGACTTCATTACTTAGCCTTCCTTCAAAAATTCCAATTTTTTCCTCATAGGATTTGATCAATACATCTTATTTTTTGTTCTTTCTTTGTAGTATATTTATTTCTTCCATAGTATTTAGATATTTATCTTCAAGAGTGACTCTCTCATCTGCTTCCTCTGAGCTATCTCTACCAAAGAAATCTTTGATTAAAGAACATTCACCTTCATCATCACTAAAAGCCATGAACAATGTCTCTTTGTCCTCATTATGAAAAGAATCATCACTGTCAGATGTATTATCTTCTTCTTCTTCTGTAGATGATTTACTATCTTCTTCATGATAATGGCTCTTATTGTCTTTGTATGATTCCTTCTTTCCATTTTTCTTACTGAAGAACTTTCTATACTTACTAAGACTCTTAGATTTCTTGTGTTCATCCTCATGAGATTCATTAGAAGCTTCTTTGTGTTTAAACCTATTTATACCTAGACATCTATCTATAAAGTGGCCAACTTTACCACATCAAAAACATCTAAAAAGAAGTTTTTGTTCATACTTACCTAATCTTAAGTTCATTTTATTACAATCATGGCTTCAAGTTGAACTTTATTAAGATCAAAATCTTCAAGACTTAACTTGTTCTTCTTGGATTTTATCTCCTTGATCACTTTGAATGCAACTTCCTTCTTAGGAGGTCTATGATCATCAACTCCCATCTCATAGGTAGCAAGGATGCCATGCAGTTCATCCATCTTTAATTTGGTGAGACCATGACTTTCTTCTATAATAGAAACTTTTGAATCAAACTTGAGTGTAAGAGTCCTCAATACCTTTTTTACTATAGTAGATTCATCAATCACCTCTCCAAGATATCTGATAATGTTTACTATGTCATAAACCCTAAAAATATATGATGACATAGTATATTTCTCCTTCATTTTAAGACCTTAAAATTACCTTCTATAGGTTTGCAACTTAACCAATTTTACCTTAGAGTCTCCTTCATAGATGGTCTATAATTTGACATAAATTTCCTTGGTAGATAGGCAATGAATCACTTTGGTGAACTTAGCCTCAAATAGATCACAAATAATAGCATTCATACCTTTTATATTTATTCTCACATAACTTTTTGTCAATATTACTAGTTGGAGGAGTAGTTGGTGTAGTATAACCATCCATGATAGATTGCCAAATATCAAACTCCATAGACATGATGTATGTTATCATCTATATACTCCATAAATCATAATTTGACCCATTAAGAAATGGTTCTAGCTTTGTATATAAACCCTACATCTATTGACTTGCCATATTGTACCTTGGATCACCTTCAAGTGGTTAAAATTACAAATAAGGTCCTACTCTAATACTAATTATTGGAGGTATAATCACTGAATGGGGGGGTGAATTAGTGATGAAAGCTATTTTAAACATAAATGATAATCCTTTCAAAATGTTAATTAATGACCACAAGCATTGATAAAGCATACAAGATGTTCATAACAATGAATAAGCAAGATGATACAAGATCACATACATAACGCAAGATCTACATGGGAAACTCTCTTGGGGAATACAACCCACTCTCAATCCTATAAACACATGGAATACTTATCTTATAATATGATCATGAACAAGAGAACTTTTAGTGAATCACCCACTTCACAAGGAGTACCCACCGTCAGAATAATCATCATTTGCTCTAGATGTTGATCACCCACACAAGACCTTATGAAATCAATAGATATATAACTCTAATTACACATCAATATGATGGATAAATAATTTATAACACCTCTCTTCAACACTTCACACTCTTTCAAGTTTACATATATAAGAAATGCATTTAAAGCACCCTTTTGTATTGATTTAGACCTCTTCACTCATCCTCAACATTCAAACCTAAAACAAATCTGTTAACATAATAAAGATATGACCAAAAGGTTTTACAAACAGTCTTCACTCTGATCTCTTTCCTTCACCTTTGTATTTTTCTCTCTCAAATTATCCTCTACAAGTCTAGAAACCATTTCGTTGGTCTCTACTATTTATAGAATATTTATGAATATCAACTTTTAGGTCAGCCCTAATACTTAACTTAACCCTAAAGTTGTTTATCATGATAAAACATAGCTTATTTTCATTATCATAGGTCATCCATAGCATCCATGGGTCACACCTAATCAAATACACATTTTAATTAGGCCTTAACATCCTTTATAGGTCTTAAAGAGACCTATTCATTTATTTAGCACTTCATCAAGAAAATTAAGAATATAAGATCACTTTCAAATACTTGGGTTCACTCCATAATACCTATAAAACATCTTCAAATGAAAAATCACACCAAACGCTCTTCTGCTAAAGCACAAATTGATTACAACATATTTTTTTTACATACTACCACCATGAAAAAACATATAGTCAAATTTAGATCTCCATATATTTTATTTTACAAATATTCAAACCTTATAACTAGATTATATGGATGTCCCTTGAAGTCCTCTATAGCTTTTCCTTTTATACCATGATCAAATTTTTTATATATCAACATTTATAGCTCAAAAACTATAAATTGGTCTTACATCGTTAATTTGAATATTTGAATTCCAATGGTCACTATGCAAATGCTAAACATCAGAAATTTTGACCTCATCTCATACTTCTTGGCAATGTTGAACAAATAACACCATTAATCTCATTAGAATTAGCTTGGTCTTTAAATTACAATGCTCACCTATTAAACATCAGACACTTTGACCTGATCTCATGCTTCCTAGAAACCATGAACAAATACACACCATTGATGTCCTCAAAATTATCCTAGTATTTATATTGGAATACTCATTGTCGATCTTCAATCCAAGCTCCTGTGATTGTGCCACTTGGTATCTCATCATGCCTTCTACAATTTGTTTTTAGTTCCTAATTTTATGCTACTTGGCATCTATGTGTGCCTTCTAAATAATTGAATATTTGAATTAATAATCATGATTGATCTTTGATCTATACTTCCATGATAAAGACACTTATCACCCTCACGTACCTTTTGAGCACCCTGTAGTTTATCTTCAAATGATCCTTTTCTATTTTGAATATTCACATAATCTATTGGCATATTGAATTCATGCAAAACATTCATCTCCACTGGTACAAACACACACTCACTATTAGATCTACTAATTAGTTAACCTTAGACTTTAATGTAATTAAACTTGACAATCTCTAGCCCATCACATTATATAAGAGTAAAATTGAAGGTTTATAAATTGATCTATAAAATACTTCAAGAGTCCAAATGTTTAGGGTACCTTGTTGTCACTATAGATAACATCTCCATGAAATCCTTTGACCTTGATTGACTTTTTGAGCACTTGCAATAAATGCAAAAACTATCTATTTCATTCATATCTACATGATGTGCAATGATAGTCTAGATTCTTTTGAGCTATAATATGCATATTTCTCTTTTCCAAATGATCAAATGACATACCATATCTTCACTAAGACATATATGCATACCTAACAACCTCTTCTTTATCTTTATAGACCTATAAATGTGCCATATCTCTCTAGGCTATAAACCACAACCTCTTTGTCATTCATGCACTAGAATCATATGCTCTCTTTGACATCAATTACAACTTAAGACATCAATTACTATACTCAACATAAATTATAATCCTATGATTTTGATATTGAATTTGTGAAAGGTAAAAATAATGTGTTTGATGCCTTGTCATGAAGTCCTTATTTTTGCTCCTTGGTTGAATTAATAGTATATTTGAGGGCTATAATTATAGTTGAGTATGCAAAGGAAAAGTGGGATAAAAATATTTTGGAAGGTAAGGTGGTGGATAAAAAATATAAGGTGCATGAGGATCTGATTTTTTATAAGGAAGTAATTCTTTTAATACCTTTTTCCAAGTTAAAGGGCCAAATTATAAGGGTTGATCATGATGATACTACAACTAGTCATCAAGGGTACTTTAAGACATACAAGAAAGTGAGAGAAAGATTTACATGTAAGCAATTAAAAGGAGATATTATATCACATGTTTGGGAGTGTGTGGTATGTCAAAATAATGAGGGAATGAATACATTTCTAGCTGGTCTCTTACAACCTCTCCATATTCCCCACCAAAATTTGGAGATCATAATCATGGATTTCATCACTAGGTTACCCATGTCACAAAGTAAATGTGGAATTTTTGTAATGGTAGATAGGTTGAAAAAACACGCTCATTTTTTTCACAACCAGCCAAGTTTAATGCCCCTTATATAGCAAAAATATTTTTCAAAGAGGTATTAAAGTTTCATGGACTACCAAAAACTATCATAAGTGATAGGGACAACTGGTTTATGATCCATTTTTGGGAAGATATTTTCAAATTTATAGGTACAAAATTGCTACTAAGCACTAGTTACCACCCCCTAATGTATGTTCAAATTGATATTATCAATAAGTGGGTGGAAGGGTACCAAGGAACTATGTTCTAGGATAGAAAATAGGGTGGAATAAATGGATGTACATGGAAGAATTTTTATACATTACTTCATATCACGTGTCTATCAGTATGTCACCATTTAAGTATTTATATGGATATGAAGCTCTTTCATTTTTTGATCTCATTTTAGAGGATAATAGGGAGATAAAGGCTACTAAATTGGTACAACAAAATATTAAAATATTAGACTAGCTCAAGAAAAAATTATAATAAGCACAAAATCAACAGAAGATTTATGAAAATCAACATAGGGTAGATAGGTAATTTGAGGTAGGAGACATGGTATATTTGAGCTTGCAACATTATAAAAAATCTTCCCTTAAAAAAAGTTGAGGCTAAATTTATATGGTCCATATAAGATCCAAATATGTGTGGGTCAGGTGGCATATGAGCTAGAAATGTAGTAAAGAATCAAGATCCATAATGTTTTCCATGTTTCTTGACTATAAATGGCTCTTGGAAAACACATAACACATTCTATTGAGTTTCCACCTCTTGATGATAAAGGTAAGTTGATTTTGATTCCAAAAACTATACTTTAGGTTTATGAAAGGAGGATACACAATTCAAACATAATAGAATACTTGGTTAAATGGTAATATTTACCTTTAGAAGATGTAACTTGGGAAGGGGTAGCCATCCTTCAACACCAAATTTTATAATACCTTATGGGAAAGTAATTTTAGGAAGGGAGGAATGTATTATCCCCCTTTTCAAATTAGTCTTGAGAGAATACCCTTAGCCGTTTCATTCCTAAGGTCTAAGGAAATTTGAGGCAAAAAGGGAACATTTGAGAGCTTCAAGAGAATTTAATAAAAAAACACTTTATGATCGGATTTCCATTTGGGGCCTTTTTGAGGGTGATAGACACTTAAATCCTAAAGTGAATTTTATAAGGAGGCTTTTTTATTTTTTTTATAAAAATGAGATTATACCTTCTAATTTTGGGTACCACACTTGGAGGTTGGGTATAATATTAAAAGAGATGTTCATTTGAAGTATTATGCATTTTTGTGATATTTAATTGATGATAAAGTATGTCAAGCTTGTTCACAGTGACTTGAGGATGAAAATATTCAAGTACATCAAGGGTTTAGGGATGAAAACATCCATTCCTTCATTAAGGGAATATATATTTAAGGGCTATAATTATGCTAAAAAATTGCATGGTTGCATGCAATTGGTATTACAAAGGTGTTTTGGAACACCATCTTATTTAGAAGATTGATGAGGACTTTTTAACCTTGGTGATTGAATTTTTGTAGGTCAAGGAGGTGAGAAACTTTCTTGTGGATGTTGTTTTATATTTTTTGGATCCATAACTAGGGTGGCGAATTGATTAGAGGGTTTAAGACCCATCTTTAGATAGATGTTTGCTTTGAAACCCTATTTTATGGTTTAGAGCCATTTTTATCAATTTATTTCAGTTTTGATGATTTTTTTGTTGGATAATTTTATGGTTTGAGGGATATTCCATGCCCTAAAATATTTAAAAAATTATTATATTATTTTTTAAATATTGGCGACTTGCATTGGATGATTTTAAAGGACTTTGGAGGAGTTAAATTAGGGGTATTTAATTCTAAATTTTTTTTATAATTTTTATAATTATTTGTGTGTATTTTCAAGGTTTAAAATATGGAATTGAAGAAGGAAACACAACTATAATGGCAAGTAAAAATTATAACTATTTCAAGGGTAATATTCATTCATATCACCATTTATACCTTGCCAAAAGAGGTGTTTTGTTTTAGCTTCATTTTCAAAAATCTTGGGGTTTCATTGGAGTGTGTTTGATTAGAATTTAGATTATTATTCTTAGCTAGGGTTTGTTGATTTTAAATCTTAGAATCTAGAAATAAATTGCAAAAATTGTTAGGATTTGTGGAAAATCCTTGTTTTGGTCATTTGTCCTAATTTGGGGCTATTACAATCATATATGTTTGCAAGTAATTATTTGTTTCCAATCATGTGATTAATATAATTACTATCAAGAAACCAAAATTTAATTTAAACACTCATTAACCAAATAAATAAACATTGAATTATTGTTATTGTTCTTATTTTGATCTACTAAAAAAAAATGTAGCTTGCTTACTTGTGTCATATTGTTTCTTTCTACACTCATATTCATATTGACCATACATTTTAAATTAATAACATTGTATTTTTAAATTATCATACCTTTATCCATGATTATGACAATGATTATAACCATGGTTGATGCCTATACCACTTCTAGTGGTAAATAAATTTGTGTTAATACTTTCTTCTTTATTGTCATTATTGAATCAAAATCTTCCACTTGCACTTTTATTTCCTCTTCCTCTTCCTCTTGTGTTTTTTTTGTTGTTGGCCTTGAATTCATGATCTAGGGGAAAATTTTTGTTCTATTTATATTTTTCTCATGGGATTGTAATGACCTCATAAATTAATCAACACTTATAGTGGTTAGATATCTAGACTCTTCAATTTCTATAATAATTGCATTAAATATAGCATGAAGACTTATCCAAATATTTTAAACTACCTTATGATATTATATATTCTCTATATGAGACCTCACTTGATTCAAAATATTCAATGTATTAGTGAAAACTTCATTGACCAACTTTAAATATTTTAGTTTTAAGATTCAAAATCTCTCATAAGTATTTGTATCCTTACCATTTTCAATTTGATGGAACTTTGATATGTTTTTTTGAGAATTTCTAAGGATTTTTTTGATTTTAATACTGATAAAATCCTTGGAAATAATGACTTTTTCACTCATGTTTGGATCAACCACAACACCTTTAAATCTTCTTTCATATTATCCTTCATAAGATCATTTAGTGCTTGTGTAAGGGCATTACAATCTTGATCATCTATTGGTTTTGTATAACTATTATCCACCAATTCCCATAATTATTGAGAATAAAATCATGTCCTCATTTTAATTCTTGGGTATTCATAATCTATGCTATCAAAATGTGGAATCAAAATTTGTAAAAAAATGTTGCTCATGGCTTCCATACTTGACTAGTAAAATTTTAGATTTAGATCTATTTATTGGATGGATCTATTGATAAGAAACTTAAAACATGATTCAACCTTTTTTTGATAAAAAATTTATATAATTATGCTTATTTCTATCCCAAAACATAAACACATAAATAAAATGCAGAATAATAATTATTATATTAATCAAAGATCAATATACTACTAAATACAACTTTTCTTCAGCACCTGGATGCTTTAAATTTATAAGTTAATTTGAGAATGTATTTAATTACAAAAATTATATGAAATAAATTCTTTCTTAGTTAAAATCAAGTTCAAATCCTAACACATTTCAATTTAAAATGTGTTGCATTTCAACTACAAAAGCATAAAATCCCTAAAAATGTGATTCAAAACATAATTAAGTTTTGAAATCTAAAATATAATATGAAACCAAAATAATCCCAATCTATTTTATTTTAAAATAAGGAATGAAAAATCAAATTATATTAATTACAATCCCAATGCATGATATTTGAGCTTAAGAGAACATAAAATCAAACTATTTTAATAGTTGAGGTAATGCAGTATATAAATGAGACCCAAAAAAACACAACCAAAAATATTTACACCATTCAAAATATGTATACATATTTGGTTTATATTAAAAACTAAGTAACCAATATATTATAAAGAGGAAGACTAATGCAATATGAAAATAACCTAATACATTATAAACATGGTTTTTAAAACAACAAAAAAGATAAAGTGTAATGACTAGTACAAAGTTTTATAAACAATGTGAAATTGATGCTTAATCTAATCCAATAAGGCTTAATGAAATGTGTAATGTGGTAAAAAATATCATAACTCAAACCAATGCAATAATAAAGCTTAAAAGTATAAAGTGAGTAACTAAAATAATATCTAGTGGAGCCTTAACTCAATTCTCAAGTGGCCAATGCAATCATAAAAATACATAATTCAATGGCTATTAAAATATAAATAGGGTAAGAAGATGAAAGTTTAATGCAATACAAAATTGACTTTCCAAAACTACATGAAATAGGCACTTAACGCAATCTTAAAATAGTGTAATGTAATTCCTAATATATTATAATAATGTATTAAAAAAATAATAAAAATGTTTAATACAATATAAAATGAGTACCTAAACGAATTTGGAACAGATGTATAATGTAAAAGTAGTTTATCGTAATTCAAGTCTAATGAAGATGAGAATTCAAAGCTATGCATTGATTTAATCAATGAGAATATATATGTTTTATATTAAATTGATTATAAATCTTAAAAACATGTACTCAATGTTATTTGTTTTTAAATAGATTGTAAAATGGATGAGGATGAGAATGATCATATTCAAGAAAGATGAAAGCCTTTAAGTTCATCAAGAATACATATATGTTTTAATAACAACAAAGACATCTACAAAATACAAAAAAAAAATATACTCTCATTTTAATAATAACCAAACATTTATATAATAAAGTAAAACAAATAAATATTCTTCCAATTTTATCTTTGAGGTATTATTAGTAGGAAATAAAACCATGAAAAATTCTCTATCCATGGTTTCTTAAAATTAGATTGATTATAGCTTGTAATTCAAATTTTATATAACATAGTACATACATTTACAAATTGGTTAACTTAAATTAAAGCATGTTTAAATTTAGACACCAAAGAATAATATACAATTAGAGCCTACTGAGCTTTCTTAGTTGTGTGTGGTGACATGATACATATCATGCACCTTTACTACATAGTCTTAATTAATGAATTTATTGGAAATGTTTACTACCTCATCCCTAGTTACTATATATATCTTGACATAACCCTAGTATGCCTTGCATTACATATATTTCATAATGCTTTGATGACATTTACATAACTATGATGACATATTCTCCACATGATTGGCATTATTATACATGATTACATATTTATACATAGAAAAACATAGTTAAATATTTTTGATCAAGGAGGATATAGGTCACTATATCTTACCATAATTTGAAATTATTACATATCCAAAATTATGATAACATAATTATCCATAACATTGGTTTCCACACATACATGCCTATTTGCAGTATCTAACTCCATTTTTGCACTCCCACACAACTCCTGGAGTGTTAGTACTATAGACCTCAATTCATTAGTATTCATAGTAAGTTATGTCATGAAATTCATTATTTATGAATTTTTTTCTACCAAATACTATAGTGGTTAAATTGACAATTCATTTCCCTCATTTTTATATTAATGTATACTTCCATTATCTATCGTTACTTATGTAGACAAGAATGAATTTAGTAAGCACATAGAAACCACACATTCAATATATTAGGTACTATACAAAACCTAACATAATAAAACTTTGCTATTATGTTTCTACATTAGTTGTCATATTATTATTTAATTTCCTTGTACATTAATGAATTACACTCTCATATCCTTTGTCATTAATAATTCAATTGTGTTTATAACCCTCTTAAATTTATTTGAGTAAGTTACCCACTAGGTCTATACTTAAGGCTCCAAATTAGTAGTCTCAGAGCTCACATTTCATATCATTTATAAATTGTGTGTGTGTGTGTGTGTGTGTGTGTGTGTGTGTGTGTGTGTGTGTGTGTGTGTGTGTGCGTGTGTGTGTGTGTGTGTGTGTGTGTGTGTGTGTGTGTGTGTGTGTGTGTGTATTGTCTCCATTTATGTTCTCATTCATATAAGATCTTATTATATGAAGTTATGAATAAATACTTATGATACTTCATCGTATATTATTCCATGTTATCAAATGGGAAAAAAATATTTGACGATGCCAAATTTATAAATGTCCTTGAAGATGATAGAGGATTCATTGAAAAGATAACAAGAAGATTTGGAATAATGTCATACATGTGAATGAGTAAATACCATTGATAATTTCTTAGTACTTCTCAAGTAATAAACTCCTTTCAACACCTCTCATTCTTATTGGCTATTTTGGTGGTCAAATTCCATACAAGGTACAAGTCAATCTAGACATCACTATTTTTAAAGCAAAATAGATGCAGATGCACTACATAATTGGTATAATTTATTTTTCATTTTATGTAGTTAATAAATTCAATGATCAATAAAATACTACATTTTCTCTTCTAAAAGTTCATTTAATAGTAAATAAATGGTGGGAAAAACTATTGCAAAGATTAGGTTAATTTAGAAATGTCTATATACACATGGAATGGTTTTGTTGAAACACTCAAATAAACATACTACATTTTTTTCATCTAAAATTATCAATACGTCAAGTTATCTTAATTCTACCAAGGCAAAGAAAAATTTGTTCAATAATAAAAAGATACCTTTCATACCTTTGTGTCTAAACTTGGGATTTGGGATTCATAATAAAACTTTTTTTTTTTAAATTATAAGTTAGTATTGAGACAAAAAATATAGTTATATAAGTATTTATTAAAAATAATTTCAATTGAAGAAGCCTAAAAATATAGTTTCAAGTCTTAAGGAAACACAAAGGTAGAATATTTTAAGGCTTAGATCAAGTATTAGTATAAATATTCTAATAAGAATTCTAGTTTGGAGAATAACTCCAAACACCCTCTATAAAAGAAATAATAATAATCAAATGACAAGAATAAGTAGTAAAAAATTAGAAAGTGGTATTAATTTCATAACTACCATAGTCATTCCAATGAGTGTTGTGATAGGAAGAATCTATTTTCATACCTTGAAGCATTAGGTAAAAATACTACATTGGAAAAAGATAAGAAAATCATGAAATATAAACATTGTACCATGTTGGGTACTGCATATAGCTCTATTATCCCTAATAAAAAAGAGGAAGTAGAAATATTATTCCATTCTCAAACGTGATTAAAAGCTAAACCAATATACTTCATCATTAACAATGGCATTCATAAAAAATTTATTTTTCCTTAAATAGTTCATAGATTGACCTTTCCACTAATATCTCATGGACAACCATACTTTATTTTATGATTTAGTGTAGGATCCAAGAAATGCAACTCTAATTAGTGTCAATTCATGTACAAAATAAAGCATTTTAGAAATACAGTTCTTTGAAACATCAATCCATTAGAGATATGTGATGTTTTACTTGGTCAACCATATATTTACCATTCTCATACATTCAATGACGTAAATCCTATAGACATTATCAGACATATTGGTGATAATATATATATACCACATACTGAATGTAGTTCATAATTTATTAATATTAGTGTCAAGCTGTGTAAAAAGCTAATCACATATGGTATAATTTTTGTGTTGTTAATGATGAAGTTTAAATGTAAGAACATACTTATGGTGTTAATCCATGCTATAGTTCATCCATTAGTAGAAAAAAAAACATAATAAACCATTTGAGCTTGTGTTAGTCACTTATGAAATCTCATTTATATTACTCGTCATTAAATATGGTCACCTAGTTTTTAACCACAATGAAATGTTCACTACACTGGTAAAAAACCACCCAACCTATGATGATGATATTTATTCTATTGTTCAAGAATGTAAGCATTGGAAGCATTATACTTAGGTAAGGATAATGTGATACCCATAGATCACAAGTTTCTTAAATTATTCAAGACCCAAAATAAGTTTTATCAAGAGTGGCATAAAAATGGTCTTCTTATCTTCAACAATTCCATTTGAACATCAATCATAAGAAGGGAAATTCTAATCCAATCATATATTATATAATCCATTCATGAGTTTTATATTTAATTTATGTACTTGATGCATGGGGAAATGAAGTTTGTGAATGATCAAAATTGTATCCATTTAACATGGCTTTTGCATATATTTCTTAGAATTTATTTTAGAGTAATAAAGTTCCAAGATTATAACATCAAAATGACTCATATATCACCTTAGGTAATTATGCATTCCACATGAGGTAGAGAAACAAAATATTATTGGAGGTTCCTTTTATCAAAGTTCCAAGACATTTTGGTTGTTGTAGATGTACTTTTTTAGGTGACATCTTAGGTCTTATGTATCTAAATACACCAAGTCATATACCACATGTGAAACTTACAAGTTGGTTAATAAGAATCAAGCTTTGTACACACCTATATCAATTTTAACAACACCATGTGAATTTGTTTCCATATATTTTCTCTCAAGATAACCTACTAAAAGCATGGAAATGATTGTGTTTATGTATTAGTTGATAGATTCTTGAAGATAAAAATTCTCATACCTTGTTAGAAATAAATATCAACTTTGAAAATATCTCAATTATGTTTTTAAAATGTCTAGATTCACTTTGGAATCCCATAAACCATTATAAAAGATAGACATACAAAGTTATTGAGTAATGTATGGAAATTAATTTACTCTATACTAGAC
The DNA here is from genome assembly GCA_037957365.1 of Torreya grandis. NCBI lineage: Eukaryota > Viridiplantae > Streptophyta > Pinopsida > Cupressales > Taxaceae > Torreya > Torreya grandis. The sequence goes on along the minus strand of JARHVA010000702.1, from coordinate 3,149,691 downwards.
ACAAAGTTGAAAATAATTATTTCTTTTCATCCATAGACTAATGTAAATATAAAAGTGGTAAATAGGATGATAATGCACATTCTAAGTGTATACAATTTAAAAATTCAATACACTTGGGATGAAAATTTTCCTTTTATTCATTAAACATAGAAAGATCCTTAGAAAACTATACTACACATAGTCCTTTTCATGTTTCCTTGGGGTTTCAAGCTCTAGCACCCATCAACATAGATTATCCTATTATTCCATTAACAATAGAAACTTATTCAACTCAAAATGACTTTTACAAAGTTGTCCTATTCATTGAGTAGAATGAACACATTTAACAAAAAATGAAAATCATTAAATAACTAGTTAAAAAAACATATAAGTAGTGCCATGATAAGCATCAAACACTACACTAAGCATCAATCTTGGTTAGTCCTATATAAAAAAATACCGATAGGACCTTACCATAAACATAGTCAACTTTATTATGGGACCTATACCATCAAAAATAAAGTGGGAGATAAATATTTCAAGTTCAATCCTCCATCCTACCTTGGGTTACATCTAGTATTCAATGTAAAACTTTTACTCCATTACTTTACAACTCTATTGGATACCTCAAATACTACATAGGATCATCAGTAGAAGAATATAAATCCAAATTGTAACATTCTAGTAGAATTATAACAAGTAATTTAATCTCAAGTTAAAATGACACATTGAAAAGAGATCACTCTCTTCAATATTTTTAAAGTAAGTCAAGTTCATTCCAAAGGAATATGGTTTACATAAGTGCAAGTTGTAATTTATTTTTACATATCTTACTATAATTACATGCAATGGGGGCCATTTATATTCAAAGAGAGGTGACTAATCGATGAAGATTTAGGTCACTATTTCTTACTATAGTTTACTTTTGTTTTATATATAGCCTCATTGTATCCTTAACAACAACAACATTAGGTTACACACATACATTCCAATATGAAATATCTAACTCCAATTATATGCTATAACATAAATCCTATAGTGTCATTACTATAGACCTAAGATCATTAGTAACAATAGTTAGCACTTGACATCAAAAAATTCATTAGTCATGAAGTGGTTATTACCAAATATTGTAATGGTTTAACTGATGTTTCATCTCTCTTCCTTATATATTAATTTATAGTTCCATTATTTGTATTTCATTATGTAGACAGCAATGAATTTAGGAAGCACATAGACACCACACATTTGATCTCTTATATATTGTACAAAACTTAGCATTTTTTTATATTATAGTTCTACATTGATTGTCATTGTCTTCTTTGATTTTCTTGTTATTTAACACATAAAACATTCATATTCTATACCATTCATAATATAATTTCATTCATAACCATCTTAAATCTATTTAAGTAGGTATTTTACTAGGTCTCCTCTAGGCCCCATATCACTTTCTTTTGAGATGAGTAACTTGTAGGCTATATACCTCAACTCAAATTGGGGATACATTAGTGGGATTATCATAGACACTTAAGCTTCCATTAATATAAAAATTATATTTTGGGATAAAATGCAAGTTTAAAAGTTTTTAGATAGGTTCAAATATATTTATACACTATGAAAATGTTTTAGCCATATGTCATGCATATGTACTTAATTTTTAAGGACAAAACTAGAAATTTAGATACACTTAAGTATATATTTCATGTAGGTGAACATATTTTAATAAGAAAAAAGTTACATATGTTTAAATATTCAATTTTTCAAATACACTTTATGATGTATGCAAGGCATATACACTCATTTTTTAGAATCATGAGATATAGGTTATCAAATTCAACACAAATAGAAAATAAAAGAATATCATTTTATATCATGTCAACATCAATTATTTTAGATTAAGGGCATGAACACAAGTCATGTTATTAATGATAGAATTATTAGATTGCACTGATTCATAGGTATGAATAATTTTCATGCACATACACACTACTACCATTATTTATTTGTAAATAGTTTATGGTAGCTAGAAGTGAGAACATTTGAATCTATTAAGTTAATTTGGTTGTGGTTAAATGATGTTCAATAAATTTTGCATTACTCATAGTGAGCTAATATGTGGATCACACTTTCTATCTTGGGATTATAAGACCAGTTTAGGATTAGTTACAAGATTTAGTGTAGTTGAAATTCATTTCACCAATCATAATGTATCAAATATGTTATAAATAAAAAACCTTGAGGTAACTTACAAATTTTCATATTTTTAGTGTTTTTACAACCCCTAATCTCCACAAAATAATATGCATTCTAGTAAAATTAAGCATTTAATTAGACTATTAAATTAAGAGACATAATGGAGGAGGTATGCTTGGGGAATGAAAAGGTGATGATGAGGAAGTTTATGTCAGTGCATCATCTAAGAAATTGTGCTTTGGGATTTTATTTGAAAGAATGAAATTATTCAATCAGATTGGAAATTTGAGTTGTAAGGCATGCCATGGGTGCATAATATTTGTATTATTATTATTATTAAGGTTTGAATTAAGTGATCAAGAAACAAAATAATATGGAGGGTAATAAACATGAAAGTCTCGATAGAGATTTTCAGGTTTTCTAAGAAAATATTAGGGTGCCCTTTCCAAAAAGATCAAAGAATAAGATAAAAAGAAAATCTTGGTGACATGTGAAATTTTATATCACTTTAAAAAAATAATAAGATAAAAATAAAATATTTGTATCACTTATCTTGAGTTCAAAATTCTATTGTGCAACATATTTATAGTTTATGTTAGGTCAATAGGTGTCCTACAATGGGATGTGAGGAAATGTGGCATTGGATGAGGTGAAATGTCCATGAGTGCATAAAAATTAATGAATGAATCTAATTTTTTCATAAATTTTACTATTATAACATACTTTTTCTTAAAATTACATATAGAAGAGGGATCAGAAGATAAAAATCACCCAATTCAATGATCAAATAATTTGACATTTATTTAATCATCATAAAGAATTCAACCATCACCAAAGAATTTAAAAATAGGAATGAAAAATAATTAACAAAATGTTTAAATGAAATGTATGGTAAATATCAAAACATATAAAAGGTACCTTAAATGGTTTGAAAAATGCCTCAATTTTTTTTTACAAAAATGTCGAAAGATATAAAAGGCATGTGAATTGTCTTGGTAAAATGCCTAAAAGGAATGCCTACAAAATATACACCAAATGTTGTTATTAAATATTATTTGATGATTTTCACATCATTGTTGGGAAGAGAGTTGGTTTATGGACTACCATTTTTACAAGATAAGTTAAATATTTCTTAAAAGTCCTCAAAGACTTTTAAGGAAATATATTATCGATAAAACCATGTGTTAACTTTTAAAACTTAAAATTTTAGTAATTAAAAAACACCTAATCTCCATAAATAAAATAAGCATTAAACAAAAAATAGGCATTTAATTAGATGAATATAACAATGAAATAAAGGGAAGGGATAAGCTTGGGGAACGAGAGGGTGATGATGAAGATGTTGATGCCTATGCATAATCTGTCAAAATTTATTATATTTCACAATGATATAATTACTAATTTTAAATGTTTCCTTTTCCTTGTATCATTCCCACTCTTTCTTTGGTTTTTATACTGAGGGTTTCACATTACATAAATAAGAAGTGAAAATGAGTGTTTCTATTTTCTTGAAAGGAAATAAACCATTATGTTCAATTAGGAATGAAAGTTTTAGGGCATGATAGGAGTGCATACTTATATTTTTATATTGTAAAGGGTAAGGTTCTAATACGATCAAAGGAAAAAAACTAAAAATCTTGGAGACACGTAAAAAATTAATATTTTCAAAAAAAGAAAAGGGATTAAGGGAATCTCTACAATACCTATGATGGGATCAACAATCTGTGGCATATAATTTTTGGAATGTTTTTTTATATTGATGGACATGAGTGCATTAAAAATACTAGGTAAAAATATTTTTTTCATCTATTTGATTATTATAAGGTACTTTTTAATTAAAATTACATTAATAATAAGGGGGGGGGGATGTGACAACAAATGACCAAACATGATGAAGTGATAACTATAGAAGGTAATGTAACTTTTTAGGCATTGAAAAAGAGATGTAAGTTGTAATGGAAAAGTGGAGTGGTGTTGGAGCATAATGGATGTGAGAAATTAATAATTAATAGTAGATTTTAAAATGTAGTTGGCAAAATGCCTCAAAGAGACTTGATTTTATGGAATACAATGATTACAAGACATGCATGATAAGGGTTTTCAAAGTATGGTCTCAAATTCCTTACTTGGCGAAGCACACTTGAATATAAAATAGGCATATAAACTATTTTAGACATGAATGGAAAATGTGGAATCGTATAGAACGCACCTCTACTATGTGATAAAACACATTAATAATATTTATAGGAATGTAAAATCATATAATAGATATGCAAATTGTTTTAAAAAATGTTCATTTGAAATTAATGGGAAAAGTGAAACCATACAAAATGCACATAATTTTTCCATCCAAAGAAATCACCTCTAGAAAATTTATGAAAAAAAGGTTTGCAATGGATGATTTTAAACTTTTCAACTTGACAAAGAACTTTCAAACATACACTAACAATGAAAAAATGTGGTTGACAAAATGCTTTAAAGACATGTGATTTCATAGAATATAATGATTGTATAACTTTCACAAAAATAATTTTGAATGGAAAATTTTAAACATTTTGACCTAACCAAACACTCTCTAACATACATTGGCCATGAAAAAATGTAATGGACAAAATGCCTCAAAAATATAATTCCATGGAATGTAATGATTCCAAAACATGTACCAAAATAAATGTAATGATTTCATGGAATAATTTTATGTATTATTTTTGACAAGTTATAAAATATACATAATTTATGAAATATTTAAATCAATATATAAATACATTTATATATTTATAAAATCTTTCAACACCTCTAATCTTAGTGAAATATAATTAACTTTAGACACTGTAATCTAATTTTCAATAGTTAAACTCCAGTGTAAATACTATTATTTTGTAGTTATACTTACCTATGCCAAAGGATATTAATAAAATAATTCAAGTTATTATAAGTGGTGGTGTTGGTGATAGTTGCAAGCCTAAAACATTGAGAATTCCAATTGTTGAAAAATAATGTTACTCATATAACCATAATCAATCTACCCCCACTAAAAACACACCTCATCTCACACCAAAGTCATGGTGTTGAAACATATTTATTAAATGAGTAGATGGAAACCCAATATAAATAAAACTTTTGCAATATAAATAACACACATGCCTTTAAATGCTTACATTGAGACACAACCAAGTTAGGTAACTTGTTAACAGTCTTTGAAACATGTTAATAATCTACCTATGGCTATAGTTATGGTTTTATATGTTTCCAAAATCTAAGGAATCTAAATTGTGTTGTTATGGCAACATCCACTACCACAAATAAGAGTATAAGTAGTATTGAAAAAATGGTAGTGTAAGGGTATAAGTAGTATTAAAAAAATCAATAACAATAAAATCAATAACAAGTCTTCCATCAGAGAATGGCTTGTGGACTTGTTAAAATAGGTATATCCATATGGAAGCTCTGTGATTCCACTCAACAAACTAGGACCATAGATAACAAAGTATCCTATATAAGCTAATGAGTCTCCAAGTTTCAGTATAAGGATATAAGTAATACTGAAAAAATAGTATTTAATTTATTTAAGTATTATTAAGAAAATGATATTTAATTTAATTTACTTATTTCACTATTAAAAGTAAACATACAACATGATTATAAGTAAACATAAATAAGAAATATTGGCTTGAAAATTTCATTTCAATCAATGCATATTAAATATAATTCTAAGTGGGAGATTCAACAATAGACAACTACAATGAACATAGATTCTAGACATGGATTTGAAAGGAAGTTCACTTTAGGTGTGACCAAGTGGTTGACATGTTGGATGATATGTATTATAACCTAGTGCATATGTAACATAAACATAATATGATATTATTGGTTTATGAGGATTTTATTCATATGTGCATAAATTAAAATGAGAATCCAAGATCTTTGAATTCATCAATGTGTAATGTAATTTTAATTATAGTAGTAACCATGATTAAATCCATGTTAGATGGAAATTATTTTTCATGCAAGTGGGCTAAGAAGATCCAAGAGAATACAAATATGAAGAATTAGAAATATGGAATACCTAAACTAAATTGGTAACAGAGCTATGAACATCTATACTTGTTAAAGAGATCATAAAGATTAGGTGGACTATGACAATAAAAAGAATGGTAACAAGCAAGAAAGATTACCACTCAATAGCTAAAGTAATTTAAAAAATGAAATAAAATAGGTACAAGAAAAGGAAAGTGAAAATAACTTGTATAAGAAGAATAAAGATTACCACAAGTAATGGATGTTAAATTTATAACTTATAGAAGAGTAAATGGTATCAAAATAAAAGTAGTTTTGTATTCAAAGAATAATATGGGACACAATATTAGATCTATTTTGAGAGGTTGATGAAGGTAGAGGAGTAAATGAACACAAATGACTTTTTTGACAACAAGAATAAGATAATTTGAATATCCCTTCAAAGTAAAGAGGGTTCAACAACTTGGTTGGTTGGGTTAAAAAGTTAGACTGGTTTACCATTGGATCTTGATCGGTCGTATTTATGGTTATTCTTCTTCATCAAGATGAAGAACGTATTTCATGAGAGAGCAACATAATAAATGGTCGATCTTAAGATTCGAAGTAATTTATGGCAATAGATTTAAATTTCATAGAGAGAAAGATTAATAATATGACCTTGATGACAAGAAAAATCTAAAAATTACATGAGTGTACCTATTTAAGTTGTAAATAAAATAAGAATATACATTATATTGAATTTATGAGCCCTTGTAATTAATGAGGAACCTCAACATTAAATTTAGTATCTTCTTGTATAATCAACGCAAGGTTTGAACGACCTTAATGTTGTTTTCTAATCATTAACAAATGACTCAAAAAGGATTCTAAGTGTAATTCATTAAGTTATATAAGGCTTAAGGGAATAAACACTTGGGTATAAATATTAATCCTTATTAATTATGAAAACTTCAATAGATGAGATCGAACATGAGACAAACCTTTATAACTTAGTTGGTTCTCTCCTAGGGATTAGATCAATGTTTTTAAAGTTGTGAAATTAGTAAGGGTCATGATTATTGATCATCATTATGATGAATTATGGACAATTATATTTTGAGTATACTCTTATGTGGAGATTTTTTAATACTTAGATATTTAACTCCTCATATTAAGTTATTTCATACTTCTTAAATTAAATACTAAATCACCTCACATTTAAGTATGTTCATACTTTTTAAGTTAAAGATATAAGGTAACACCTTGGGTAAAATGTGGTAGTTGTTCAATTTTTAAATGTAATTTTAGTTCAAACTTGGTTCCTCTTTTCATTACATAGACCTATAGACTTAACCAAAATATTTTTATGGCTTAGTTGCATGGGTTTGCATTTTTTATGGCTTAGCATAGAAATATTGGCTAGACAATTTTTAGATTTATACATTAAAATTTGGATTTGCTTCTAAGGCTTGGTCACTTTTTAAGACTCGGATTATTCATAGTTTGTTTAGTTTTTGAATGGATTTAGTAAAGTCTTTAGGAAGCCTTAGAAGTCATTTATATGGCTATTGATGAACCTCATGAGCCTTGCATTAGATATATTGTCTTATATAATGGACTAGGAATTTAAATCATTAATTTACCAAGATTTATGCCTTGAGAATGCCATTTAAGTGGATGTTACAATTTGAGGACACGAGATGCATGATGGTCTAGATGAAGATGTCTAGGCATGTTATTCAACCTTATGAAATTTATGTTTGACTGCACATTTAGAAACATTTGAATTGGTAAATGGAATTATGATCTTTGGCAATGGCATAACTTTACAAGTATTATATTTTTTTGGCCTATTTATGATCATAACTTTGCATTTAGAAAATGAAGGCTAATTTGGTGGAGCTTCTATATTAATTTAAAATGATTAATTATGGGAGCCTATGTAATAAAAAAAAATTCAAGTAGATGTGAACTTATTGGTCACCATAATTAATGGGTAATGGGTTCATTGTAATTCTACAATGTAAAATTAGTTAGATTCAAATTTTTTAAAATGTCATTGGTTTTAGTAGTATCACATAAGGGTCTGATAGATACTCCATGCTGACTTCGTTAACCTTTCTGATAATTTTACAATAATAATCAAAATTTGCAACATATGACTTCATAAAATAGTGTTCATATTTTAGACTTCTTAATAATAAAAAAATTATGAAAGACAAAAGATGAGATATTGAATTTTTCATTGTGTTTACTATAAAATGAATGATAGAAAACATATGTATAGTTTTCTAAAAATAAAACATACACCAGATATTACAATCAATGATATTAAAGAATTAGATGAACCATATTCAATAGGATCATTTGTATCTTTGATTATAATTTATCAACGAACCAACATATAGTTTAATATATATGTCAAAGATAGAGAAACAAAGCATAATACTGCAACAATAAGCCTGTATTTATTTACATATTACTTCTTCTTGCATTATAGCTATATTTATTTACAAATTAATTATAGCTATTTAGTTTTAGATTAAACATGGTAAACAATATGAATTTTTTTTAATGACATACAAAATTAGCTAATGTCTAACAAAATTGCCATTTTATATTTTAAAAAATGTTATATGGAATGTGCCAAAATATTATCAAACTCTTTGTGCAAATCTTGCCTCATTTTTTGAACCATTAAATAATGAAAGCATTGTACTAAAAAAAATTTGAAAAAAATAACAACATCAAATATCAAGGCAAGTCTCCATTTTATTATTTTTTATAGATTAAAAATAAATTGAAATTGTGTTTTTTTCATTAAATTACCATTTCATAAATCACTAGCTAACAGTAAAAATTATAGGTTATGGTAACGTTAAAGGAAAATAAAAATTACTTTTCTCCCTTTGAGATAATTTTTAATTCATTCCAACATGCAATCCTAATAATAGATCCTAATACTAATGATGATTTATGATAGATTTTACCAAGATCTCTGAGTAGCGGACACATGATGAACGTTGAATTCCTATAGAGGTATAATGAGAGCTCCGAAAATGAGAAAAGTCCACAAAATAAATATTTGAATTAGCCACTTTAGGAAAAAAGAAAGTACATATAGGTTGATATTAGGTCACTAAAAAGGTAAAACCCTAACTCACAATTAAAACCCACTTAAAGATAAATGACCCCTAATGACTTAATTAACTAACCTAAGTAAGCTGAAAAGACGTGTAGGTGAAACCACTAGGTGGAAAAAATCCTACACTAACAATTTAAATTTTCTAAGATGCCCAAAAAATCCATGCCATACATATTCCATGAATTGACATGAAACATTCATACAAAAGATGAAAAATTTGAATATATATTACATAAACCTATGTTTGACATTATATTGCCAAATATAACAACCATATCATTTGAAGAATATCAAAAAGACATTTATCAACTATATTTATATTATGAAAATTCCAAATGAACAACACATTTACATTTGGAATGGATAATACTATTTTTTTATTTAACAACAATGAGCCATAATTCAAATCCAATAAGTTATTTTACATTCTTCATTGCTTAAATGTTTTCAACATGAAGATAGCCAGTTCCTCAATGAATTAATAATTTATTACCGATTTTTTTACTTAACGATATTACAAGAATATGAAAAAATGGCACAATAGATTTTTGACATTCCTAATGTTGAGCAGACTTTTTTTTGAGTGATTATAGTATCAAATTAACTATCCTAAACTAATTCTAAGTTTATAATTGCACATCTCCATTAGACACTATGTTCAAATGCCCATTACTTTGAAAATTTTAAAAATTTTATTGTTATTTTTTTTGTAAACTATGGAAGCTATAATCGTGCAAAAAGATGTTGACTTAATACTTATTTTTCAATGACTTTGAACATATTTATATGGTATAGACTTTATCTGACAAATTTGTGTTCTAGATAGACTGTATCTTTACCATCTCCTTTCTATCAGTATAAAAATATGAAAAAATACTATTTAAATATAATTTGAAAATTTACTATTATATTATGGCTATTCAATTTGTTCAAGTGCTTTATATGAATATTTTATTTTAATTTACTCTTAATTGAATTTTTTACTTCTATAAGAATCAAATATTTTCCCCCTTTTACACATTACATTTGGTGAGTTGAATCCATCAAAAATGATATGATGTTAAAATAATTCCCAAGATATTATATCAAATGTAAGTGTATCTAAAGTTATTAGATTAACCAAAAATTAGAATTTCTTAACAACAAATCTAGTGTTTTAGTCAAATATAGAATCTACATAAAAAATTAAGGATCAAACCTTTAAGACATGTTTCCTTCTATCCTAATACATAATCATAACTCTTGTAAGATATTTATCTATATTATCAAACTGTTGAATCCAACACAAATACAAACAAGTACTTGGTAAGTAAATGTTCTTTATATTATTTGAATAAATGTTCTTATAACTATACCACATGACTCAACTTTTTTATTATATTAAAACTTAAATTAGTGTATATAGATAGTTTCACTCATAATATTATATTTCTATTTTATCTTGTAGTTGAATTGGGAGGAAGAACAAAGCCCAATTCCACTGTGTAAATTTTATTATGATGTAGGATTTGATTTGGCTTAGAGTAAATTTTATGTTCTATCAAATAGTAAGTTTGATTAAGATTTGTCATCATCTATAAATAATTATAATATTGTGTAAATTCTTTTATTTTAGGTAGTTTAAATTGATAAATAGAAATTCTTAATGTGAACTCTTGTATTCATAAATTGTGCCTACAATCACTAATTCTAGTTAAGAGGTATGGAATAAAACATTTATTTTTGAATGGGTTAAAGATTTTGGATCATAAGGTGTAAGAGAAGAACTTGTGATTTGGTTTATGAACACATGTATATACCCCACACATCCAATTTTATTAGAAATAGGAACAAAGCGATACCTAATTCTTTCTCATTTAGAAAAAACATGTGAGATCACTTAGAGACCTCTTTAGAATCATGTAATATGAAGCTTATAAAAATTTGGAATCAATAATTACCTATCTTTAAAATTTGAAACTATAGTATTAAAATGTATAATTACTCAACAAATATAATTCTACATCCCAATAAAATATGTTGTCACTCAAGTAAAACTTTATTTACATACTTAGACAAAGTTTTAGTATTGTTATAGGTAGGTACCTGGTCCTACTATGTTTTGAGAATTTCATTATAGATATAAACACATTAATTGATAATGCTAATTTTTGACACATATTTAACTGTATGACTTGTGCCCAAATACATGACTCTTATTTATCAGTCCTCTAACCCAATCATCTACATATGAGCTTAAGCCTTTCTTTATCATCATTACTACACAAAAATTCTCTAATCAAATGCTCAAACTCATCCACACTATCCTTAGATCTCCATTTAATGACAACTATCTATGGTCTTCTAGGTTAGGTCATTGATAAGAAAATAAGACTACTAACACCGACCTATTCACCTAGAGTGGCGATGTCTTGTTATAAATAATGGCTAGTTTCCAAATTTTGAATCAATTTTTTGGGTCTTCCCACACATTTCATAAGGATAGCTAAAGGAAAATTTCAAAATGTTTTATTATCAATACAATTAAAGGTCATTCATTATCCCCACTTTATATCACTTGGTTGCTAGCTAACATAGTATTGCACATTGATCAAATATGTCTTACTCTTTCCAAATTGAGATCATTCATAAGGAGCAATCATGAGCCAAGTCTAAAACATCTCAAAATAAGTCAAGAGTTATTATGTTCAAGTATCAAATCTATATTTCTAGTTTCATAAGGATCAAAATTGCACAATCACTCTACATGTAAGAACTACATGGACTTGATTTCCATCTTTGAATTACTCGATACGTAGGAAATCCTCAATCATCAAGGGAGTGATTGAGTCCAGCTTAGGCTATTATATACCTTTATTTTTTGTAGGTTTCAGGATTTCAAGGTGCCCTTAGATATTTTTAATGAAAAAAAGGAAAACAAAAAATTTTGAGTGGCATAATTTGAATTACAATATCTTAGCCTACTCAGCACACATAAACATAGATGACACACTAACTGTATTTTCATCATAGTAAATGCAAAGAGGGTTATGGTTAATGGACTTAGATAATGCATGTTTTTATCCACTTACAATGGTAATGTATATAAATATTCTAGGACTATACATCTAATATGTCATTGTTAAAGTTTTTCTTCTTTCTATCTTTTCGTGTCCGTCATTAGTCAAATCAACTAGGATCAATCTGTGGTCAATAAATATGAATGGTATGCACTATTATCTAACCAAGGTAATTTTTTCTAAAAATAATTTTAGATCATAATCCTGATCTTGAGCATACACTATCACATATTTAACATATTGATATAGATATCATGTTTTAAACCTATTAGCACAAAGTATTTATTGCTAAATCAAAAAATATGACAAATAATAAAATTGGAAAAAGAAACATTTTTTCAAATGTTGGCGTGGGCATTTTTTTCTATGGATTCAAAGTTATAGGTTGAGATTCAAAACCATGATATCATTATTAGGTTTTTTGTTGGTTTCCTATAAGAATAAGGTTTACAGAGGATATGCAGTAAAATGATATAATAAAAAACCCTACCTTTCTATTTTTATTTTATGTTCAAATGCAATTTTTAAAATTTATACATAGGTATCATATACTTAATCATTTTTACATGGACAAGTAAAATAATTATTTTCCTATGTGTCTATAAAGAATAAATAATTTTTTATGCAAAGAACTAGTCTTGGGAGAGGACCCTTACCCTTTTGATTCCAAGGGCTAAGTAAATTAGAGGTAAAAAGGGGAAAATTTGAGAGATTCAAGAGCATTTAATAGAAAATCACTTGATGATCTAATTTCTAGTTGGGGAATTTTTTAGGGTCATGGGAACTTAAGGCCTAAATTGAATTTTATAAGGAGGATTTTGTATTTTAAAAAAAGGAGTTTTTTCCTCCTAATTTTGGGTGCTACACTTGGAGGTTGGGGATAAAAGGAAAAGAGATGTTAATTTGAATTTTAAGGGATTATGCATTTTTGTAATATTAAATTGATGATCAATTATGTTAATCTTGTTCAAAGTGAGTTGAGGATGAAAACCTTTGAGTGTACCAAGGGTTTGGGGATGAAAACCTCGATTTGGTCATTGAGGGAAGCTCTATTCAAGGGCTGTAAATTTGATTTAGATTTGAATGGTCACATGAAATTAGTCTTAAAAAGCTGTTTTAAAAAACCACTTTATTTGGAAAATTGATGAACCCCTTAGAAACTTGGTGATTGCATTTTTTTAAGTCAAATAGGTGAGTAACTTGCTTGTGGAGGTTGTTTGCTGATTTTAGAAGCCATCCGTAGGGTGGAGAATTGATTAGAGGGATGTTTTAATGTAAAACCCTCTTTGAGGTCTTATAGGTATTTTTATCAATTTTTTATAGATTTGGTGATATATTTGTGGGATAATTTATAGGGTTTGAGGACCATTCCATGCCATAAAATATTCAAAAATTTATTATTTATTATTTTCCCAATATTGGTGGCTTGCATTGGAGAATTTTGAAGGCCTTTAAAGGGGTTAAATTGGGGTACTTCATTCTAAATTATTTGTAAAATTTCTCATAATTATTTGTGAGTATTTACAAGGTTATAAGGAAAAATTAATGAAGGAAATGCAGTTGTATTAGCAAGAAAAATTCAAATTATTGCAAGGGCAATATTTAGTCATATCTCCATTAATACCTTACCAAAAGAGGTATTTTGTTTCAGTTTCACATTTAAAAATTTTGGGGTTGAATTTTATTGCGTTTGATTTGAATTTGGATTATTATTCCTAGTTAGGGTTTGTTGATTATAAATCTTAGAATCTAGAAATAAATTATAGAATTTTTAGGATTTGTGAAAAACCCTTAATTATTTAATTTATTTCAATTTGGGGACATTACAGTGGTATCAAAGCCATGTCATGTCCATCTATAGGATTCAAATACTTATGTCAACTAGTGACATGGATAACACTAGGGTTGAGAGTTTTGTTTAGGCCCAAGATTATTTTATGGGGAACATGACTACATTCCCTTAAATAGTGAAGGGAAAGAATGGGAATAAACCCATTTAAGTGGAGGGAAAAAATTTAATTCAATGGGATATAATTGAATATTATGACACATACATCCTTGTTCAAAAGGGGAAGGAGATTCAGAGAATGGATATCATTGAAATAAGGAAAAGGGCACCATGGGCATGTAGCCATACATGACAATTTGGGGAAAATAGTTCTTCCAACTTTTGATGGGCATCTAGGTATTTAAGTGAGAGTTTATGTGGAAAATTTAAATTAATACCTTAAATTGAGGCCCAGGGGTAAAAAGGAGGCTCTAACTTTCATCATCCAACATTTGGATGGGGATAACCATGAATGGTGACATCGTGGATGGAAATCGCAAGGGCATGGCATAATTGGGACATATGAGGAGATTTTTGAGAATATCATTAAGGAGTTTGGTAAGAAGGTAGAGACACAAAAATAATAAATATTAATTGTTAGGTTGTGGAGCTAAAAGCTTCAACTTGTTGCAGACAAAGAAAAAGAGGTTGTTGAAGACCCGGAAGCACCGACGTCGGTCATGATCAGTGCAGAAGGCAACCGGTGATGGCAGGAAGTTAGCCAACATCGGCAGAACTAGGCAAGCAGGGACTGGTGTCAATCGCCTGTGTGTTCTAGAATTGTTTGTTGCATGAACAGTTAGTTTAGTGAACGGAGTGTTTGCATGTAAAGGGTATTTTGAGTCTTGAGCTACGTTTTTATTATTAGTAAAATAGAAGTCTAAGTTATTTTTTAAGTCTGGGATCTATTTATAGACCCATTAGCATGTATTGTAAAGTGTGCTAGTGAAGAGAACAAAGTGTGTGTTTCTCCTAGTTCCACTAATGAGCTAGAAAGGAAGGCAAGGAAGATCCTTCCATGGTGAGTATGGTCTATTGAATTGTAGGTTGCAGGTTCATGGGAGATCAACTTGAAGTACTATAGAATGTTTGGTGTACTAGCAGGATTATTACTGACTGGTTGGAGAGGTGAACACCAATTTTGTGTGTGAGTTGTGTGTTGGGACCGTTTTTGGTAGGAGAGTGTTTTGAATAAGAATTATTGTACACTTGAGGTGTGGGAAGCCTCTGTAAGGTGGAAGAGTGTGGTGGCTCTTTATTGTATTCTTTTCTGTACAAGTATTAATATATAAGAGTGTATATTGTCTCTCATATTCTGTGCTATTGGTGAATTCTAGTTACTTGTGTTTTTGGTTATTTCTGCATGTCTAAGTTGCTTATACATTGGTAATCATGTGTACTCTTAAATCTGACAAGTTGTGTCAGAATTTTGGGAAAATTTGGTCCTGTCAAATGGTATCAGAGTGAGGTTGGACGTTCTCAGAGTGAGCTTGACTAACAGGTGGTTTAGATCTGTTAAGTGTTGTTGATTACAGGTTACTCACAGGGGTTGCTATTTGAGTGGGAGTATAGCAAGGTAGAAGAATGGAGAAATTTAGACATAGGTGTAGCACCACAGAGAGTATGGTGGGTTGTCTTCAAGTGGGAGCTTGAAGAGGAATACAAGCCAGGATGCAAATTAGATAGAGTAATGGTATGGGTACAGGGGCAGCTCTTTATCTCCAAGTGGGAGATTGTTAGGGTGTGGAGCTAAAAGCTTCACCTAAGGCAAACAAGAGAAGGAGGTTTCTGAGCATGACAGTCACCGACATCGGTAGGCCACAACCAATGTTGGTCAGGGGAGCGCAGAAGGAAATCAGCATCGACAGGAGATCGGCCGGCGTCGGTCACCTCTAGGAAGGCAGGGACTGACGTCGGTCGCCTGTGGTGGATAGAACTGTTGTTGATGAATAGTCAGTTAACTGAACACATTATTTGCATGATAAAGACCAGTTTGAGTCTTTGAGCCACCCATCTAATTAAGTGTATGCATGAGATCTATATAATAGACTCATGGGTTGTATTGTTAAGTGTTGAACTTATAGAACCCAAGTGTGGAGCTTGGAGAGTTCTTCCCATGGTGGAATCAAGTAGGATTCCCCATGTATGTAAGATCAGGTTTGATATGTAGGGAGTTGCAGGGTCATGGAGGAGATCTACATGTGATAAGTAAGATCAGGTTGGTCTGCAGGGAGATGTGTGAATGCGAGGGTCAGAAAGGAGATCGGCGGGGAAGCAAGATCCAAGGTGACAGCAATACATCAAGAGCAAGATCATGGTTAGATCTACATGGAGTACCAGTTCATACTCAATTGTACAGATGTACAATGAGTTGAACAATAGCTTGTGTTAGCTGTGTGTTGTGACCTATGAGAGAAGATTACTCAGGTGGGAAGATTACTTGGAGCCCTTGAGGTGTGGAAGGCCTTGTAGAGGTGGAAGAAGAGTGTGATCTCTTTATTTTAATTTCCTTTGTAATGAGTTGAATACAATTGTGTGTTGCCTCTCATATTTTGTGTTATTTCTCATTGATAGTTATTTGTTCTTCTGGGTATTATGCATGTTTAAGTTGCTTATACATTGGTAATCATGTGTGCTCTTAAATCTGACAAGTTGTGTCAGAACTTTGGGAAACTTTGGTCCTATCATTAATGGTACCAAACAAGGACTTCCAATTGCATAAAAGGCAACCATTGAAGCAATAAACCAAGCCTATTTTCTCATTATACATGTTATCATAGCATATAGGATATTTTAAATTATTTTTAGGATGTTTATGTTTAACCATTTATATTGCACATGTATGTATTTTTTAGGATATTTTTTTCCTCCCTTACTAGAAAGTTGGTTACCTGATTCAAGTAAAACATTTTGTATATATTATACCATGTTCTTCATGAATAAATCAATCAAGTTTATTTTGTGCAATAATATGGTATCAGAGCCTCAAGAGTCTGATCACTGAACAACAACTTGCCTGAGTTTGAAGACAATGAAGGATTTATCTTACCTAAAAAACATGGAGGATCAGGTGAAAATCCTAGTATCAACAAAGTAGTGTTGAAGTAGCATTCCAAAGGTTTGGAAGAAGCCAAACTGTGCCATGTGTTGTGAATTAACCAAAGCTTGGCTGAAAAGTATGGGTTGGAAGTTAAGACAACATTAAAACCTAGATGTATAATGATGACCACATGTAATAGAGACAATGTAATTCTAATAGATGCATCAGTATTTGGCATATCAAAGTGAAAGCCTGATTAATGCCTAATATGCAATCTATTCAAAGTATTTTGATCCTCATAGAAGTAAGTAAGGTGATAGAAAATCCCAGCCAAGGCTTTATGCTATAAGCTATTAGAATAAATTGTAGAGCATTAAAGCCATGAAATGAACTATGTGGAGACTACCATCTATGTCCAACATAAGTTATAATGTTAATACCAATGAAATACACTAAGGAGACTCATAGGTTGTGGAAAACCATCATGATACTCAAGAGATCTCTAGTTTATAATTTGCCTTTCTAGAAGCCCTCTATGATAGCAGGAACCTTTAGTTCAATGAGATAATATGAAAAATACTTTTAAAATATTTTTTATTTGATGTGCACTTTGAAACAAGGATAATACAAGCATAACTCAAAGATGGATATGATGGATACTTTGAAGATGAGGTTGATCACTCTAGGAAGTGTCCCTATTTCTCATCTTGTACTTATTGAGCTTTTCTCCAAGCTCAATTTTCCCACTAGTGAATAAAAAGACCTATAATTTTCTCTCATATAAATAAAATAATTATTTTTATTTACAATGTCTACTCCAAAATTAATTCTATATGATGCCTAAATTATCAAAGGCCTAAACTATGCCACCTAAAAAATGAAGATGCACACAATTTTTCAATTTCAAGGACTATGGGGCATCATGATAGGGATTGTTTAGGTTCTTACTAATATTGATGCACTCAAAAAATAGGAAATAGCTAATGCCAAAGCCTTAATGTTGATTATGTTAAGCATTATTCATGACATGTAGCCACATGTCAGGGATTCAAATAGATCAAAAATAATGTGGGATAAATTAGTAAACATCTATGAGGTTAAAAATAAGACAAATATCTTCCATCTACAATCAAGACTTCACACACTCTCTATAGAGCCTGATGCGAAAGTCAAGGAATTCTTACATCGAGTGGTTGAGCTATGAACATTACTATTACCACTAGATAAGATGGTAGATGACCAAATATTGGTCTTGATCATCCTAAGAACACTACCTTCCAAAGTTAGAGTGTTTTGCATGATGCTAAATATCTCTAAGTAGATAATGTTATTCGAAGAGCTCATGAATTTATAGTAGCAAGAAGCAAACATCAACTCAGTCTAGGATTAGTTGTAAGACAAAGATCTTATCTTGAAAAAATAATGAGGTCATAAGTCTGACAAGGGACTTATAGAGAAGAAACCATAGAAACAAAAACAATAATAATCTCAACATCATTAGAAATCACAAAATTCAAAGAGGTGGTATCACATTTATCAAACTAATACTCATGACATAAACAACTACTAATATAATGGCCTAAAAAAAGAGTCTTCTAGTAAATAAAGCACATCAGGGCATGATGATTCTCAAAAATTGAGAATATGTCCCTATGGGTGGAAGTGGAAGGGACATCTTACAACTCAATAAGTTCTGGATCTAATGATGATACACCTAAAAAAGATAATTATAACTCACATTAGAACTTAGTGTTAGTATCCTAGACCTCACATCCCATGAGGATTATCTAGTTGATAGACTTAGGTGCCACTAAACACATGTCGGGTGACATAAAGTTGTTTAATTCACTAACAGACCAACCCACTAGAGATTAGGTTAGTATCACTAATGATAAAGAGTATACTATAGAAGGAAAAGTCTAAATCATCATTCCTCTCAGAATACAAAAATTTATGCTCTTAAAGGTACTATATATTCTTATATTGATGTCCAACCTCTTATCAGTCAATCAACATTTGAATCATCATCTAAAGGTTGAGTTTCTAGTTGATAATGGCATCATATCCTGTTTAATCTCACAATAAAGTATGGATCTTGCTAGAGCATTTTTAAATATAAATTATTTTCTTTAGATGCTATTTCATCTTTTACAGTAGCTCTATTTTCCTCTACTATAAAATCTACTGATCTCTAACCTTAGCATTATGGTCACCTATCTTTTGGATCTTTATACTAGCTAAGTTTAAAAGGGATGGTACATGGACTTCCCAAGCTGTCCAATTCCTTGCCCATTTTCCCTGGATGTCTTGCAAGTAAACAATATAGGGATCCATTCAAGAAAAACACCTTTCATGCCAAGAATTCTTTAGAGGTTGTTCATACTGATTTGAATTGACCATCATTTACTTCATTTTTAGGATATAAGTACTTTCAAATATTCATGGATGATTACTCTCAAAATACATGGGTTTTTTTATTAAATAAGAAGAGTGAGGCCCTTCATCATTTATAGGTCCTCTATCAGTAGGTTGTGAAGGAGACTGGACAACCTCTTCTTCTCCTTCACTCATATCGAGGGGGGAATTCACATCAAAGAATTTCTTGGCATTCTTAAAATAATAAGGCATCAAACAAAATTTGACTAATCCCTACACACCCCAACATGATGGCATTATTGAGCAACACAATTCTATAGTGTAATAGAAATGGCTTAATGCGTGCTATCAACAATAAGGATGGAGAAATGATATGGGTAGAAGCATTTCAGACAATTGTTTATCTTTTTATCTTCTTAATAGGACACCAATAAATATTATATAGGACAAATCTCTAGAAGAGGTATGAAGTGGTAAAAATTGATCAATTTCTCATCTATGAGTGTTTGATTGCACATCATATATGCATGTCCCAACTCAAAAAAGGAATAAATGTGAGCCAAAAAAATCCCATGCATCTTAATAAGATATATCACTACCTCAAAAATATAACATCCTAAGGAACCTGAGATGAAAAAAAATATTAAAAAGTAGAGATGTGGTTTGTAATGAGTCATCCTTTGAATTAGTGATGTAGAAGGAAGAATCAAAATCAACCACCTCTCACCAATTAATCTTTGAGTCAAAAGATGAGGAGACTTCTCATATATAAGATGAGCTATAAAGGGAGATGTATGTTGATCTTGGAGAATTATAAAATGTTAATATACATCTACCAAGTAGTTATTCACATCAATAAATTAGTTATTCACATCAACAATAGATTTCCCATTTTAAGTGGGTACAAAGCATCATCAAATAATCCCATGTGAAATCTCCCTAGAATATTTCATTTAGAGTCAGAATGAGGATTTAGACAAGAAATGAGGTAAATTTTGCTCTCATGAATATAGTAGTTGATAGTTTCAAACCTGATAATTTTTTAGGAGCACTAAGTTAACCTCAATATAAGAAAGCCATGGATGTTGAGTATGACTAACTCATGTAGAATCATACTTGGGAACCTGTTAATCTACCTACATAAAAGAAAGCCATAGGTTGAAAATGGGATTTTAAAACTAAATATAAGGCAAATGGATCCATAAACAAACAAAAAACATGACTTATAGCAAAGGGATATGCTTATAAATAAGGCATTGACTATGAAAATAACTTTCTACCCACTATGAAGATCAAGAACATTAGAGTTTTTTATAAAATGGCTGCATAGAATGAAAGAAAACTTTAGTAGATGGACATCAAGAGTGATTTCCTAAATGGTTATCTCAAAGAAGTGTACATGACCCAACCAAAAGTATTTATTGATGAAAAACATCCTAAAAAGGTATATCATATGATCAAATCACTATATGTACTGAAACAAACTCCTTGGGCATGGTACATCAAGATCGATGATCACCTTTTGAAGCATGGTTTTAATCATAACCCCTCAGATTCCAACTTGTACATAAAGAAGGTAAGGACAAAAATGATCATTCTTGTTTTTTATGTAGATGATATTGTGATCACTAGAAGTTGAAAATATCAAGTTGATATTGTGAAGAATGAACTCAAAATATCCTTTGACATGATTAATTTTGGGCTACTCCATTACTATCTTAGCTTGGAGATATGGTAAAAATAGAATCATATTTTATCTCGTAAATAAAATATGGTAAGAAACTCTTGGAAAAATATATAATGTTAGATTGTAAACCTATTTCAACACCAAATAAGAAAGGTTTATAACTCTCTCAATTCTAGGACTCACCTCACGTGGATCCAACTCTCTACAGATAACTCATTGAGAGTCTCATCTACTTAACCTACACTAGACTAGACATATATTTTACTATGATCTATCTCTCTAGATTAATATAGGAGCCAATTAAATGTCATTGGGTTACAAAAAATCATGTTTTGAGATATGTTTGAGGTATAATTGATTATGTTCTAGAATACAATAAGAATTTTTAGTTCTTCTTGTAGGGATACACTGACTCAAACTATGTTAAATCTATTGATGATAGAAACTCAACATCAGGATACATATTTCACTTTCTATTTGGATCAATCTCATGGATCAGTAAGAACAAAATTATTTTTTCTCTCTCATCCATTGAGGTAGAGTATCATGCTACATATGGAGATGTGTCTAAGGTGATATGGTTACATTGTATTCTTGCTGATATGGGCATTAGTGAAGAGAAGCCACCAATCCTTCATTGTGAAAATTAGGGTGTGTTGAAGCTAGTGAAGAATCCTATTTTTCATTAGAAAACAAAACACATTGAGGTTAAATTCCAATACATTTGAGATCAAGTCTTAAACCACCACATTTAGCTCTAGTACTACCCAATCAATGCATAGATAGCTGATATACTCACCAAATCCCTTGGAAAGGTGAAATTTGAGCTGTTTAGGGGGTACATTTGTAAAAATAATGTAATAAGAGAGTGGGGGGGATGTTAGCATAGTGTATAGAATATTTTACATTATTTTTAATTTATTTATGTTTAACCATTTATGTTTCGCCTGTATGTATTTTTTAGGGTATTATTTTTCCTCCCTTCCTAGTAGGTTGTTTACCTAATTCAAGTAAAATGTTTTGTATATATTATAATTTGATATTCATGAATAAATCAATCAAGTTAATTTTGTGAAATAATACATTGGGAAACTAATTTATCAATATGATGATTATAAAAAATTAGTGGTTACTAGGAAGCCAAAAATAAATTTTCATATTGGCATGGATAGGTCATTGTATGGGGAGTTTGAGCATAAAAATTTAGTAAATTTTTGGCTTCTTATCAACTATATGGATTAAAAATAAACAAAATTATAAAATTCACAAAGTTTGGAGGCATACAAAATTGAAATTGAGGGGTAGCCACAAAGGGGTGGACAATCAGATTTTTTTGAACCAAAAAGGGAAAATATGGAGCTAGGAAAGCCCTATTTTGAAGAGTATTTTTAAAAAATAAAAAGAGGAAAAATAAAAATTTTCAAAGAAAGAGATAATTTACACACTATCTGGTGCTTCAAGATGCCATGCATTGCATGTGAAAGGGACTCTTAGAGGCAAAAGGGTGACCATGCTAATGGATAATTGAGGCACTCATAACTTCATATATGCTAAAGTGTTTGCAATATATAGGCTACCCACTAAGGAAAATAGTTGATTTAAGGTTTATTTTGGGAATATATCCTCTATTCCATGTATTTAAAAAACTTCCCCACACAATCTGATTTGAATGTCAGGCAAAAAAAAGTTGTGAGTAAATTACAATCCTATAACTTTGATATTAAATATGTGAAGGGTAAATATAGTAAGGTGGCTAATGCCTTGTCAATAAGGATTTATTTATTCTCCTTGAGTAAGTTAACAATATATTTGAGGGATTTAATTATAGGAGTATGCAAGGGATAAGTGGGATACAAATATTTTAGAACGTAAGGTGGTTGACAAAAAATATAAGGTGCATGGGGATCTAATTTTTTATAAGGGCATAATACTTTTAATCCCTTTCTCTAACTTAAAATTCCAAATTATAAGGGCTACTCAATATAATACTATAGATTTTCATGAAGTGTAATTAAAGACATACAAGTAGGTGAGATAAATATTTACATGGAAATATTAAAGGGAGATATTCTATCACTTGTTCAGGAGTGTGTGGTGTGTCAAAAGAATAAGGGAATGGATACATTTATAGATGGTCTCTTGAAACCTCTCCCTATTCCCCACCAAAAATGGGAGATCATAACCATGGATTTCACCATTGGGTCACCCATGTCACAAGGTAAATGGGGAATTTTTTTAGTGGTGTATAGGTTGACAAAATATGCTCATTTTTTACACTTCTAGCCAATTACAATTCCCCTTATATAGCATAAATAGTTTTCAAAGAGGTATTCAAGTCATATGGATTACCCAAAACAATCATAAGTGATAGGGACAACTAGTTTATGATTTATTTTTGGCAATATTTTTCATATTTATAGGTATAAAATTGCTTGCAAGACTAGTTACCAGCCCCAAATAGATGGACAAATTGATATTGTCAATAAGTGGGTGGAAGGGTACCTAAAGAAAAATGTTTTAGGGAAATAAATAGGGTGGAATAGATGGTTTTACATGCCATTTTTTTTCTATAATAATTCAAATGATATTTTTAGTAGTATGCCACCCATCAAATCTTTATGTGGATATGAAGCTCTTTAATTTTTTGATCTCATTTTCAAGGATAGTATGGTGCCTTGAGCTCTTTATTTGGTAAAATAGAGTTCTAAAATTTTAGACTAGATTAAGAATAATTTGCAACAAACGAAAAATCAGCAATAGATTTATGCATATTAAAATAGTGTGGAGAGGTAATTCAAAGAAGGAGACATGGTCAATTTGAGGTTGAAACATTATAATCAATCCTCCTTCAAATAAAGTGGAGCAAAAAAGTTGAGGACACATTTCAATGGGCCAAATAGGATTTTGGGAAGGGTGGGTAAGGTAGCATTTGAGATAAAATTACCATAAGGAAGAAAGATCCATAATGTTTTCCATATTTAATTCCTAAAAAGGGCTCTTGGAAAACACATAACACCTTCCATTGACTTGCCACATCTTGATGAAGAAGGTAAGTTGGTTTTGATTCCAAAAACTATCCTTGAGGTTCATGAGAGGAAGATATATAATTGAAACATAACTAAATACTTGGTTCAATGTAAATATCTGCCGTTAAAAGATGCAACTTGGGAAGGAGTAGCTGTCCTTCAACACATAAGTTTACAATTACTTATGGGCAAGCAATTTTGGGAAGGGAGGACTATAAGTTCCCCCTTTTCAAACTAGTCTTAGGGGAAGACCCTTAGGCTTTTCATTCCTAAGGGATAAGGAAATTACAGGTAAAAAAGGGAACATTTGAGAGTTTTAAGAGCATTTAATAGAAAAGTGATTTATGATTTAATTTCTAGTTGAGGCCATTTTGATGGTCATGGGCACTTAAGCCCTAAAGGGAATTTTAAGAGGCTTTTGTATTTTAAAAAAAATTGGATATTTTTGCTCCTAATTTTGTGTGCTATACTTGGAGATTGAGTAAAAAATGAAAAAATAAGTTCATTTTAAGGGATTATGCATTTTTTTGATATTGAATTGATGATCAAGTGTGTCAAGCTTGTTCAGAGTGAGTTGAGGATGAAAACCTGCAAGTGTACCAAGTATTTTGGGATGAGAATATCCATTCTTTTATTGAGGGAAAATCTATTCAAAGGCTATAATTATGACTCATATTTTCATGGTTACATGCAATTGGTATTACAAAGGTGTATTAGAACACTACATTTTTTAGAAGATTGGTGAACACCTTAAAAAATTGGTCATTGCATTTTGCAGGTCAAGAAGGCAAGAGATTTGCTTATGGAGGTTGTTTTCTAGTATTGGGAGCCACTCCTAGGGTGGAAAATTGATTGGAGGGTTTAATACCCCTCTTTAGAGGTTTATTTATTTTTAAATCCTCTTTTAGGGTTTACAGGTATTTTTATCAATTTGTTTCTAGTTTTGGAAATTTATTTGTGGGATAATTTATAGGGTTTGAGGGCCATTCCATGCCCTAGAATATTCATAAATTTATTATATTATTTTCCTAATATTGGCAACTTGTATTGGAGTATTTTGAAGGCCTTTGAAGTGGATAATTTGGGGGTATTTAATTTTAAATTATTTTTGTATTTATTTATAATTATTTATGAGTATTTTTAAGGGTTACAAGGCATATTTGAAAAAGGAAACATAACTATACTGGCAAGCAAAAATCAATATTATTATAAGGGTAGTATTCCATCATATCACCATTTATACCTTACCAAAAGAGGTATTTTCATTTAGCTTCATATTCAATAATTTTGGGGTTGCATTGGAGTGTGTTTGATTAAAATTTGGATTATTCTTCCCCACTAGGGTTTGCTAATTTTAAATCTTAGAATCTTGAATTAAATTACATAATTTTAGGGATTTGTGGAAAACCCTTTTTTTAGTCATTTGTCATTATTTTGGGACATTAAATTAGTATAAGATCCATGCCTTGTTCATTTATGGGATTCAAATACTTATGCCACATAATGACATGTATAAGACTAGGGTTAAGAGTCATATTCAAGCCCAAGATTGTTTAATTGAGACCATGACTACATTCCCTCAAATAGTGAAGGGAAAGGATGGGAATCATTCCATTGTAGTGAAGGACCAACCTTCAATTCATTGAGATATAATGGAATATTATGATGAGTATTTGACACATACACACTAGTTCATAAGGGAAATGAGATTTAGAGAACATGTAGTGTTGAAACAAGGAAAAAGGCACCATGGTAATGTAAAATACATGATGAGTTAGGGAAAATAATTCTTCAAAATTTTGATGGGGATCTAGGTATTTTATTGAGAGTGTGGTTCGATAAGGTAAATAAATACCTTGAATTGAGGCCTTGGGGGTAGAAATGATGCTCTAAATTTTATCATATAATATTTATATGGAGTTGCCCATAATTGGTGGCATCATGGATGGAAAGAACAAGGGCATGAAATCATTGGGACATATGAGGAACTTTGTGAGAGGATCATTAAGAAGTTTGGTAAGAAGTTAGAGCCACCAAAATAAAAAATTTAAATGGCACCAAAAGGGACATCTAATTATATATAGGTCAACCATTGAAGCAACTAATTTTAAGAGCATTTGCATAAAAAAAAGAAGACAAATAGAAAGTACCAAAGAAAGAGATAAATGCCACATTGTTTAGTGCTTCAAGATGCCATGCATTCCATGTGAAAGGGAATCTTAGAGGAAAAAGGGTGATCCTTATAATTAATAATGCATCCACTCATAATATTATATATGTTAAAGTGGTTTCCATATATAGGCTGCCCATCGAGGAAAATTTTGGATTTAAGGTAACTTTGGGGCATGGATCTTCCATTCCATGTATTTATAACACCTTGTGATTGAATCTCACCATGGGTTCAAATATTATTTTTAAGGTAAATTCCATGTGATATACCTTAAGGAGTTTGATGTTGTGCTTGGATCCTAATGCTTTCAATCCATTAGTGAGTACACTCATAATTTACAAGACTTAAAACTAAAATTCATGGTAGCCAACAAAGAAATTAATCTTCATGGCTTAAGCAATGGGATACCCATGATGGTGATCTCCAAAATGATGAAGAGAGATTTTAATAAGGGGTATATTACATGGGTAGCTATGTTATTTATGTATGATACAAGGTCTTATTTGAATTAGCAATTGTATCACAAGGATTTCCAAGCCATCCTAGATAGAAATAAGGGAGTGTTTGGTGACATACAACATGGGCTACCCACTGATAAGGGGTTTGATCATATAATTGAGTTAGAGGAAGGCACAAGAGTAGTGATTACTACTTCCTACTTCCACCCATGGATCTAAAAGGAGGGGATTGAAAAGGCCATCCAAGAGCTACTTGAGATGGGGCATAGATGACTTAATTCTATCCCATTTTCTTCTTCTATGGTGCTTGTGAAGATGAAATATGGGGCCATGAGGATGTGTATTGATTACAGATTGCTGAACAAAAAGACCATAAAAAATAATTACCCTATACCTAGGATTGATGAGATCATTAATGAGCTTCATGGGGTGGTTTACTTCTCCAAAATAGATTTAAAGACTAATTACCACCAAAAATACATGAGGGAGGAAGATGT
Organism: Torreya grandis; assembly: GCA_037957365.1. Classification (NCBI taxonomy): domain Eukaryota; kingdom Viridiplantae; phylum Streptophyta; class Pinopsida; order Cupressales; family Taxaceae; genus Torreya; species Torreya grandis. The sequence continues at coordinate 3,122,234 of JARHVA010000702.1, read as the reverse complement.
GAAAAAAATAGATTTCCATTGTCACTATAGGAATTATGTGTTTTTGATCATGCCATTTGGTCTCACCAATGATCTTGATAAATTCTAATCTTGTATGAATCACATTTTCAAACAACATTTAAGGAAGTTTGTGCTAGTGTTTTTTGATGATATATTTGTGTATATAAAAATATGGGAAGAACATTTATGTCACTTACATATTATATTGGGAATGCTAAAATAATAAACCCTCTTTTAAATAATATCTAAATTTGAGTTTTCTACTTTTGAAATCTTGTATTTGGGACATGTAATTATTTCTCAAGGGGTCCAAGTGTATTGACAAAAAATTCAAGCCATACTTGATTGGCCAACTCTCACTACTATGACTCAATTGAGAGGTTTTATTGGGTTATGTAGCTATCATCAGAGGTTTATGAAGGTTTTTTTAATCAATTTTATGCCCCATTAGAAACTTAATGAATAAGGGTGCCTTTATGTGTTCTTAAACTAATTTAGAAGGTTTTGAGAGACTCAAGGAGGTGATGAATTATTTCCTCATGAACAAGTGGGCCACAAATATTTTGGAAGGTAATTACGATGGTCGATAAAAAAGATAAAGTACACAAGAATATTATTTTTTATAAGGGTATAATAATTTTAATCCCTTTTTCCAAGTTAAAATTTCAAAATATAAGGGCTGATCATTATGATATTGTATATGGTCATCAAGGGTACTTTAATACATATAAGCAGGTGAGAGAAATATTTTCATGGAAGGGCTTTTAGGGAGACATTCTATCAGATGTTCGAGAGGGTGTGGTGTGGCAAAATAATAAGGGATTTAACACATTTACATCTAGTCTCTTGCAACCTCTCCCTACTCCCCACCAAAAATGGGAGATCATAACCAAAGATTTCATCACTAGGATACCTATGTCACACAGTCAATGTGGAATTTTTGTATTGGTGGATAGATTGACAAAATATGCTCATTTTTTGCACTTACATCTAAGTATAATGCCCATTATATAGTAAAAATATTTTTCAAATATTTATTAAAGTTGCATGGATTTCCCAAAATAATCATAAGTGATAGGGATAACTGATTTATGATCCATTTTTGGCAAGAGATTTTCAAATTTATAGGTACATAATTGCTTCCAAGCACTAGTTATCACCCCCCAATGCATAGACAAATTGATATTGTAAATAAGTTAGTGGAAGGGTACCTAAGGAACTATGTTTCTAGTAGAAAAGAGGGTGGAATATATGGTTATACATGGTATAAACTTCATACCACATGTCTAGTGGTATGTCACCCTTCAAAGATTTATATGGATATGAAGCTCTTTCATTTTTTTATCTGATTTTGGAGGGTAATAGGGTGCTTAGGGATGTTGATTTGGTACAATAAAGTTTTGAAAATTTAGACCTAGCTCAAGAAGAATTTTCAACAAGCAAAAAATTAGAAAAAAAATTATATGAATTAATAAAGGGTGGAGAGGCAATTCAAGTTAGGAGACATGGTCTATTTGAGGTTACAGGGTTATAAACAATCCTTCCTCAAACAAAGTTTAGAAAAAAAAATTGAGGCCATGTTTTTAAGGGCCATATAAGATTTAGAGAAGCATGGGTAAGGTGGAAAATGTGATGGAATTACTTAAAGGAAGGAATATCTATAATGTTTTCCATGGTTCTTGCCTAAAAAGGGATCTTGGAAAACACATAACACCTTCTATTGACTTGCCACCTATTGATGATGAAGGTAAGTTTTTTTTGATTCTATAAACTATCCTTGAGGTTCGTACGAGGAGGATCTACAATCAAACCATAATATAATGGTTGGTTCAATGGAAATATATACCTTTAGAACATACAAGTTGGGAAGGGGAAGCCATCCTTCAACACCTAATATTACAATTACTTGTGGGCAAGTAATTTTGGGAATGGAGGACTATAATATCCTTTGTTTCAAAATAGTCTTAAGAGAAGACCCTTATCCTTTTTATTCCCAAGGGTTAATTAAATTAGAGGAAAAAGGGGAACATTTGAGAGATTCAAGATCATTTAATAGGAATTAACTTTATGATATAATTTCTAGTTGGGGCCTTTTTGAGGGTCATGGGCATTTAAGGCCTAAAGTGAATTTTATAAGGTAGTTTTTGTATTTGTTTTAAAATATAAGAGTTTATCCTTCCTAAATTTAAGTGCTACACTTGGAGGTTTGGTATAAAAGGAAAAAATATGTTCATTTTAAGGTATTATCCATTTTTGTGATATTGAATTGATGATAAAGTATGTCAAGATTGTTCCTAGTGACTTGAGGATGAAAACCTTCAAGTGTACCAAGGGTTTGGGGATAAAAACATCCATTCCTTCATTGAGCATAGCTATAATCAAGGGCTATAATTTTTATTTATATTTTCATGGTTTCATGTAACTGGTATTACAAAGGTGTTTTGGAACACTACCTTGTTTGGAAGGAAGTTTGGTGATTAAATGTTTTTATGTTAAAGAGGTAAGTGACTTGATTGTGGAGGTTATTTACTAGTTTTATGAGAGATCTATAGGGTGTAAAATTGATTGGATGGTTGGAGACCCCTCTTTATAGGGTTTTTTACTTCAAATCCCTATTATAGGGTTTAGAGTTATTTATATCAATTTATTCTAGCTTTGGAAATTTGTTTGTGGGATAATTTATAAGGTTTGAAGGAAATTCCATGCTCTAAAATATTTAGAAATTTATTATATTATTTTCCCAATAATTGTGACTTGCATTGGAGGATTTTGAAGGCCTTTAGAGGGGTTTCATTTTGAATTATTTATATAGTTTTTCATATTTATTTGTTAGTATTTGTAAGGGTTACAATTCATAATTAATGAAGTAAATGTAGTTGTATTGGGAATCAAAATTTAGAATTATTGCAAGGGTAATTTTCATTCATGTCTCCATTTCTACATTGCCAAAAGAGGTATTTTGTTGGAATTTCATATTCAACAATTTTTAGGTTGCATTAGAGTGTGTTTGATTGGAATTTGGATTATTATTTATATCTATGGTTTATTTATTTTCAATCTTATAATCCATAAATTAATTATAGAATTGTTAGGATTTGTGAAAAAACCTAATTTTGGTCATTTGTCACAATTTGGGGACATTACAGTGGTATTCGAGCCATATCTTGGCCATATATGGGATTCAAAGACTTATGTCAAATAATGACATGGAAAATACTAGGGTTGACAGTCTTATTTAAGCCCACAATTGTTTGATGGGGACCATGGCTACATTCCCTTAAATAGTGAAGGGAAATGATGTGAATTAACCCCTTGAAGTGGAGGACCAACCATCAATTTTTTGGGATATAATGGAATATAATGATGAGTATTTGAATCATACACCCTTTTTCATAAGGGGAAGGAGATTCGTATAATGGATAACATTAAAGCAAAGAAAAGGGCACCTGGGGCATGTAACCATGGATGACGATTTGGGGAAAATAGTTCTTCTAACTTTTTATGGGGATCTAGGTATTTTAGTGAGAGCTTGGGTGGAAAAGGTAAATAAATAACTTTACTTGAGGCCTTAGGGAAGAAAGGAGACTCTAAATTTCATCATCCAACATTTAGATGGGGCTATCCATGAATGGTGGCATCATGGATGCAAAACACAAGGGAATAACATCATTAGGACATACCAAGAGATTTATGAGAGGATCATTCAGGAGTTTGGTAATAATGTAGAGATGCATAAATAAAAAATATTAATTTCACCAAATAGGTAATTCCAAATTTTATAAAAGGAAACCATTGAAGCAACTAACTGAGCCTAGTTTCCAATTATACAAAGGGAATCCATTTTATGAGTATGTTGATCATAAAAAAATGCTATTTATTGGTAACCAAAACCAAATTTTCATATTGAAATAGATATTTCATTGCATGGGGAGTTTGAGCATTAAAATTTATTAAATTTTGGGCCTTTTAAGACAAGCAACCAACTCAATTCAAATCAAAAAACTTAGACAATTTAGAAATTTTTGAGGCATGCAAAACTAAAATTGAGGGGAAGACACAAAGGGGATGAAAATCATAAAATTTTGAGCCAAAAAGGGAAAATATGGACATACAAAAGTGGTAAATTGGATGATTATGAACATTCTGAGTGTATACAATTTAAATAATCAATGCACTTGGGATCAAATTTTTCTTTTTATTCATAAAAAATACAACAAAGCCTTACAGAAATATACTTCACATATCCATTTTCATGTTTCCTTGGGTTTTCAAGCTCATTCACCCATTGATGTAGAGTATTCTATTATGCCATTAACAATAGAAACTTATTCAACTCAAAATGACTTTTACAAAATTGTTCCATTCATTGAGTAGAATCAACACATTTAAAGTGAAAATCATTCAATAAATGGTTAGTGAAAAATATAAGTAGTGCTATTACAAGCTTCAAACACGACATAATCTCCAAGTTGGTGTTTGAGTTTGGATACACCTATAGAAATAAATATTGATAGGACCTTACCATAAGCTTAGTCAACTTAGGTATGAGACCTATACCATCAACAAACAAATAGGATATAAAGATTTTGAGCTCAATCTTCCATCTTACCTTAGGTTACATCTAGTATTCAATGCATAATTTTTACTCCATTACTTTCCACCTCTATTGAATAACTCATCTCTTACATAGAATCTTTTTTTGATCCATAAATAGGTAGATTTCTTAATATGAAAATTTTACTTATTGGATCTCTATAGGTAAATTTGTTTTAATGCTGAAATTTAACTCTAAAAATATAATCAACTAAAAATAATCAAATGTAAGTAATTTAACACTACACACAAGTTGATAATGGAGTTTGGAAGATGTCTATGTATCTGGATTCTCAAAACAATGAATTTATTCATTATAAAAATCCATTTACAAGTACAAATTTAAAACTTACAAAATTAAAATGAATCCATCGTGAACTCAAGTGCCAATTAGTCCTATAGAGACCCATACTAGTCTTAGAAGGCTTGCACAATGTTCTGACATGACCACCCTGCTTAACACCTTCCTGTTGACTTCTCCTCCACTGCTTAGCCTCCAAGAGCCTCTACATAGAGCTAAATCAGAATAGGCATCAATCATTAGATCTATAAATTGATCCTCCTCCATGGCCTCCAAGTATTGCTAACTCTTCCAACAGAGATATTATTACAATACTTAGATTGATAACACCCTATAAATAATAGAGAATTGAAGCTTTCTTAGTCTCATATAGTGCTCATCCAATGCTTCAAAACCTTGGACTGAAAGAGTTACAATGAAAGTGAGATATTTTCTTCTCCAATACTTGAAGTGTAAGTGAGAGCTTTGAGTTCTCTTGGAATTCTCTTGGAATGAGTTTAAAAATGAGGTTCATGGGTTTATATAATTTTTCAAAATCCACTAATTATAGATTTTTTCATTATCCATCCCCATGTATAACCCTTTATTTAAGATTCTTATCCTTATTTCCTAAAATGGGGAATGATAAGGGTTGATGGGTTGAACCACCATTGATATATTTCTCTTTGTATAAACCTTTCATGTATTTTTATGGGAGATATCCCAACTTCTATGGGAAATTTCCCACATTTCTAGGGAAAGAGATATTCATGGAGTTGATCCCATTTTTCAATCCTTAAGAAGTGAGATTTGTCTAAAATATTTGAGAATATTTTAGATATATTGTGGACACTCCAAATGTGAGGGTTTAATTGGTTCATGTTTCAAGAATCTATTGGACCATGTACATGTCTAGTCACCATAATTGCATATTTTTTCCCTATTTCTTGAAAAATTATATAGGCCATAATTTCTACATATGGAGTCCATTTTTAGAACCAATAAATGCAGTATAAATATCTCTATGATATATTCATTGTGAAAATGGTTTGAAGAAAAATTGAGACCTTTTAGTTTTTAGCCCTTGTAGATGATATCTAGATAACACCTCCCCATTAAGAAGGATTTTAGAATTCAAAAGTCATTTCTCGTCTATAAATCACAATATCTTCCCATAATTCATCAAATGATTCATGAGAAAAATCAACATAAGTAACATTTTCACCTTGATTTTTAATCATAGGTGACAATCTCTCTTAACCTTTGCACTGCACTACATTTTTCTGTACAAGCTAAGGTAAATTTCTCCCATTACATAGATGTTATATGTATTCTCTCCATTATTTCAACATTCTCATAAAGACATAGAACTATGTTTCATATAATAAGTGATGTCATATTATCTCTTTTAAAAATTGCATTTCATGGGGTCTTATAATGTAACATATATTTTGTAAATAATGCTCTTCTTGGGGTCTTTTACAAATGTGCATACAATGATTACACATGTATTTCAATTAAAATGGATATCAAACTTGATCCATAAAAATAATAATTTTTAACTAAGTGGTACTTATCTTAGAATCACCTCACATGTTGATTCATGCCTACTTGTCTTCCTTTCGAAAAAAAATCTTTGGATATTTGTAACATGTCTTTCAATTGTTGTTATACTCCAAATTTGATTTAGAGAACTTTTCAATGTTCATTTTCAATGGATCATAATTACCATCTTTATAAATGTTACAAGAAAATGTAAGCAAAATATTCCAATCTAAATGTGAGATCATAAAATAATAAATGATACAACCTCTAAGAACATGATGTTAATAATATGCTTCTCATTTGGATATCTACTCCATTTTTCACCCTAAATGAGTGATCTACCTCCAAACTTTCTCTTTCATGATTAATCAACAATAGAAACCAAATAAGTTATTTAAAAGTGTTTTTAATCATGATAAATAAAATTTATCTATGTAAAAATTCTATCCATTTCTTACCGATCCAATCTAATGGATGTTCCCTTTTGATGGAATCTTCTTTGGATAGGTGGGACTCTTCATGGGATTACCTATGAATTAACAACTTCATTATTTGTTACATTTGTAATAGGATTATAAACCATATTCTTCTTAACATACTTAAGATGGGATGATGGATGAAGTTTCCAATCAGTTTCAACCATGTGCCCAATCATACAATAATGAGTGTAATATTTTCTTTTATCCTTTTTTTGGATGAGGAACATATTTGTCATTTCTCACTTCTGGATTATGAGATTGATCTTTAACACCTACCTTATTTTTTAAAAATGGCAATAACTTCTTCATAAAATATTTCCTCTTCCAATAATTAGCCATGTAAATATTAATTAACCCACAATAAGTACATGGGAAAGCATTCCACATTTTTTGTATATCATAGCCATATTTTTTAAATTAAAAGAGAACATCAAAAGTTTTACAATTACCATTATGTTTAGTGATATGATTTGTGTAAGTATGAGGAGGAGTATTACATTACCTCTTTTCTCTAATTTATTATATAGTTTCTCATCACGTTGTGATTGTGTCATGTTCCTTTACATGGAATAATTATAAAAAGTTAGTGGTGTGAAAAATTGGATATTGGAAGCTTATCTTCCTTCAGTAGTTTTAGAACTCTCTCCAGTTTCCATCTTCATACTAACATAACACAAACCTAAAAATTGAGGTCGATCCTCTACCTGTATTGGTTTAATCAAACATTGGCCATTTTTACCAAGTCATTTTCCCTCATATCCCATTTTAAATAGTAATCTAGATCTAATGCCTTTAGTGTGTTTTTCAAATGAACCAAAAGCATCATTTCCTGAATTTGAATCTAAATGGGAAGAAGAATAATTACATGGTGAATAACTTATAGTACACTCATCAGTCATGGTTTTTTCATCTGAAGTGGAAGGTAAATATTTCTTTGGCTTACCATACTACAATTTGATTAAGATTTCATCTTTGGATTTGAGCTCGGACCTCAAACATGTAATTTATTTTTCAAGGGAATAAATCTTGCATCTCAAGAAAGAATTCTCTTCCTAGATTTTATTGTTTATACTTTCCATCTATTTTATCCTCTCTCTCTTCAAGGATTTTCCCATGGTTTATTGTAAACAAACTGTACTTTATACACAATTACAAACCTAAAATGGAAGACCAAAACAAGCCAGCAAGTCTAAAAATAACCCAATGTAATAGAATACTAAAAATGATTTCAAAACTCTATTCAAGAGTATATCATGTAATCAAAATCAAGTCAAACATTATAACTACTCTGATACTAAAATGATCTATAAAAAGGTAGATTTCCTACTCTAAAAATTTTACTTATTGGATCTTTATAGGCAGATTTGTTTAAATGCTGAAATTCAAATCTAGAAATATAATTAACTAGAAAGAATGCAATGTAAGTAATAATAAACATTGCACACAGTTGATAACAAAGTTTTATAGATGCCTATGTCTTTAGGTTCTCTAAATGAGTAACTAATTAATTATAAAAATATGTTTACTATTATAAATTTAAAAATTATAAAACTATAATGAATCTATCATGAACTCAAGTGCCAATCAGTCCTACAAAGACTCAGACTGGTCTTGGAAGGCTTGCATAATATTTAAGCATGACCTCCTTGCCTCAAACCTTCCTATTGAATTCTCCTCTACTGCACAACCTCCAAAATCCTCTACATAGAGCCAAGTTAGGATAGGCATCAATCACTGACTCCATAGAATGATCCTCCTTCACAGCCTCCAAGTAGTGCTAACTCCTCCAATATAACTATTATTAGAATACTTAGATTAATAACACCTTATGAATAATAGATAATTAGAGCTTCCATAGTCCCATACAATAATTCTCTAATACTCCAAAACGTTACAATGGAAGAGTTGCAGTACAAGTGAGAGCTTTGCTTCTCAAATACTTGTAATGTAAGTGAGATCTTGGAATTCTTTTGGAATAATTTTAGAAATGAGTTTCATGGGTTTATATAATTTTTGAAAACCCACCAATTATGGACTTCTTAATTATCCATCCCTATGTACAATCCTTTATTTAAGATTCTTAGCCTTATCTCTCAAAATGGGGTGTGATGAGGGTTAATGGGTCAAACCAACTTTCATATCTTTCTCTTTGGATAAAATTTCCATGCATTTATATGGGATATATCCTAATTTATATGGGAAATATCCCACATTTGTGGGGAAATAGATATTCATGGAGTTAATCCCATTTCTCAAACCTTAGGAAGTAGGATTTGTCTAAAATATTGGAGAATATTTTGGAGTTATTATGGACACTCAAAATTTGATGATTTCTCTGGTTCACATGTGAATAATTTATTGGACCATGTACATGTCTAGTCATGGTACATAATTTTTTTTTCCTTGTTGCCTAGAAACTTTAATAGGTAATAAGTTTTGCATACAGAGTCCATTTTTTTAATCAAAAAATGCATTTGAAAGATCTCAATGATATCTTCACTGTGTAAATGGTTGAATAAGAATTGACAAATTTTATTTTTTATCCCTTGTAGATGATCTCAGGATCATCAATAGAAAAATATATATCTAAATTGTAACATCCTAGTAGAATCAGATCAAGTAATTGAATCTCAAGTTAAAATGACACATTGAAAAGAGATCAATCTCTTTAATATTTTTTAAGTAGGTCAAGTGTCTTCCCAATGAAGATGACTTACATAAGTACAAGTTGTAAATTATTTTTATATATCTTACCACAACTACATGCAATGGGGGCCATTTATATTCAAGGAGTGGTGATTAATCAATGAATATTTGGGTCACTATTTATTATTATATTTTGTTGTTGTTTCATATATAGCTACATGGTATCCTTAACAACACCAACATTAGGTTACACAACTATGTTAAAATATTAAATATATAACTCTAATTATATGCTACAACACAACTCTTATAGTGTCATTATTTTAGACCTTAGATCATCAATAATAATAGTTAACACTTGACACCATGAAATTAATTAGTTATGAAGTGGTAATTACCAAATATTGTAATGGTTTAGTTGATGCTTCATCTCTCTCCCTTACATATTAATTTTCACTTCCATTTTTTGTATTTAATTATGTATACAAGAATGAAGTTAGGAAGCACATAAACACCAAACATTTTATTTTTTAGATATTGTAAAAAACTTATCATAATTTTTTTTTTATATTATAGTTCCACATTGATTGTCATCATCTTATTTAATTTTATTATTATTTAACATATTTTACATTAATATTATATACCATTCATAATAAAATTTCATTCATAACCCTATTAAATAGGTTTTCCACTAGCTCTCCTCCTGGGCCCCATATCACTTTGTTTTGAGATGAGTGACTTGTTGGCTATATCTCTCAACTAAAAATGGAGATGCATTAGTGGGCTTATCATAGAAAATTAAGCTTCCATTAGGAGAAAAAATAGATTTTGGGACAAAATAAAAGTTTCAAAGTTTTTAGAGTGGTTCAAATATGTTTATACATTAGGACAAATTTTTAGCCATATGTCATGCATATATACTCAATTTTCAAGTTTAAAAATACAAATTTAGATACACTTAAATATATATGTCATATAGATGAACATATTTTAACAAGAAAAAAGTTAAATATTTTTAAATATTCAAATTTTCAAATACACTTTGGGGTGTATGCAAGGCATATGCATTTTTTTTTTAGTATGATGAAATATAGGTTCTCAAATTCAACACAAGTAGAAAATATAAACATATCATTCTATATAATATTAGTATCAATTATTTTAGATTAAGGGCATGAACACAAGTAATGTTATCACTAATATATTTATTAGTTTACATTGATTCATGGGCATAAATAATTTTCATGCACATACACACTACTACCATTATTTATTTATAAATAGTTGATGGTAGCTAGAAGTGAGAACCCTTGAATCTATAAGTTTGTCTATAGCAGTTGATTTATGTTTATCAAGGTAATTTGGTTGTGGTTAAATAATGTTCAATTTTTTTTAATTAATCACAATGAGTCAATATGTTGACCAAACCTTCTATCTTGGGATTACAAGACATGTTTAGGATTAGTTACATGATTTAGTGCACTTGAAATTCATTTCGCCAATCAAAATGTATCAGATATGTTATAAATAAAAACATTGAGGTAACTTACAAAATTTCATATTTTTAGTGTTTTTACAACCCCTAATCTCTAAAAAATAATATTCATTCTAGTAAAATCAAGCATTGAATTAGACTAATAAAGCAAGGAACACAAGGGGGGAGGGAGGCTTAGGGAAGGAGAAGGTGACAATGAGGAAGCTTATGCTTATGCATCATCTAAGAAATTATGCTTTCAAATTTTATTTGAAAGATTGAAATTATCTAATCTAATTAGAAATTAGGGTTTTAAGGTATACTAAGAGTGCATAATATTATTATTCTTTTAATTGTTAAGGGTTGAATTAAGTGATCGATAAAAATAAAGAATATGGAGTGTAATAAACATGAAAGTTTTAAGGGAGATTTTAAGGTTTTCTGAGAAAATACTAGGGCACCCTTTTCAAAAGGATCAAAGAATAAGATAAAAATAAAATCTTGGTGACATGTGAAAGTTTTTAGCACTTTCAAAAAATAATAAGATAAAAAGAAAATCTTTGTATCACTTATCTTGAGTTCAATAGAAAGAAAATATTTGTATCACTTATCTTGAGTTCAAAAATATGTTTTGAAACATATTTAGAATTTATGTTATGTCACTAGGTGTTCTTTAATGGATCTGAGGAAATGTGGTGTTGGATGAGGTGAAATATCCATTAGTGTATAAAAATTAATGGATCACATTATTATTTTCATCCATTTGACCATTATAACATATTTTTTCTTAAAATTACATCGAGAAGAGGGGTCATAAGATAAAAATGACCAAATTAAATGATCAAATTATTTGAAATCTATTTAATCATCATAGGGAATTTAACCATCACCAAAGAATTTAACAATAGGCATGTAAACTAATTGAAAAAATGTCTGAATGAAATTTATGGTAAATGTGAAAACATACAAAAGGTACCTTAAATGGTTCAAAAAATGCCTTAAATATTTTTTTACAAAAATTTTGAAAGATATAAAAGGCATGTGAATTGTCTTTGTAAAATGTATCAAAGGAATGCATAGAAAATATATAGCAAATGTTGTTCTTAAAAATGCTTTGACGATTTATAGACGATTATTGGGAAGAGAGTTCATTTATAGACTATAATTTTTACAAGATAAGTAAAAACTTTCCTAAAAATCCTCAAAGACTTTTAAGGAAATATAATGTTGATAAAACCACGTGTTAACTTTTAAAACTTCAAATTTTAGTATTTGAATAACCCTAATATCTATTAAAAAAAATAAATGGTCAACAAAAAATAGGCATTCAAATAGACCAATATAACAAGGAAAGAAAGGGAAGGGACATGCTTGGGGAACAAAGGGTGATGATGAGGATTGTTATGCCTATGCATCATATATCAAAATTTATTGAATTCTTCAATGATAATATCACTAATTTTAAATGTTGTCTTTGCCTTGTATCATTTACACTCTTTCTTTGATTGTTTTGTTGAGGGTTTCACACTATGTAAACACAAAGTGAAAAGGAGTGTTTGTATTTTCTTGGAAGGAAACAAGCCATTCTATTCAATTGGAAATGAGGGTTTTGGGGCATGCTATGAGTGCATACTTATATTTTTATATTGTAAAGGGTAAGCTTCTAAAACAATTAAAGGAATGAAACTATAAATCTTGGAGACATCTAATTTTTTTTTTGGTAAATCAAAAAATGAAAATAGATTAAGGGAATCTCTACAACGCCTACACAATGAGATCAAAAATCAATGGCATAACATATTTAGAATGTTTTTTATGTTAATGGACATGGGTGAATTAAAATTATTAAGTGGCATTATTTTTTTCATCCATCTGACTACTATAAGGTATTTTTTAATTAAAATCATGTTTATAAGAGGGGGTCATGATGACAAATGATCAAACACATTGATGCAATAATTGTAGAAGGTAAAGTAACTTTTTAGGCATTGAATAAGAGATGTAATCTATAATGGAAACATGGGGTGGTGTTGGAGCATAATGGCTATGAGATGTTAACAATTAATAGTATATTTTAAAATATGGTTGACAAAATGTCTCAAAGAGACTTCATTTCATGGAATACAATAATTACTAGACATGCATGATAAGGGTTTTCAAAGTATGCTCTCGAACTCATTGACTTAATGAAGCATTCTTGAGCATATAATAGGCAAAAAAACTATTTTAGATATGAATGAAAAATGTGGAACCATATATAAGGCACCTCAACTATGTGACAAAACACATTAATAATATTTATAGGAATGTAAAATCATATAATAGATATGCAAATTGTTTGAAAAAATACTTGATTGAAATTTATGGAAAATATGAAACCATACAAAATGCACATCAATTTTTTTTCATTTGAAGAAATTGTCTTTAAAATAAATTACAAAAAAAAAAGTTTTCAAGGGATGCTTTCAAACTATTCAACTCAATGAAGAACTTTCAAGTATACACTGAACATGAAAAAATGTGGTTGAAAAAATACTTTAAAGACATGATTTAATGGAAATAATGATTGCAAAACTTACACAAAAATGATTTTGAAAGGATTTTTTAAAACTTTTTAATCTAACAAAACACTCTCAAATATACACTGGCCATAACAAAATGTGGTTGATAAAATACCTTAAAAAGACAATTTCATGAGATATAATGACTCCAAAACATGTACAAAAAGGAATGTGATGATTTTGTGGAATACTTTTATGTACTATTTTGATAATTTCTATATTTATAAATTCTTTCAGCACCTCTAATCATAATGGAATATATCAAATTTAGGCATTGTAAATATTATTATTTTGTAGTTATACTTACCTATGCCAAAGTAAGTAGGACATCAATAAAATGAATCAACTTATTATAAACAGTGACATTGGTGATAGTTGAGAATGCCTATTCAACATACCTTATGAGCATTAACATTACTAAAAACACACCATAACTATAATGAAACTACCCACACTAGAATGAAACCTCACCACACACCAAAATCATGGTCTTGAAACATATTTGTTGTATGAGTAGACGAAATTCCAATATAAATAAAACTGTTTTAGTATAAATAACACACATGCCTTGAAATACTTATGTTGAGATGCAATAATGTTAGAGAAGTTGCTAACGGTCTTGAAGCATGTTAATCGTGTACCAATTGTTACAGTTATGGTTTTCTAAAGGCTATTGTTGAGGAAGCTAAATTGTATTGCTATTGCAACATCCACTACCACAAATAAGAGTATAGGTCATATTGAAAAATTGACATTTATCTTATTGCCCTCAGGTATAAGCAGTATTAAAAATATGTTAAGGTACCTAAGGAGTATTGAAAAATTGGTATTTAATTTAATTTATCACAACTAAACATTACAATTAGAGTTACACTGTATAGTTAGTGAGAAAAGTTATTAAATATAATGAAATTAAATTAATTGTTTTTCCTCTTTATTTCACTATTAAAAATAATAATACTGGTTATATTGATTGCAACTCAATTTTTTAAATGATAATGATGTTCCATCTACACATTCATTTATTTTTAATTGTTATTTTATTTTATAAATATTTAATAATTTTTTTCCATTTTTATCCTGCACCATAACCTCCTTTCCTTATTTTTAGGTATATAGGATTCACTGTACAAAGGCTACTATCTTGGTTCTTTTATTAATTATATGGCTGTGTCTAATGTAAAGTTATAGTTTATAAAGTAAATATAAATAACTTTCAATGAAAATGGTCAGAACTCTAAGAATAGTAGGGTTCGATTTTTACTGCAATATTAAGAGTGATTCTTGAAAGACTTTCATATTTCATTTTTTTCTTTTTCGGTGGATATAAAAAAAAGGAAGATGGAACAGACTTCCACATTAAAAAAAAAAAGTAATAACTACATTCTGTGTCAGAATTCTCTCTTTATTTCTTTTACTCTATCAATATTTGTATTACACCTCCCTCATAAAATTGTTAATATTATTAAAATTATATACCTTAATATATAAATATTTGTTTATCAGTGATAATATACCTCTAAAAATAGGTACATTTTGTTTGAATCTATTACATATGTATTCATCTTATAGACTTTGACAAGATTTGATTTGAAAATAATTATCATGAATGCATAACAATATCTTGAAGAAGTTGCATGATAAATGTATTGAAAACTGTTATCGGGAATGGTGCATTTTTGATATTTCTTACCTGCTTTAAGAAATGATTATATATATATATATATATATATATATATATATATATATATATATATATATATATATATATATATATTTCCTTGATTATGAATGTGAGTTTTCTAAGTTTCCATTAATTTTACAGTATTTCTAAAGTTTCTTTGCCAGGTTTTGCCCTTTTTTTGGTGCATGTACACAATATATTATATTATTACCCCAAAGTTATGTATCATAAGAAGAACTGTCAACTATAATAAGTTCATGTTGGGGAGGTTAGGAATCAATAATTATTTTAAAGATATTTGAAGTTATAGACCAAAACAACTGTTCATAAGTTTTCATGTATATTGAAAATGAATGAAAAAGTAACTTGCGTGTTGGTTTTATGATTATATTTCTTTAAAGTATTGTTTCAATGCATACTATTAAATAGTAAAACCCTAACTAAAGCAATATTGGGAAGTTTTTAAATATATCTAACCTCCACTTTTTTACATTCAATAGATTTAAAGAAGAGAAAAGGAAACAATATTATGCAGGTTTGAGAAATTGTAATGGATATAATTTATTTGCATTTAAAAATAAATGTCACACTCTTAGCACTATACACAAAGGAAGGGTAAGATGTATTTTAAAGAAGAGGTGTATATAGTTTTTGAGAAGAATAAGAAAATGGGCTATAAATTCCTATAATATTGTATTAGAATTATAGAAATATAGTGTAGTGTATATAAAATATTTTATTTCTATTACTAGTTCTTTTAAAAAATATTACTACTTAAAATGAACTTTCAAAATAATTTATATATGCACCAATCTTATAATTGTTTAAAAAGTTAAGAACTTTTGTATTTGGCTTGTGAAATTTGACTTTAGAGTGGTCATAGAATTTTCTCTATTCTTGTCACATTGAATTTGTGAAAAATTGAACTTGAAAATAAGTAATATTAGATTTAATAGTGTAGATTCTTTCCTACATGTCTACGAATACAACTTCAAAAGCATCTATTCACTTATGCAACATAATTATAAAAATAAATATCTTAAAATTATTATCTTATTTTTGGATATGTTATATTTTAATTTAATTATTATATATTTTTAAATAATTTTAATTTTATCTAACAATTATATTTGATTTCGTTGATGGTATCTTAATACACTTAACTTATTATTAAAATAGACATCCTTAATTTTTTGCATAATAAATTGAAAAAAAATTATTTATACCTAGATAATAATAAAAACTTATATTTATATTTAAATAAGAAATATTATATATTTGTAATTATTATAAATCTTAATTTTATTTATATATAAATTTGAATATTTTTTATTTATATTTATAAATTATTTTATAGACATGAAATAAACAATTTTTTTAATTTGATTTTGTATATATGAACTTAAGTTATTGTATAAGTAGGACATCAAGATTTCATTTCTATTATTTCATGTTGAGTATAGAGAGAAATTAAGTTGATTTCACCAAGCTATATATTATTTATTTCTTTTGAAGGTTACCAAATACATTGAAATTAAATTAGTTTTAAGTTAAGTTTTATTTTTTAATTATATTTTATTAATCAAGGAAAATATTAATAGTTAAATTGATGACAACATAGTTAATATTAGTATTTAAATTGATGACACCATAGTTTTTTTAAATGATGGCAATGTCGTTTTCTTTTTTAAGTGATAATAGTGCAGTTATTCTAAACCAATGAGAAGTGTTTAAAGTTTAATTTTTAGAGGAAAGTGACTAATATTGTATGTATAGATTAAAATAATCCATATATTTTTAATTATTAATAAAAAAAATTGGTTAATATATAGTTTTTCTGTATTTATTATGCAAATTTTTTCTTGGTATTTATAAACTTGTTACTTGAATTCCATTATTTTTTATATGACTGTGCCATTATTATTTTTATTTATGATTGGTGTGTAATATAAATCTAAAAAACATTTTTTTTAAATGAATCAATTGTTCCTTTACTATTTTTATTTATTATTTACAAAAAATTTATCATGGTTCCCTTAAGAAACAAATTGTTTAAATGATATATAAGTATAAATATATTTTTTCTATACGTTTCATATACGTATGTGGTTCTCATAATAATATCATTTATTTAAAATTTGACATTCACCATTGATTCCTTCTTTTTTATTTTTAATGTCTTATTCAATTTGGATCCATAAATTGAAAGTTAAATTCAAACAAATGCTTTGCCACCTCACTTATTTTAAACATTAGGCTCTATCATCCATGATTCTTCTCTAAATTTGGTGCATCCTCATTAGTTTAAAATGTGCACCATAGATCCATGGCCTTGTATAATTTTTTCCACTCATCTCTAATCTCAATCAACAACTCATTTTTTTATAAATAATTTAAATTTTAATTTGAGTTTATTAATGCATCCTAATTGTTTAAATCTTAAAATGGTTGTTCCAAATGTTATAGTTTACAATGTAATGCCCAAATTACATTTAAAATAGTACATACAATGCTTATTATAAATAGTTTTATATGACTTGAGGGTAAGTGCACGGAGTTGGGGGAAAATTCCTTTGACATTTAACATAACATGATCATGTTAATTAATAACGTGATCACATTATTTAACACAATCATGATAATTAATTAATATGATCATATTAATTAAGTATAGGTTTAGGATGCTGAGCCATAACATGATCACATTATTTAATAATGTGATTGAGTTATATTAAATAATATGCGATCATGTTATTAAAGTTAACATGATCATGTTAATAACATGATCATGTTCACTGTGTCACAAAACCAAATAAATAGGGAAACCCAAATACAAAACTAATCATTTTGTGTTTGCATTTCCTCATCTTGCCTTGTTTCACAATCACGTTTTACTAGAAAGAATGCTAGGAAGAGCTAGAAAGTGCTAGGAGGTTGATAAATTCATGCCATAAACCTATAAATCGATGATGTTGCCACATAAGAGAGGTAAGTCATCAAAATCTTCTCTATTTAACACTAAATTTTCATAATTTTTATTATTTAACCCATGTTTTTAATTGTAATTTGTTTTTTCTAGTAGTCTATCCTGCCAACCCTCCTAACCCTACACAAATCCATTTGGTTTCTTCTCTTCCTAACCCTCCACAAAACCTTGTTATTCTTCTTATCCCTCCACCTAACCCTCCTACAGTTCCCCAAAAGCCTATGGCAGTTAATATTTTTTGATTGAAAATATTATTAAAAATAAACTTGAAATTGAAGACCTAATTAATAGAATGAGAGATCCTAGTTTGACCAACCCCAATCACACCTAGATAGTTGATTCCCTATAGACCTTATTACATCAAATTAACTGTATAACAAGTCAAATTGATCGATGAAATTCATATAAGAATACTTTTAGGGCCTATTATGTTGATAAGTTGTCAACCCTTAAGGTCAATAATTTGGAAATTTCAAAAGCTAACATTTGCACCTTATTCATCAACCCAACCACCAATTCCCCCTTTCTTGTAATCCTCAAAAATTTTCCTATCCATAACTGTGTACATAATTTAATCATGACTATTTTTTAGGATCGATGGTGGATGGTCTTTGACTATCGACCATGTAACAATTATGAAGTCTTGTTATATTTTTTGAGGAAACTCTACTATGATTTTATCCTCAACCAGATTCTCAATTATTTTTATTTTAGTGAGTTTTAGGGCTGAGAAAAAGGCTTTACATAAGATCGACCAGGTGGGAATCATGCACCTAATCAATCTACATAGATTCATATCCAAAAGCCTCTTGAGCCTGAGATCCCCTTTATGGTTTAGTCGGTCGAGCTTGAGATCCCCTCTATGGTTTAGTAGGTCATGGAGATATACACTCTTCATAATCTAATTTCATTCATCGATACACTCATTCAACATATGAGTAGTTTTCATAGAGTGATGTTATAGATATGCCACAAGCTACCTTACCTCGGCCCTGAGATCCCCTCTATGGTTTATTAGGTCATGGAGATATACACTCTTCATAATCTTACTTCACTCATCGATACACTCATTCAACATATAAGTAGTTTTCATAGAGTGATACTATAGATATGCCACAAGCTACCTGACCTCGACCCCACCCTTCTAGTTCATATGGATCTATGTGCATGGGATCTTTTGACGATGATGGAATCAATAGTTCAGATGTCTTAGATCATATTCTTATGAGTGGTGAGTTTTTGACATGTATATTTGGTGTGAAGACATTAGTCACCACATAGATGTAGGTATATTTTATATAAATGTCATGTTTAATTTGAGTTATATTTTTAAATTTAATGTCTAAGATAAAAATTAATTTACATAAAAATTTAATATAATATATATGTCATTTTTTATGTCATAGGAGGTGATGATTCCTTCATCATCACAACTGACATTTACAACATTTGATTTATCATAGCCATTTTTTTCACATTCAGATGAATTTGTTGTGCCATCTATAATTGTATCTTCCTATATTAGGACAACACCATTTACATATATACAGAGGTAAAAAAAATTTCCATATATGTTTTGCTCTTTGAATTTATTATGATTGTAGTTGTTTACATATACATGTTGATGAGTGATGTGGGATATGATTTCTCTACTTTTATGTCTCTTTCTTATACCTATATGGGTGATTTACCTCACACTATTTTTGGCTAGATGGAGCCTAACCTCCCCTATCCCTAACAATCTCATTGAAAGTCTTCACCTGAGACTCTAAACTAGACACATTTTCCTCTAAGCCAGTTATCTCTCTCTTATTATGAGGGAAATCTACATATGTATGATAATTAGAGAGAAAAACATATGTATGGTTGATTATTAACACATCAATAAATGCATCCACCAAAATATTATCGAGGATCAAATAATTCTCACCTAAAAAATCCTAACCAAATTTTCTTTGATCATGTTCCACCACTACGTGTTTCACTCTAAAATCATATAATAAGAGAAGACATTAGATCTCTAGTCACATAAATAAATAATAATTGAGTAATAAATTACAAAGTAACATAGAAAGTAACTAAAAATAAACCAACTCACTAATTTATTTTGGTAATTTCATGTTAGTCTAGGTATAATTACTAATTGGACCTCATTTTATCACTCTCCATGTATCCTATTGGTTCCTCTCTAACAAGTGTATGCTCACCCTTGTTTCACCCTAAACTTCATCTCCTTACTCTATCCTATTCTTATTAATACATCTAATTATCTACATATTATGGTGGTAGTTGTATTTAATGTTGGAATCCTACCATAATTGTAACCTAGACACATGATATTTTTATAAATGTACTCCTCCAATTAGTACTCTCCCAATTTTTCCTATGATGGTAGTAGAGTGTCCACCTCATTCAAAAATTATCCTAAAATACCATAATATAGTATATCTACCAAATATATGATTATCAGTGTGTCCACCACTCATGGAAAGTCTCTCAATGGTGGCATACCTATCCAACTAGAAGCCCTGATGGACCCCACTATCCCAAACTCTAACCCTCATTGGTAAGGGATTATGTCCTTGTACACCTATCCCATGACAAGTTTAGGGGTGATGTGCTCATACACCAAAGTATTATGCCCAATTAATAACCTAACCTCTATCACAATCCTTTATCAAGGCCATAACCCTACCTTTAGCTGACAAGCCTAGTAACCAAATCACAATCTTGAAAGTGATAGTCCACTCTCAATGGACTTGTGGTAAAATTAAACTATTTTACATGACACATCCTAGTTGGTGAATAGGTCAAGCAAAGGAATATACACAATGTGACAACAATCCCCACCTACACAATCCAGAGTATCCCTATTATATATATTATGCCCAAATCATTAGTCATTAATTTCTATATAATCCTAGGAAGCCAACCATACTTCATCACTCTATTCCACCAAATGTAGGCCCACATTTTGAAAATATAATTTAAAATATCCCTAAATACTCTAAGTTAATCTTGAAAATTCATCAAAAAGGAATTAGTTACAAGGGTTCAGACCTAAGTCAAACCCCTATTTTTAGACAAATAATAAATCAAGAACCAATATAGTCCAACATGTAATGTAGAATAAATTGAAGATCTTGACCCAAGTATATTTATATTATCAATTTGAAAAAAAATAAAATAGTATAATGTATATTCCCTTTCACAGTTTTAATCCTCTAATTTTTGTTTATGTACAAGGCTTTTGCTGTAACACTTCAATAGATGGCTTATAATTTTAGATCTAATTATATTTTCACATGCATGCTTGTATTCTTCTTTGAAATAATGTGTCATCGAATTCATGTACTTATACTAATAGATATTTTATATGTACAAGTTCTTCTATTGATCATTTTGGCCATATATAAGATTTGATGTACTTTATATAAAACTAAGTGAGACCTTGTTTACATGAATAGTTAATGGTTGGTACTGACACTCCTCCCTCTTTATGAGCTGAGATAGACATAAGCATTGATACTAAATTTCATCTACACAGGGGATGATATAGGTATATATTAGTTTTTATAATTTTGAATTGTAAAAATAGACTTGTTTTAATAATTTTAGTACATGTGTACTTAGGGCAAATATCCCTTATGTTTATGTATTGTGTATGTAAGGTTGTCCTATGACAATAGATAGTACCAGTAAGATGGTGATTATTTCATATCTTGAAATGTTCTAGCCTTGTATGTGTGCCTTGCATAGTCATAAACAATATTCTCCCTAAATTTGACTAATTTTTTCAAAATAGGCATCTTTTTTATAACAAGCTCACACCTTTTAGATTCTTTGCCATCTTTTACTTGATAAGTCACTATTTTATAATTTCTTAAAACAACTAGTTCTTATTCAATTTCACTTGTAATCTCCTCATGGATACATTTTTAAAAATTTGGAAATCTACCACAAATGTTACAATTTCTATTTAAACATGATTTGTTGTAAAATAATTACCCATTTGGTCTTTTACAGAATATAGTTATAATAAATTTCTTGGATGACTTTGGTGTAAATTCAATTCTAAACACCTAAAAAATTCTAGTATGAAAAGTATAATAAATATAGCTAAAAACATAATAGTGCAGTGAAACTTCAACATGTTGCCTACAACAAGTGGTGTGTGTGTGTGTGATTTATTTTAACATAAAAACGTTTTTCCATCTCCAAATATCTTTGACAAATTGAAATTTGTGGATATTTTTCCAATAATTTAGAGTATAATTATAGTTGAATAATATCTAATAAATATTTTAGATGCAGTTCATAGTTATGAGAACCAACATTTATTTTCACAACATCTCTTGCATTAGGAGAAACTCTTGTATTATCTTTCCAAAATTGAGCAAGTAACTCTTTGAGAGTATTGGATAGAGCCTTGTACTGTCACGGAAGTCTACCAGAGAATGCCCAAAGCTCTTGGTGTTAGGTTCATTAAGTTTTTCATGTCTTTCAATTGATTTCTAAATTATTTTTCTATTTATATTAAGTGTTCAACTTGTTTTTGAAACCATTCATTTTTTCACTGTTATGTCACTTCCTACACAAATTATAATTATATGTTGATAAACATTAAAATATTTGGTGTGTGATTTTGGTCCTACAGTATGATATGCATCATGTAGATTTTAAATAATTTCATCTTTTTCATTATCCATGCTAGATGTTATTAGTATTAATGTGTATATTATAGGTCTCATTTTAATAAATTTTATCAATGAAACAAATAATTGACATCTTTGACTATCATACTAAAATTTATAAAATAAAATATCCCAAATTTATTGAGCCAATCTTCTTGAATGGTGATAAGACATTTTATTATGCATCAATTTTAAAATATTTTCATCAACTTCAACAAGGTACTTGTGTTTTCTACGCATAATTCTAGGAGGTGTTGGTAATGGTGGAATTTGTTGAGAGGGTGTTTCAAAACCATTATTAATTTCATTATTTAGAAGTGGGATGATTTTTATTTCTTCATTGTTAATTTTTTCATCATATGTTTCCATGAATTTTTTTAATGGTTAATTTCATCATTCTTTTTTGCCATCAAATTAACTTCATTTAAGGCTGGTGAAGCATCATACATAGACTCATCATCAATAAAATAAAAAACTTAGAACTTTGAATGGGAACTTCCAACATTAACTAGTTCATTATTTTTAATTTCATTATTATTCATTTCATTATGGTAAATTTCAAAATTATTCAATTGATTATACTTAATGTTCATGAGACATAATCAGTATCATAATTAGTCAAGGGATAAAAAGTGTTCAATATTACAAAATACCCAAGACATAACAAAGGATATGGCTCTCAAGGAGAATTATCCAAGATAGGATGGCATCATTGCTTAATTCATTATTGTCAATCGGCTCATTATCAATGGAATTTGGTTCATCAAGATCAGGGTTTGTACTTTGTTTACCATGAAATTTTTACATTAGTAGCTTGTGTTTATCTTTGAAATATTCTAATTCATCTAGTGTTTTATTCTTTAACAACTTCCTCTTCCTCTTCTAACATGATCTAGAACCCATCATAAGGGATAATTAATAACTTTTCAAAGGTGGGGTCAATTACATAGGTACGTAGATCTCACATATTTATGCAAAAAATATTTTTGGAGATAGAAGTCTCAATTTGGGATTAAAATATTCATTTATAAGTGAGCTTATTAGTAAAATAATAATAACATCATCACATTATATAGCATGATCATGTTACTAAATAATGTGATCTCATTATGTTTCCCACAATGTCCCAACACATCCAAACCATTAATAAGTTGATATCAACAATATCACAACTGTGTTATTGAATAAAATGATCATGTTATTGAATAACATGATCACACTATTATTGATATAAGTTATGGGGTTGGCAATTGGCAATAAGGAGTGAGTATTTCCTATGTTAAGAATAAAGTGATTGCATTATAATTAATGTAAATAAGGGATTATGGATCAGGGATAAAGTATAATTAGTGCATAGGTTTTATGGATTTGGGATTAGGGATTACAATTTATGTTTCAGGAATTAGGGATTAGAATTAGGGTCCAAAGTGAAGTTTCATGGCTACTAGGACCTTTTCCCTAGAATGACTTGGCTTTATGGATACTCAAATCACTCCATGCGTTAAAGCCCATAATTTTGAATTGACATTACGATGGAATGGAAATGGCTCCTCATAAATTAAAACATTGTGTACATTTAATAAAATAACAGGTATCAAGTTTTTATGACATACATGGAATGAAAATGTTTTCAAGCATGTTTCCCAAAGTGCATTAAATTCTATATCACTTGTGGTTCAAATTTCTTAAGTGGCTAGCCAATATGTTTTCCAATGTGCATTAAATGCCATGGTATTACTTCTTAAGTTATTTTTTTCTTCTCCTAATACTTGGAGAAAGAAGAACTGAGCACATCAAAGCCCCCAAAAATAATAATATGTAGTTAATAATAAAATGCATTTTTGGGTTATAATTATACCCTATATGTCATCATGAAGATTGACTGAATTAGTCAAATGGGGCAATCAGTCGTGTGATTTAGGCCAAACTAAGCCCTGTGAACTTAATTATTAGTCTAGAAATGATGTTAATTTGTGATAAAATGATTGGTTCAAGGTTTGAAATTTTTATATTTATGGTTTAGAGTTTATGGATAAAGAAATTTAAGGATTAGGGTTTAAGATATATGTTTTAGGGTATATTTATACAATCATGTAGGCAATTATGGAAAATATTAAAGCCTTAAGCCTATATGTATAATTACAGAATGTGAATTTGGGATCAATTATCCCGCATATCATTGTAGATTGAGTCTACAAAGTCAATTATGGTGGTGAGTGATGAAATTTTAACCAAGTTCATCCTTTTGAACCTAATTATTACTATCTATATAAAGTATGTTAATTTGGGCTAAATTTATTGGTTTAGGGATTAAGGTCTATAATTTAAAGGGTTTGGGGTTTATGGTTTAGGGTTTAGGGTTTTTAATGTAAATGGTATAGGATTTAGGGTTAAAGTTAAATGATAAAAGATAAATTATGGTTTAAGATATCAAATATAGGGTCCAATCACTAAGGTAATTAAGGAACATTTGAGTTGCTTATGACACGTATTTATGACCTGATTACCTTCATGTTTGAATAAATCTAATAAAATTATGTTTAATTATGCCATGTACATGTTGTATACATGTTATATAATTGATTGATCCATAAATTTATTTTAGGGGCTCAACTTTGCCTATATCACATAGGGAATTGTACAAATTGACTAAATGGATCAACTCATGATAGAATATTGATCTTTTGATTTACCCCAAATCATATCTTACTATTGAAGACCCTCAAATTGGCCTAAAATGCCTCTTTTATTAAAATAATCAAATGGCTCTCCTCCTATTTGGTTAATTAGGTTGAAGGGTCTTGAAATAACCCCAATTTACTAAATAGATGCACAACTAAATTGGTACTCCAAAGGCTTTAGCCATAGGTTTAAAAGTTCATAAATTATGACATCTCATGATAAAATTAGTTATATCATAAGGCATATACGTTTATGACATATAGTGGGCATTAGAGCATATGAAGCTTACAATTTAAATGTTTTAGGGATCGTTAGGGACTAGGGCATAGGGTTTAGGTTTAAAGATCTAAATATTAATGTCTAATCACTAGATATTCCATGTGTTCAAATGGGATTCTTACTACAAAGGATGTTAATTAGGAATAAATTGAAATTGGTAAATACTTATAAAGTAAATGGTTTATAATTTAGGGTTTATGGTTTACAACTTATAAGTTTTAATGTATATACATGGTTTACGGTACCTAAGGTTAATCAAAAAGATAATTGAGAATAATTTGAATCACTTGGACCCATTTGCAACTATAAAATATTTTTTTGGGTTGCAAAGATAATTGCGCCCTATGATCTTAACTATTAGTCTAAATGATGCTAATTTGGGATAAAATGATTGGTTCAATGTTTAAAGAGTATATATTTATATTAAATAGAGTTTATTGATTGGGAAAATTAGGGATTAGGGCTTAGTGTATAGGTTTTAAGGTATAATCATGATGGTGATTAGGGAAAATTTGAGTTCCTTGAACATAGATCTGAGTAAAGAATGTGAATTTTGTATCAATTATCTTCTACATTATTACATATTGAGCCTATGATGTCAATTATTATAATGACTGATGCAATTTTAACCAAGTTTATCCTTGTGAACCTATTTTTTACTTTATATAAAGAATGTTAACTGGGGTTAAATTGATCTCAAGGGCCTACTAAGCCTCAATGTAAGGAATTTGATCAATATGATATCAATTGGAGATCCAAGTGCTCACCATATTAAAAAAATAAGTATTTTTTCAATTTGATATGTAGTTTAGCCCAAAAGAACTATGTGAAAGGAATTACATTCATATATAATGGAAATTGGGGCTTACTTGGCCTTAATTACATACCATATTGAACGATTCAAGTATTCGATTCAAGATTATACATAATTGGGGCTAATTGAGGCTTGCCCAAGGAATTGTGTCAACATAATTTTAATTAAGGCCCTAATTACTTAGGTCTCAAATTACACACCTTATGCAAATAATTAAGTGTTATCATGGATCTGATATGAAATCATGACCAATTAAACCCCTTATAAGATATTACATATCCATCTTTAATAACAATAAAGATTTTATTTGTGCACCAAATTTAATTAAAAGAATATTTGGTTCAATTTGATCTATGAAATTTAGTCCAAACAAGCCTTGTGTAAGAAATTTCATCCTTCTACTATCAACAGAGGGCTCTGTTGGTCTAAAATATATAACATATTTAATCAACCAAGTATTTAGTCCAATTGAATATGAAATTATGTCCAACCAAGGCCCATGCAATTAATTGAATACATCTAATGTTAATTATAGCTTTATTAGCCCTAATTGTAAACTATATCCAGCTAATCATGCATTTGGTTTTATATTATATACATAATTGGTGACAAATGAGCCTCAAGAAAGTAAGTTTGTCTATAAAATGTTCCATTTGGGTTCTATCAGCCCCGATTGCACACCATATTGAATCAATTAAGTATTTAGGTTCAATATGATATGCAATTGGGGCTACTCAATCTCCAAGCAAGGAATTACATCTATCTAATGTCATTCCAGGATTTAATTATACCATGTTAAATCAATTGATATTTTTTAAATACTATATATAGTTAAGGATAACTAAGTCTTATATAATTAATTGCTTCCACCTAAAATATCAATCAAGGCATTTTTCACCCCATGAAATGAATTGTGTCTATCTAATTTATTTAGTATGAATATATCCCCTAATTGTACATCATATTTAACCAATCAACTATTTTCATCAGCATAATATTTATAATTAATAGTAATTGGTCCCCATGTAAGGAATTCCTTCAATATAATGTCAATTAGGGATTTGATAACATAGGTCATATTAGACAATAATCTTAAGACTACTAGGCCTAATTGTTTAGATTTTAAGATGTTTATAATATATAACATGATCTAATTAAAAAAAAAGTTAATAATGTAATCATGGCATTTGAATTTAATTACCATGTATTTTGGCTCATGAATGTCTTAGATTCTTGAGGCAAAGGCTTGGACTATCAATATACAAATGATTATTGAAAGCTATGAAAATAAATGACAAATTTCAAACTTGATTGCCAAATACATTAAGAATTTCAATGTGAAAATTCAAAAACTTGATACTATCATGACAAACACACTCTTCTCTTTCCAAAAATATGATTCTTATATTAATTGGACTAATTTAAGTTTTCAAGCTATATTTATTTCTAACTATACCTTTTTTAGGCCACCACATACCACAAACATACATGCTTATACATGTTCATGTAATTTCTATTTCGTCGATTCAAGCAAACAATAAATTATATGATGATGTAGTACGCTTAATTCTACACAAATTTAAAAAATAAAAAATAAATATATATTTTCATTTTTTTGAGGTAGTTAGGTTTGACTCATGGATGACTATCCATTTCTTTGTCAGTTTTTAGGATCTATTTACTTGCAAAATTTATCAAAAAAATTATTCACTGAAAAAATATAAATAAAATATAGGTGATGTGTTACAAGATTTTATCTAATTTTTATCATAAGGGTTTCAAATAATATTAAATGCTACTCAAAAAATGGTGCACGTCATGGCCATCTATCTACTATGTTTTTTGGAAAAAAATTAGAGTTCATCTTCAAATTTTAGATGTTTGACCTAGTTATACTTAACCATTTTTAAATAAATTTAGTGTTTTGGAAATTAGATTCAAAATGATACTTTTTACACCATCTTAAAATTTGGTGTGTAGATATCTCAAATTATCTACAAAATTACAAATTTTTGATATTTCATAAAATCATGTCCATGGGTCGGCCACTTTTTGTCCCCCAACTTTGTGCACTTACCCTTTATTAAATAAGTTGGTAAAGTTCTATATTTTCAACAATTTGTTAAAAATTATAAAAAAATACATAAACATAGATAAGGAGGTGTTAAAAATTAAGTATAAATATAAATGTAGAGACATAAAGTCTATATTTATTTACTTAAATGTTATTGAATGGTTAATAAAAGAAATAACTAATAAAAAACCATAGCGTGTATATATATATATATATATATATATATATATATATATATATATAGCATTATGATACCTTTTTTCCCCAAAAAACAAACAAACAAATGGATTTGAAAGAGATTAAAATATAATAGGTCAAATCATAAACATATTATATTCTTACCTCAAAAAATTGAATGGAAATAATATTATAAAATAAATATTATTGTTATGAAAAGATTAAAATGTAACAAGTAAATCATTATTATTATTGTTATTGTTATTGTTATTGTTATTGTTATTGTTATTGTTATTGTTATTGTTATTGTTATTGTTATTGTTATTGTTGTTGTTGTTGTTGTTGTTATTATTATTATTATTATTATTATTATTATTATTATTATTATTATTATTATTATTATTATTATTATTATTATTATTATTTACTGAAGCCAATTTATTTTAGAGTAGCAATAAAAAAGTGAAACATTAAATATGTGTTAATTAATAAAAAAATCATTATATTGATATTGAAGTATTTTTTTAGTATTTAGAGGAGATGCACGTGAATACTTTGGGCCAAAGGTGATGGAAAATATTTACATGAAATATGATACAAATAAAAGGACAAACTATTTTCTTCCATTTATAATGAGAAATTAAAATGTTGTTGCCATTCAACACTACATGCTCAAGCCATTGCCAATGGAGCTTTTATTGTCATGAATATGAAATTTGGGGTTTGTAAATTTTTTTTTTGCACTAGTCTTGAGATACATGGTTGTCAAATATATTTTACGGATCATGATTAATAAAAAAAATCACATAGATGTGAAAAGGAAGTTATACACAACAAGATTGTAAGTGAACATGAATAATAAATCTTAGCTTGAAAATTTCATTTCAATTAATGCATATTTAATATAACTCTATATTGGGATAATCTAAATCAACATGGCATAAACAAGAGATTCAATAATGGACTACTACAATTAAAATATATTCTAAACATGGATTTGCAATGAAGTTCACTTTAGGTGTGACCAAGTGTGCAGCATGTTGGATTCCATGTATTATCACCTAGAGCATATGTAACATAAACACAATGTAATATTATTAGTTTATGAGTATTTTATTCATATGTACATAAATTGAAATGAGAAGACAAGAGTTTCAAATTCATCAATGTATAATATAATTATAAGTTGTAATTTTAATTCTAACAGTATCCATGATTAAAGCTATGCTAGTTGGAAATTTCTTTTGATACTAGTGGGGTACGAATATCCAAGAGAATAAAAAAATGAAGAATTAAATATATGGATTAAATAAAAATAATTGGTGACCAAGATATGAACCTCTATAATTTGCTAATATATCACAATGAGTAAGTGGACTGTAACAATAAAAATAATGGCTATAAGAAAGAAACGTTACCACTAAAAAACTAAATTAATTAAAAATAAGAAATAAAATATCTATAAGAAGAGAAAAGTGAAAACAAATTATAGAAGAAGAATGGAGACTACCAAAAGTAATGGATGTTTAATTTATAACCTATATAAGAGTAGATGAGATTAGAAAAAAAGTATTCTTATAGTCAAATAATAATGTTGGACACAATATTAGATATATTGTGAGTGGTTAATGAAGATAGAGAAGTAAATGATCATAAATGACTCCATTGACAAAAAGAATGAGATACATATAATATCACTTAAAATTAAATGGGGTTAAACTAGTTGGTTATTTGGATTAACAAGTTAGACTGGTTTACCATTTGAGTGTGATTAGTCTTATTTATGGTTCTTATTCTTCATTGGGAGGAGGAACATATTTCATGAGAGGGAAGTTCAAAAAAAAATATGATTTTGTTAGACAAGACATGCATGTCACTTAGATGATGGATAACATGAGATAAATGAAATTGACTCCTTGATTTCACCATATGGTATTGATGTAAACATCATGTGGGTGGCCGATTGTATCATGACGCCAAATAATCTCTTAACTACTAACACAATGAGAGCATGATGCAGTTTTCTGGTCAATACCCAATTTTTATATTCATGTGAATGAATTCCATCTCAATATTACTTCCCATTCCTATATATATTAATAGATAATGATAGTAAACCTTAATATTTATATTGGGTATAGTTATCAATAATTGTGGTATGACTTTTGGTTACTTGCAAGGTGTGGATTCTTTAGCTTGATCTCAACACTTTGATCAATGCATAAGTGTTTTATTCTTGTTGTTGAAGAAGATATAAATATCCAAAGTTTAATATTATAGATATATCTCATTTGGAATATGTTTATGCATGGTAAATCCATATACATAATGTTTGGAAAGATTTTTGTATCTTGATTTATAGAATCAGACTACTTAATCTATTTAAGGTGTTAATATCCTATGCTTAGATATATGTATCTTACTTCCTTGGGAATGCATTAATGCTTTGAAGTTGATTTTATGTTTCTTAAGGGTAATATTTGGGTTATTAATCATTTTGGTATTGGGTCAATAAACATGCATGTTCTGCTTTGAAAGCATGAGGTGATATTCATTTGATGGAATTCATTCCCATAGTCCCTCTTCCACCTTTTTTGTGTGTAAGGGAGGATAATATCCTATGGTGAAATTGTAATGAGGTTGATCTAAAGTTCTAATATCTATAGGTTGAGTTTTCACCATAGGTAAGTTTCATTTTCTATGAAATGGATTATTTGACTTGGAAATAATAACGTTGAGTATATTATTGGGCATAGATTATGTGTGTGAGTTTTGGAGTTTTAGATATTATAAATAATAAATATATTCATATCTAATTGTAAATGAAATATAAATATTAAAAATAAGTGAATATATGAGCATGCAAACATTTATATTATGTTGGACAACTTGGAATTAATTTTAGAATTAAAATTGTAACTAATGGATGATTTTAAAAAAGAATGCATAGATGTTTTTACACATAGATAATACTTTTGAAATAAAAACATGATAGTTCATTATTGCAATGTATTTTTAATGAAATTATTAATATTATATGGAAAGGAATAATCCATGTTTTAATCTCTTTATATAATAAAGGGTTAATCTTAAGATACAAAGTAATTTACAGCAATGGATTCAAATGTCATAGAGAGTAAGATTAATAAAGGATTATGGCCTTGATGATAAGCAAAATCCAACAATTATATGAGTGTGCCTATTTAATTTGTAAATACAATAAGCATAAACATTATATTACATTAGTGATTCCTTGTATTTAAAAGGGAACCTCA
Organism: Torreya grandis; assembly: GCA_037957365.1. NCBI lineage: Eukaryota > Viridiplantae > Streptophyta > Pinopsida > Cupressales > Taxaceae > Torreya > Torreya grandis. The sequence goes on along the minus strand of JARHVA010000702.1, from coordinate 3,089,988 downwards.
ACATAAAATTTGGTATCTTCTTGTATAATCCACAAAGGGTTTGGAAAACCTTAGTGTTGTATTCTGATCATTGATAAATGACTCAAAAAGGATTTTAAGTGTAAATTATTAAATGAAATAATGCCTAAGTTAATAGACACTTGGGAATAGATATTAATTATTATTATTAATGAGAACTTCAATATATGAGATCAAAACTGAGTCAAACCCTTACAACTTGGTTGGTTCACTCTTAGGGAATAGATCAATGTTTTAAATGTGTGAAATTAGTAAGGGTCATTATTGTTTCTCGTCACTATAATGAAGTATGGATAAGTATATTTTGAGTATACTCTTATGTGTAACTAGTTGAAGATATAGAGATTTATCCTCTTGCATTAAGTTATTTCATAATTTTTAAATTAAATACTAAATCTCCTCACATTTATGTACTTTCATGCTTTTTAAGTTAAATCTATAAGGTAACACCTTGTGTAAAGTGTGCTATTTTTTCAATTTATAAATGGAATTTCAATTCAACCTTGGTTCATCTTTTCATTACATAGACCTAAGGACTTATCCAAATTTATTTTATGGCTTAGTTTCATGGGGCTGAATTTTTTGTGGCTTAGCATTGAAATATTGGTTAGCTAGTTTTTAGATTTATCCATCAAAATTTGGATTTGATCCTAAGTCTTGGTCACTTATTTATACTTATACAATTAATAGATTTTTTAGTTTGTGAACAAATTTAGTAAAGTTTGTAGGAAGCGTTAAAATTCATTTATATGGCTATTAATGAACTTTTTTAGCTTTACATTAGAGTTAATTTCTTATGCAATGGACTAGGCATTTAAATAATTAATTTACCATGACTTATGCCTTGAAAATGCCATTGAAGTGGATGTTTCTCTTTGAGGACATGACATGCATGGTGGTCTAGAGGAGGATGTCTAGGAATGTTATTGAACCTTAAGAAATTTATGTTTGACTACACATTAGGAAACATTGGCATTGGCAAATGGAATTTTGATCTTTGGAAATGGCCTAACTTTATAGGTATCATATTTTTTGAGCCCATAATTCATAGGTTATATGATCATAACTTTAGATTTGGAAACTGAATAAATATTTTTGGGGAGCTTCTATATTAATTTAAAATGATTAATTATGAGAGGATATGCAATAAGTTTTTTGCAAGTAGATGTGAAATTCTTGGTGAACATAATTAAAGGTAAAAGGGTTCATTGCAATACTACAAGTGAAAATTAGTTGGACTAAAATTTTAAAAAATGTCATGGGTTTTGTTACTAGCACATAAGGTTCCAACAGATAATCCATGTTGACTTGGTTGACCTTTATGATAAATTTACAATAATAGTTAATGCTAAAAATAAATTGATCAAAAATTTTCAACACATGACACTAGAAAATAGTGTTCATATTTTAGACTTTTTGATGAAAATGACATAAAATACGAATGCCAAAAGATGAGATACTAAATTTTTCATTGTGTTTACTATAAAGTGAATGATAGGAAATGTACCTATAGTTTTAAAAAAATAAAACTTACAATAGATAGTACAATAAATGATATTAGAGAATTGGATGAATCATCTTCAATAGGATCATTTGGATCTTTGATTACAAGTTGTCAATGAATCAACATATAGTTCAATGTATATGTCAAACATGGAGAAACAAAGCATAATACTACAATTATAAGGTTATATTTACTAACATATTACTTCTCCTTGAATTGTAGCTATATTTGTTTGTAAATTAATTATAACTATTTAGTTTCAGATTAAACTTGGTAAATAATATGAAAAACTTTGAAATGACATAAAAATTAGCCAATGTCTTAAAAATACCATTTCGTATTTAAAAAAATGTAGTATAGAATGTGCCAAATGGTTATTGAACTCTTTGTGCAAATCTTGTTTCATTTTTTGAACCACTAAATGATGAGTGCATCATACTAGAAAACATTTTCAAACAATAACAACATCAAATATCAAATGCAAGAATCCATTTTATTATTTTTTAAATATTAAAATTATAATAAAATTTTGTTTTTCTCATTCATTTACCATGTTAAAAATCATTAGCTAACACAAATAATTATAGGTTACAAGCATGTTAAAGGAAAATAGAAATTATTTTTCTCCCTTTGAGAAAATTTTTAATTCATTCCAACATGCAATCCTAACAATATATCCTTATACTAATTACTATTTACATTTTTAAATATGCCCAAAAACTCCATGCCATTCCTATACCCATGCATTGACATGCAACATTCATACAAAAGATGAAAAATTTGAATATATATTGCAGAAACCTATGTTTGACATTATATTTCTAAATCTAAAAATCATATCATTTGAAGAATATAAATAAAATATTTAACAATTTTATTTATATTATGAAAATTCCAAATGAACAACATATTTACATTTATAATGGTTAATACAATTTTTTTTATTAAAAACAATGAGCCACAATTCAAATTCAATAAGTTGCTTTACATTTTCCCTTGTTTAAATGATTTCAAAGTGAAAATAACTAGTTCCTCAATGCCTTAATACATTTATTACCTATTTTTTTAATTTGTGATATTAAAATAATATGAAATAATATCACAATAGATTTTTGACATTCCTAATGTTGAGTAGACTTTGTTTTGAATGACTACAGTATCTAATTAATTGTCCTAAACTGATTCCAAATTTATACTTGCACATCTCAAATAGACACAATGTTCAAATGGCTAGTACTTTAAAAAAATTAATTTTAATTTTAATTTTTATGTTATTCAAACTTATGGAAAAAATAATAGTGCAGAAAAAATGTTCACTTAATACTTATTTTTCAATGACTTTGAACATATTGATATGGTATATACTTTATCCAACAAAGTTGTGTTATGGATACACTGTATCTTTACTAGCTCTTCTCTATCAGTATAAAAATGTAAAAATATACTATTTAAATATAAGTTGATTATGGCTATTCAATTTGTTTAAGTGCTTTCTACAAACATTTTATTTTAATTTGTTCTTAATTGAATTTTTTGCTTTTATACAAAGCAAATATTTCCCCCTTTTTACACATTACATTTGGTGAGTTGAATCCATCAAAAATAATATGATGTTAAAATAATTCCCAACATATTGTATCAAATATATATAAAGTTAGTAGATTAACCAAAAATTAGATTTTTTTAATAGTAAATCTAGTGTTTTTAGTCAAATATATAATCTATATAAAAAATTGAGGCTCTAACCTTTTGGACATGTTTCTCTCTATCCTACTACATAATCATAACTCCTATAAGAGATATAGCTATATTATCAAACTATTTCATCCAATACAAATATGAACAAGTACTTGGTAAGTGAATGTTCTTTGTATTATTTGAATAAATGTTATTATAACTACACCGCACATCTCAATTTTTTTATTATATTGAATATTAAATTAGTGTAGATAGATAGTTTCACTCATAATTTTATATTTATATTTATATCTTGTAGCCAAATTAGATGGAAGAGAAAATTCTAATTCCACCATGTAACCTTTATTATGATATAGGCTTTGATTGGATTATGCTACATTTTATGTTTTATCAACTAGTAAGTTTGATTAAGAGTCATCATCATCTCTAAATAATTAAAATATTATATATCTTATTTTTATTTGAGGTATTTTTAATTATTAAATATAAATACTTGATGTGAACTCTTTTATTTAGAAACTATGCCTACAATCATTGATTCCAGTTAAGAGGTATGTAATAAAAGATTTGTTTTTGAATGGTTTTAGGATACTGGACTAGAAGGTGCAAGAGAAGGAATTTTGGTTTGGTTTATTAACACATGTTTAGACCCCACACGTCAAATTTTATTAGCAATAGGAACAAAGTGATACCCAATTCTTGCTCATTTGAAAAGGTGTGAAATCACTTAGAGACTTATCTTTAAGATCATGTAATATGAAGCTTATAAAAAATTGGAATCAATAATTACCTAACATTAACATTTGAAACTAAAGTATAGAAAAGGTAGAATTAATTAATAGACCCAATTCTACATCTCAATAAAACATGATGTTACTCAGATAAAATTTTATTTAGATACTCAAAAGTACCTATCCCTATTGTGTTTGGAGAATTTTATTATATATATAAATATATAAATTGACAATGCTAATTTCTAAGACATTTTTAACTATATGACTTGTGCCCAAATACATAGCTCTTATTTATCATTCCTCTAAGCCATTTATTTACATGTGGGATTGACCCTTTGTTTATTTTCATTACTACATAGAAATTATCTAGTTAAATGGTCCAATATCTTCCCTTGGATGCTATGATATCTTCTCATTCAAGTAGATTTCAAATTTAACCAATGCTCAAAGTTGTATGCTTCACTCCACTTAGCCAATTCAACATAGGATGAACAAATGATTCAAATGCAAGATGATCTGGTCCTTCCTTTAACCCTTGGACTCCATATTATTATAGGGGTAAACCCTTATATGTTATCCCCTTCATAGCCAAAAAAAATTAGTTCTCCCCATATAAATGATACCCTATCCACTTTGGGCTCCCATTCCATTTGCTACAGGTCCTTGGCAGACAAGGCTAACTCTTCCCCTTCTAATGCTCATTCCTATTAATCAAATGGTATCTTGAGGGTGAACGGTTCTCTATATGAAAATCACCCTATTTTGCATGAAAATATAGCTCTTGTTCCCCTAGTGGATAGGGGTTTTGGATTCAAGGGGTTGGCAGATTTAGCTACTTCTAAACCCAAATCATTTGATGAAATAGCTTCCAAATCATTGTCGAGATCTATGCCTAAGCCTCTCAACCCTGCTCCTTCTACTACCATGGTGTTCTTTGATGAAGAGATGACCAAGAAAGTTCTTTTTGATGAAAATTTATTTGAAACCCATGGAATTATATGTAGATTCACCAATCTTTGGCCTAAACTTCAAATCCTCCATGCCAGGATCTTGGAAGAATGGAAACCCCTCTTTCAAGGTAATCTTGAGATTTACCCTAGTCCTAAGATTTTTTTATTATTTATTTTAATAATTGTAAGGATAAATATTTAATTCAAAATCAGATTTAGAGATTGAATATCCATTCTTTGATCATGAAACCATGGTCCCCCCTTTTTAATCCCCTTACTAAACCCCAACATGAAAAAACTATCTAGATTCATCTTCCTTACCTCCCTCTCAATTTTTGGTCTAAACCAAGCTTCAAATCCATAGGTAACTCCTTGTGTAAATTCCTATAAACCCACCCAAACACTATTTTTTTTCACATATCACCTTTACCAAAATGTTGGTCAATGTTGATACCTCAAAAGATTTACTAGAAAAAAATGTTCTACAAATGGATGACTATTCTTGGACCCAACCTCTTGATTATGAAGGTTTGTTATTCCATTACCATAGCTACTTAAATATAGGTCACTTGACTATAGACTATAGTCTTCACAAAAAAAGAAAGAATCTTCCTGGTGGTTAGAATTATACCCCACCCATCTCACTATAGAAGCCCTTGAATATGAGAGTGTTGATTCATATTTGTCTCTAGTTGAGCCTAAGACCTCTAGTGTGGACCACATCCATCTCTATGACTCAAAAGAGGAGAATAAGGTATAAATTCCCTTTTTGAAATCAAAGGGGCCTATTTTGGTTGTGAAAATCCCCATTTCTAAGGATCTTATTACCTTTTCTGAAACATCAAGGGAAAAACCTTTGGTTGAGGAGTCAGTGGTAGATAAATCTCAGTCCTTAGAATTTGAAATATTACTACCTCTAGATTTAGATTCTATGATATATGAGGGGTGGACTAAAGTGTAAAAGAAAAAAAGTGGTAGAAGACATGAATCTAACATTTCCCTCCATTCATCCCCCTCACAAAAAATAAAATTCATGATTCAATCATTAGTTGAGGGTAGTAGGATGTGTTTGGATTGTTATACATGCTTTCTATTTGGTCCCACTTGGCTCTCTTAGGGGAGTTTTGATTCAACTATGTTTGGCAAAAGCTTCATGGAAGTTTCTTGGGTTTTTATTTTTGTACCTTTTGAATTTTTGGTAGAAGTCCCTTTTGAGGGGGTTCTTGGCTACCCATTCAGTTATCATTGGTAGAGGCATTTTGTTTGATATTTTTATTTATTTTTTGGTTCTGTCTTCTATATAAGGCTATAGGGCCTTCAATCCCATTTTAACCAATCTAATAAAAACATCTATTTGAATTCTCAAACTTCTTCACACTATCCTTAGATTATCTCTAGCTAATGACAACTATTTTTTGTCTTCCAAGGTAGGTCCATGTTAGGAAAATAATACCACTATCACCAACCTATTCACCTAGAGTGGTCATGTCTTGTGCTAAAAAATGGATATTTTCCAAATTTTGAATAATTTTTTTAGGTCTTCCCACACATTTCATAAGGCTAGATAAAGGAATTTTTCAAAATGCTTTCTTATAAATACACATTAAAGATCATTCAATATCCCCACTCTCTGTCACTTGGTTTCTAGCTAACATAATATTGCACATTATTTAAATATTTCCTACTCTTTCCAAATTTAAGATCATTCACAAGGAGTAATCATCAGCCAAGTCTAAAACATCTCAAAACAAGTCAAGAGCTATTATTGTCAAGTATCAAAGCTATAGTTATAGTTACATAAGGATTAAACTTGCATAATCAATTTACATATAAGAATGGAGTACTCAATACATAGAAAATGGTCAATCATCAAGGGAGTGATTCAGGGTAAATTAGCCCATTACATGACTTTATTTTTTGTGGGTTTCAGGATTTCAAGGTGCCCTAAGATATTTTTAAGACAAAAAAAGGAAAAAAAAAATTGAGTGACATAATTTGAATTAAAATATCTTAGCCTGCTCAGGACACACAAACATAAAGGGAACACCAACTATATTTCCATTATAGCCAATGCAAAGAGGGTCGTATTCAATGCACTTGGACAACATTTGTTATTGTCCACTTATAGTGGTAATGTCTAGAAAATTTTTAGGATTCTAATTCTAATATATCATTTTTAGAGTTCTTATTCTTTATATCTTTTCATGTCCATCATTAGTCACATCAATTAGGACAAGTTTGTGGCCAACAAATATGAAGGGTTTGCACTAATGTCTAATTAGAGCAAATTTGTCTAAAAATAATTTCATATTATATTCCTAATCCTCAACATGCACCGTCACATCTTTAGCATCGTGATATAGATATCAAGTTTTAAACCTATTAGCACAAAATAGTTATTCCTATATCAAAAAATATAATAAAGAGTAGCATTGGAAAAAGACACATTTTTTTTTGATGTTGTAGTGGGAATTTTTTTCTATAGGTTTAAAGTTATAGGTTGAGATTTGAAACCATGATATTATTATTAGAAGGATTTTTGTTAGTTTCCTATTAAAACAAGGTTTATTGAAGATATTAAATAAAATTATATAATATAAAAACCCTATCTTTCTATTTATATTTTATTTACAAATAAAACTTTTAAAGCCTATACAAAAGTATCATATATTTAAACATTTTTATATTGGCAAGTAAAATAATTTTTTTCTATTCATCTTCAAAGAATATTTATTAGACAAGCCTCTTCCTTACTAAGCTCATTCAACTTAAATTTATAAACTTCTTAAACAAACTACAAATCCATTTGAAACTTCAAGACAAACCGTTCTTGGTAAATGAATGATGGTTTTATTGTTTAAAAAAAATACTTTTATAGTTGCACCATGATGCATTAACACCCTTTGTAAATTTTATCATTCCATCCTTAATTATATCTCATGATAGAATAAAGCAAGAACTACTCAAATTGAACCTTTCAATGATTAAGGTTTAAAATGTGGAACTCCAAGAATCATATTTTTAATAATGTTTTTATAAAAAGAGATACAGTTAGCATTTTGGTATTTTAAAGCTAAACAAATACATATTTTTTTTAAAAAAATAATTTAATTTAAAAATATTTGTAGGAACTTGATGTTTGGTGCCCTTATTTTAATATAAACGTAATCAAATTACAAAAATAAAAATTCACATTGAAAAAACATCTCACCTTCACCAAAATCATGAGTCTTCAAACATATTTAGTGTATGAACAAATAGAATTAGCACATTTAAATATGGAATCCTAATAAAAATAAAACCATTTCCAATATAAATAATACAAATGATTTCAAATAAAAAGTTATTGTTAATTTTATGTGTATCTGGTTAGAGTTATTGTTTTATAAGTTTATGCTCTCAAGAGAACATTACAATCTAAGTAATATTAGCACAAAGGATGTAAGAGATATTAATAAAAATAAGAATATTATTATTATTGTAAAAATGGTATTTAATTCATTACATTAGTATAATAATAAGAAATATGATAATTATGGTAGAATGTATATGTTAGTATAAAGGAAGGTATAGGTAGTATTGAAAAAATAATATTTATTACATTTCAGGTAATAGGCAAGTCGAGACATCTAATAAAAACTTTAACACTCCCCATAATTTGAAAATAATGGTCAAACATTCAATAAAACACATGTCAAAATTTTCAAATAGATTTTTGCAATTAAAATTTGAAAATATTCTAAATGTTGTTACTAATTTAAAAAAATAAGTAAATAAAATATCCTTTAAGAGTGAACAGTTGTTTGTTTAACCGGTGAAGTTGTTTAGCTCACAAAGAGTCCATGTAAGGATCATGTCTTGGATGGATTTGACATAATGGATACCCCTCTATATATATATATATATTAACTTAACAAAAATATCTAAATAATTCAAAAAAGAAAAGGTAGTATGAGAGCATGCCATGACACACTAGGCAAAGCCTAGGAACAAAAAATAAAGCATCTTATCTGGGTAGTGTGCCTAGAAATTAGTCAAAATAAATTCATAAAAGAGAAAACTATCAAAAAGAAAGATCAATACCTAAAGATGAAGGATTCATATCATCTAGACCCAAACCAAACTTGGCGAGTCATTGCCCTCTGGAATAGGCTCCCAACTAGTAGCCTAGGTCATATCTTTGTCATCATCTGCTTGGGAAAAATAGCCAAGGAGAGCCTAGGAAAATTGTCCAACATATTTGAATATCCTCTAGTTGGCTCCCCCAAACATCTAGGCATAGAGGAGAAGGACGAGTGTTCCTGTCATCCTACCAAATAGGGGAAGGAGGTAGTGGCTACCACCCTCACTGTAGGCCTAGAATGGAAATGTGTTGGTATGGGGTGCTACTATAAGAGTAGTGCCTGAAATGATTGTAATGATGCCCACCATGAAGTGGTTGAGGGACTCTATCTTCTAATATATGATCCTTCGGTAGAGAAGGTAGAACATGAGTTGTAACACGTGGAGCATCTCCCTAGTGATATAGGAGGTCCTAGAGATGTCTAAGCTCAATAGCAAATTTATTAGCTTGGACTTGTATTTTCAAGAGAACATTGGAGATAATAGAATATTTATACAAATTAGAAACTTTATAATAATAAAAACATGATTAAACACATAAATATTTATTGATTTCTAAATCTAGAAGAGAATCTCCACTCTAAAAATATGCCAGACTTATGTGAATTTGATGGGCATCATAGGCTTGTCTCCAAGGAGTATGCATTACCAAAGGAAGAATTCAAGCTAAAAGGGCCTAAAAAGATCATGGATCTAAGATCAGACCCTTTGAGCTTTGAGACAATACCATAAGAGATGAGGAAGTGTATCAAGGTGCCCATATAAGGGGCAAGTAGGCACTTGGACTCCAAGTTGAGTGAACCTTCTACCAACAGATAAGCCTTGGTGAAGTATACGCTAACTAAAAAGAAAGCTTGGGATCCACACAAGCCCCCCAAATAGTGTTGAAGTGAAAGATCCATGTTTTCACATATAAGTGGAACCCCCAACAAATGTTAAGCTTTTCAACCCCAAGAAGATATGAGGTGAGCCAATTATAGCTAAGTCAAGGAGTGTAATTGTGAAAAGGGGTTTCAACATACCATTTCCAATCTTTCCACCAAGGTCTAGTAGAATTGATCATGATTTTATGGAGCATGGAATTTAGTACAACATTGAGGATTTCTTAATAAGATTCTTAGTCTACATTGATAAGCTAGAATTTAGCTTTCACATTGTCCTAGGGTAACCAAGAGTGAGGATACTTGTAGAAGATGTCCTATATATAATAGATTACTCTATGGAAAATCTTAAGAACATTGATCTAGGGTACTTCTGACAAAGGAACCCCATTTTGAGAAAATATGGGAGACGACCAAAGAGAGTGATAATTAGTAGAGAGCCCATTATGAAAACCAAATCCATTCTAAAGGATCCACATATTGATCTTTTCCCAAGATTTTTAGATGCTTTTGGCCACAGAGGACCTAGTGATCTAAATGAGGGACTGTATGAAGATCAAATTGGGGAAGCCAAGCCCTTTCCAAGCTTTATTTTTCTTTGGTAAGCTTGAGGAGATATAGTATCTGAATAATACCTTCCAAGATTCTTGGCCATCAATGGCCCTCACAATCCATTTGGAACACAAGGTAGATCCTTATCGAGCTATGTTGATAAGTCCAGTCCCTTTAGATTCATGTGGTAGGCATAAATATTCCTAGGCCACCATGTGGAAACCTTTACCTTGTGAGGAGTTGGCCCAAAGGAAATCCCTGAATAATTTCTCCAACTTTTAGTAAGATTTGTTTGAAGGAACCCAACATGATGAGTAATACACATGGGTAAATGCAAGGATTTTTGAGTAGATTTAAATTTTTATTGCTAGAGAAAGAGACTTGGTTACTCAATAATCTAGCTTCTTAGTAACTCTTTCAATAACATATTGTCACAACAAAGGTGGAAAAGCATAAAAATTAAAGGGAATGCCAAAAAAATTAAATATTTCATCATGTTGGATCCACTTCCAACCATATTTAGCTACCCACGGAGGCAGAGGGAGGTATGACTATTTTTATCAATGAGTTTTCCACTATTGGATGCAGAAGCCAAAGGACAAGTAGAAGGTGTCAAGACACTAAAGGGCATTGTCCATGTTGGCTTCATATTCAATGAGAGTATGAAAGGAGTCATCAGCAAAATGGCCATTAAGCAGTTGTATGTCTTCATGAAATATGGATGTATCAGGGGGGAGATAAATAACCTTAATTAGGCCACTAAATTGGGCATTACTAAGAGGATATCAAAAATCCTTAGCTTCAAGCACATATAGGGCTAGAGGTAAGGGGTACCCTTGGTAGATGAAAATAAATAGGGAAAATTGCTCAGAGATGATGTCATTAATGGAGAGAACAACCAAGGCATTTGAGAAGAGCATCTTAATAGTTTGAATTAAAATGGACCTAAAGTTTAGAGTGCGAATCATGGAGAAGATAAAAGGCCATTATATGCAAACATAAGCTTTTTAAAATTCAATTTTAATGAACAAATATTATTGCTTAGACCAATCAATTCCTTACCAGATGGCAATGTGTTTATCTAAAATGTAATGGCTTTTGATGAAGCCCATTTGTTCTAGATGAACAGTGAGAGGCAACATGTTATGCAGTCAGATTGTCAGATCCTTGGTCATGATTTTATAGGAAACATTCAAGAAGGTGATGGGATGTTAGTTTTAGATCAACTTTGGGTCTCTTTTCTTAGGTATGAATTTGATATTTCCTTTATTTATATTTTTACCCAATAAATGTGATAAAAAATCTTCTTGATAGACCTTGTATAAATCATTTCTTACAAGATCCCAAAGGGTTTTTTTGAACTCACAAGGGAAGCCATCAATGTCAGGGGTTTTGTCATTATCCTTATGAGACACTGATTTATGTAAATCATCTATAGTGAGTGGCCTGCATAAATCATCCATCAAGTGTGAGTGAGTTTACAAGACATAACTGAAAGACATTGTTAAAGGGTAGTTTCATGTTCAACTAACGAGGCTTGATCTTTGAACACTTATTGATAATGCTAGACATACACATGTACTATCTATGGAGTCTATTATCAACCTAAAAAATGACTTGAATTTACTATTTTGAGTTTTTGGCTCATAGCATTTGAAATAAATCCTTAGAGGCTTTATCCCTAATCTTAAGCCAATGAAGCCTATCTTTAACTTGGTCTCTCTTAGTATTGTACTTGTCTATAATTTGAATGTGGTGCCTTAAGGATGTAACTCTCACCTACAAGATCAAATTAAATGGATATTTTTTCATAGCTAGGGCCATGCAACTCAATTCTAAGGAAGTAGCCGAGTAGGAATGTCTCTAAATTTTGGCAAGCTGATAGCCATAGATACATATAAAGTGGAATGTCCTTAAAATTTCATCATCTTACCATAGAACCTAACCAAATTCTTGGGAAGGACATGGGTCTAAATTCTAGACTTTCCTAATGTGTGCCTCCATGGGCCCATGTTTGAAAAAAGAGGTGTAAAAGAAAATTTTCATTTTGTGTACTTTCACCATCATGAACTACCAAGTCACATGAAATCAAATGGCGGAGTTGTTAAAAAGACTAAAATCTAGTAGTGCATGCACCGAAGGGAAGAGACCTTTATCAAAAGAGAAGTATGGTTGGGTGGGCATTATTGCCCTATCTAGATGCTTTAGAATTCAAGTGGAGCCTTTCCTAAAATTATTTTAGGTGTACGAAACTCCATATATAGGTCGACATGAAGTGTTGGGGTCATAAAAAACCCATTTAGTACACATGTAAAAACACACCTCCATTTTATCACCTACCAACCTCATAGGCAAGTGGCCCCTTTTGGCCTTGAGAGCTACCACTATATTAAAGTCACCACATAATACCCAATGGGCATCAGGGAGATCATCCACTATCCACCATAATAAATGGGTATGCTCCAAAGATTCATTTGAGGCATAAATATTAATAAAGCTAAAAGAACAGATTTTAATGTTAAAAAAACCCATACTAATCGATTAGTGGGTCCATCCTAGATTACACTATGTGTGGTGGTCACCTTGGAGAAATTAATATGATCACCCCTCCACATCTCAAAACATAGTTACTATGCAATATGCTACTATTGTGCCAGATGGAATTATTGATAGTCATCAATAAAAAATCCACCACTTTGACTTCTTGAATGTAGAGAATCTCCATCTTGAGAAACTTTATTCTAAAATCATGCATAAAAAACATATGTTTTGGGTCTGTCAAACCCTAAACATTCCATGAAAATAAATTCATAGATGATGACAATCAAGGGACATGTCCTCTGAGTCTATTCCTTTTAGGGTGTCATATCAATTCTATAGAAAGTGCCCACTGTTGGCACTGAAGAACTCATATTACTTCCTCAAATTAGGGTAAGCCAAAAACTATCCTTCCTCTACCTCATCGTTCCTCCAAGGTGGGTTATGAGAATTTTTGGGTGGATCTCACTGAGTAGGAAGTTGAAGAATGGCTACTTGTGAGAGTGAAAATTTGGGAGAGCTGGGTATAGAGGCCTTGAAACCTTAAGATAACATGTTAGCAGCTAGAAAGGTTTTAAACACCCTAAACATTTCAACCAATTTTGGGGCTTCAACTAGCGTAGGCTATTTTTAAATAAGTGACTATTCCTATGGGCCATTTATCAAAGATGGCTTACCACCTTTCGGGGTAGCAACTATGTTTGATGCTTTGGGCCACAATTTTTTCTTCCCCACCATAGTCCAACCATCCTCAACTAATTTTTTGATAACATTAGGAGAGGATTTGGGTGGTGAGGATGAGTGGTTGGATGTATTATTAAGAGCCAACTAAAGGGTAAAATAACATATCTTATGGTCTATGGCTTGGTAGTGAATTTAAGTATTAATAAAACTAATGTACAAGACTTGTTGGGAGTGTTTCACATCTCAAACTTAAATTTCCACACACTCCTTGAGGTCCCAGGATATGTTTACTTCTACATAGACCCTTTTTTGTGGTCCAACAGAGTAGACCTAATTTTGTTCATGATAAACCACATGGCCTATGGGGGATGCTATTTGGTAAATAAAGTATCCACATAGAAGTGAGAGGTGTAAGAATTCAATCCAAACCTAGAATTTAAGATCAATATGCTCTAAGACTACAAAGTTTCATGTTCAGGGAGAGAGGACTATGAATGAGTTCCTAACGTACTAAGTGGCAGGCTTATGGAGGATTCCTTTAGCATGGAATGAGTCAAAGAAGAAAAAGAGGGAAAAAAACCTTAGTCATGTTTTGGATGCTCTCTAGCTTGATCCTGTGAGATGCCCAATGAGTGTGAACCTAAGACTATAGCATACTTTCAGAGGGGATTCTCCTAAAAAAATAACTTATTAAATAAAATTGTTCTAACCATTGATATACAGAATTAAAAGCTAGGAATAGGGAGTATAACATTAGGTTTCAAAGCATTACCTTGTGGTAAACTTTTAGGATGAACTTCCTCGAGCAGTTGTAGAGGGATATTGCTCTATGATCCTCCATTCTTCTTCATTGTTAAAATAAATAGGATAAAATGGGGAGAGGAAATTTTAAAGATAGGCCTCATTCAAAAGTGAGAAACCCTAAATGACAATTAATGTTATGTCATGTAAGTGATTAAGGGCATGGTATGACAAAAAGCATGACAAGTAGAAAAATAAGGGCTGACTCAATGACATGCATGGAGAAAACCCGAACAGAGCTCAAAACCTGATCTCCTTCTCACTCTATACATATATTTATTTATTTTGATATGAAAAAAATTTAATAAACAAATATTCAATATACAAATATTTAAATTGTTTTCCAAACATTATATTTTAATTTAATTTTATACATTTTAAATTATTTTTTACTTTAATTAATTTTATAATTATTCAGTATTTAAATATTCAACTTTTTTTTCCAAATGTAATATTGTAATTTTAATATTATACATTTTTAAATATTTTTTATCTCAATTAACTTTATTTGTTCATCAAATATTTATGTAAAAATTTAAATTCAAATTTTTTTAAATATTTTCAATTTAGATTTATATATCTTTACATAAATATAGATATAAAATCAATTTTTTTTTTAAATTTAGTTTTAAGCGTAAATGAAATTTAAGTCATTGTATAGATGAGATATCAAAATTTCATTTTGTTTGATTACATTAAAAAAAAAAATTGAAATTTCAGAATTTTATTTGACAACAACAACAACAACTATTATTGTTGTTGTTGTTGTTGTTGTTGTTGTTGTTGTTGTTGTTGTTGTTGTTGTTGTTGTTGTTGTTGTTATTATTATTATTATTATTATTATTATTATTATTATTATTAACCATGAATGGTGTGTAATGTAAAGTTATAGTTTATAAGCGTGGTATTAATTGTTTGAATTTTTAATGGTTATGGTTGTATATATAAAAAAATTATACAAGTTTAATATGAGATACAAATTATTATCTTCATTATGTGTCCATCCTTTTTATACTTTGAGGCATTTTAAATATTATAAATAAAAAAATGTTTTAGGTTTTAATAATATATAAGTTATAGCTATTAATATTAGAAAAAAAAATATCTATATTATTGAATGTTAGGGCTTAAATTTTATGCTGCAATATTAACAATGTAATTCCTATAAGAGTTTTATATTTTATCTCTTTTTCTAGATTAATATTGAAAGGATAAAAACAATCACTATTGATACTTTAAAATGTTAGGACCTAAATTTTACTAAGAATATGATCTTTTCAAGACCTATCTATGAAAATAATAAAATAATACAAGATGGAACATACATCCACATGAAAAATAAATAAAATCAATGAATGCATTCCACATTAGAACTCTTTTATTAAAATGGTCTTCATTTCTTTTACTCATAATATTTAAATAATACATCTAAATATATAAATATTTGATATTAATATTAAAATATTATTTAAAGATAAATATATTTTGTTTAGACCACATAAATTTATAAATAAATCAATAATTAATTTATTACAAAAAATTTCACAAATGATTAAAGATTTTGGTATTTACAATTATATAATTCAATTTCAAAGAAAGAAATAAAAATTAGTCCTCATTTCCTCTATATTAAAAATTAGATTATAAACTCACATCTATCACATTTGGTAGTTGATAAAAAAAATGCATACTCAAAATTGGATCTATTAAATATTTACTTATGGTTGTTGCTATTCTAACATAAAATAAATGCATAATTCAAATATTATTGCTCCCATTCCCTTATTTACATATGAAAAATTAATAGAATATCAAAGTTCTGAAAATAAGGGGGAAAAAAATAACCTCTATCATTTTTAACAATATTTCTTGTGTATGTACATATTATGTTATGTTATTAATTTTGTCATGCTTTATTCTTCCAAAGTGACATATCATAATAAATTTCAACTATAATGAGTTCATGTTGGGGAGTCTATGAATCAATCATTATTTTAAAGATGTTCTAAGCTATAAATCAAAATAATGAAGCTAAAAACTATCAAGATAATAAAGATTACTAAGAGGTTAAGATTTAAAACAATAAATTTAATTGATTTGTATTAAATGAATTGAATAATTACAAACCCAAACCACATTTAAATAATATTTAACTCAAAATTAGAGTTGACATGCAAAAATTTGAAAAAAATAAAATTTAAAAAATGTTATTTTTAGTAAGTTTTGCATGAAAGTATGTGTAGCTCTAAAAATATCTTAAAATAATCTAAATACTAGAATTATCCTATGAGAAAAATTTAAACTAAAATTAATGACTGGTAGTAAAAATATAAAATTTCTAAAAATAGAAAAATCATTAAATGGTAATTTCAGACCCTCAGATGATCACATATGGCTTCTAAAAAATATCAAAAATATCTATAAATAAAAATTTTAATTTAGGTAAGTAATTAAATTTTTGAGATAGTCATTTTGAAAAGTAGAAGAGCTCAAATGGAGCTATGGGTCAAAAGTTCTAGGCCTCTGAAAGGTTGGCCTATTTTTATGCATCATTCTCCTTTGGTTGAAAATAAATCAATTCCTACAAGTTGTCCTAATTATAATGCTACCATTTTTATTTTTCAATATTATTTAACAATTTTTATGTACTCCAAGTGTTGTCTTCTTGCTACAATCCTTCCCATTGGACCAAATACCTATTATAATTCCCTTTTCTTGTGCTCACTATCTTCATATCCAAAATCTGTATTATCTTTTCCTTCTTTTTTGGAACCTGATGCTACCAATTTACTTCTTCATCTTCATCACATTCATAATCTTTTCCATGTAATTCATATAAATCTAAAACATTAAATACTAGAGTGATATCAAAATTCTTTGATAAACTCACCTCATAAGCATTATCATTGATTTTCTTCACATTTCTACATGGCCCAATTTTCTTATACATCAACTTGATGAACGTGTTGTTTTTTTTAAATATTTATTTCCTCAATTAAACCATTACTAACTCTACTTATTTAAATACTTTAGATCTTCTTGTGACATCTATTGGCACTTTATATTTCTTATTACTTTTTTGTAAATTTCTTCTTACTCCTTGTAACTACTACTTATGCTCTACAAATGGTTTTATATCATCACTAATTAGATTTGTAATTGGTAATTGTATCAAATCTAAAATACCCATAGTATTTCTCCCAAAAACAATTTAAAATGGTGACTTTACTATTGATCTACTCATTGAATTTTTATATGTAAACTCAGCTTGTGGTAAAGCCAACTCCCATTGCTTGGGTTTCTCTTCCACTATGCATCTCAATAAATTTTTCAAGCTCCTCTTCATAAATTTTATCTATGAATCTATTTGTGGGTGATATACACTACTGAATTATAGCTTAGTACCCACCTTCTTCAACCAAGTCCTCCAAAAATGACTTTAAAATATTATGTTCCTATCTAAATTAGTAGTTTATAAAATACCATGTAATCTCGCATATCCTTAGAAAAATAATTTTGAAACTCTATTGGCATTATTAGGTTTTTTTCATGCAATGAAATTAACCATTTTAAAAAATCTACCTACAGCAATAAAAATTGAATCATTACCTCTATGTGTGCTTGGTAATCCCAACACAAAATCCATACTCAAATCTATCCATGGTCCTCTTAGAACAGGTAATGGAATATATAATCTAGTATTTTATGCTTATCTTTTAGCCACTAAAATAAACTGCACCTTGAAACATACCTTGTCACATCTTTCTTTATCCTTGGCCAAAAATATTTTTTCTCCACCAAAGCTATTATCTTTGTCTTACCAAAATGTCCAGCCAAACCCCCATTATGTAATTCTCTTATTATATTATCTCATAGATATCTAATTGGAATGCATAATTATTTTTATTTGAAGAGATAACCTTCTTATATAAGGTACTCATCATTAATATTATTTGTCCCACCTATTAATGAATTTATGCACTGCTCAACTATCTTACCAAAATATGGGTTAGTACCATATAATTCTTTGATAGCTTCAAATCCAACTACTTCACTCACCATAGTAGTTAATAATTCTACTCTCTTACTCATTGCATTAGCTACCTGATTTTATTTTCTTGATTTATGTTTTAACATAAAAGTATATCCCTGTAAGAAATATACCCATTTTACATGCCTCCTATTCAACTTATTTTGTGTATTCACATACTTCAAAGCCTCATGATATATAAATAAGATAAACTCCTTAGGCACTAGATAATTCCTCTAATATCTTAATGCTTGTACAATTGCATAATGTTAAACATTATACATAGAATACTTTGTTCCTACCTCATTTAATTTATCATTGGAATATGCTATTAGCTTTCCTTCTTGACTCAACATAGCATTAATTACTACAAATGAAATATCAAAATCAACCTCAAACATTTTTTTATAATATGATAATGCTAAAATTAGTCTCTATATAATCTTCTTCTTTAAAAATTCAAAGATTTTTGTGGGTGTTTTATTCTATGCAAATTCCTTCCCTCTCATGTAACCCATTATTGATGTTGCAAAAATACTAATTTTTTTTTTTTAAATCTATAAAAAGTTACTAGACCATGGAAACTTATTACCTATGTAATTATTTTTAGAATAGGCCACTCAATAATTAATTTTATCTTTTCTTCATCCATTCTCACACCATTTGTTGAAACTATAAATCTTAAAAATACCAAACTATTTTGCATAAACCTGCACTTCATTAAATTTGCATACAACTTCTTCTTTCTTAACAAATACAAAACCATTCTTAAATGTTGTAAGTGTTTTTATCTAGTCTTACTGAATATCAAAATATCATCAAAATAAATAACCATAAACTTACCAATATATTTTTATAGCACTATATTCATCGCCCTCAGAAATGTGCTAGGTGCATTAGATAATCTAAATGATGTCACTATCCACTCATATCCCTAATATTGAATGTATTTTTCCACTCATCTCCTTCATAAATTCAAATCTGATAATAACCACTCCTTATATCAATATTGATAAAATATTTTGCTCTTGTAAGTACATCCATTATATCATCTAAATGAGGTATAGAAAAACTATACTTGATTATATTTTTATTAATTGCTCTACTATCCACATACATTATCCATCCTGTATCATTTTTTAGAGTTAGCAATGTTGGTGTTCAACATGGATGCATACTCTCTCTTATCACTTCTTTCTTATAAATTCAATAACACGTTTAATTAATTATGTATATTTTGTTGGACTCATCCTATAAGCTACTTGATTGGGTAGAGTTGATCTTGGAATCAAATCAATGTGATGGTAAATATCTTTGTTTGATGGTAAACCATATGATAACTCATTAGACATAACATCTACATATTCTTTTAATACTCTTACTACTCTATTGGTATTTGCATTATTTCCATGTCTTTAATATTTTTTACTAATATATAACAACCTACCACCTTAAAATTTTGGATAAATTCTTTAGTAGATAGCATTCTTTTCATCTTCTCTTCCTCTTTAAAAGGTAACAAAACTACCTTCGTACCACCTTTATAAAAGGTGTACGTGTTCTTTGATCTATCATAAATTATTTTAAATTGCCATGGTCTTCCAAATAACACATGGCATGCATCCATTGGAATAATATTACACCATATTTTATCATTATAACTTTTTATTATAAAAAACTTGATTATGCATGTTTTATCTACTATAACCTCATTCCCTTTCTTAAACCATGGAATCTGATAAGGATTAAGTTACTTTTTACATTGTAAATTTAGTTTTTCTATCATTTTTTTAGAAACCATATTTTCAAAACTACCACCATCTATAATTACTTTGCATACTTTTCTACTCGAAGTACATCTTGTTTAAAAAATATTTTATCATCACCATACATCACCACCTTATTTATTATTTAATTGTTCCTTCCTTAGAGTGATCATTTTTCTTCTCATCATGAGATTCTCTCAAACATCTGCTAGTGCAACTTTAGTATTTTATTCTTCTATCTCAACCTCAACTAGAATCACTCTTGGGCGATGTTCTTGCCTCATTTATTGGTATTGATATTTTGAAAAATCAAATGCTCTATGCCATTTTTCTCCACATCTATAAAAACCATAAGATTTGTGTTGATTCAAAAACCATCCTCTAAGAACATGATATCTTCATCCTATCTAAAATCCTCTTCCTCTTTGTTGGTATTGAAACCCTTGCCTATTGTCATCTTGCCTTTCTATATCATGTGATGATTCACCTTTATTTGTATTAGACCCACCTTTGGTGGTATTAGACCCACATCATCCCCTTATTTGAGTGGATTCATCTCTTCTTAGACCAAGAGACATTTTTTTACTTTTTTTTCTATTTTGTTTTTTTTAATCTTAAAACCCTGATTAATAAGCCTCCTCCATGCAAAGTATTCTATGCATGATTAATTCATCTTGAATATAAAATAACATACCTTGTAGCCAAGTACTCTTTTGATTCATCATGTTCCACTTATATGAAAAGCTTATAAAAATCATCCATATACTCTTGAATACTCTGATATTTTTGTCTCAAATTGTGAAATCTTATGTATAGGGTTTGTGCATAATCCACAAAAATAAATTTCCCCCTCATCTTATACTCCATCTTTTTCCATGCATTAATCTTCTCTTTACCTTTACTTTGTGTCTCTTTTTGTAGGTGATTCCACCAAATCATTGAATGACCTTTCAATTTTGTGCATGCAAATTTTACGTTATTATCTTCTCTCATAGTCTTCCACTTGAAAAACTTCTCCATGCTATTCATCTAGTCTAAAAATTCATCTAGTTTTAAACTATCTCCATAATCTTGAACATCAACCTTAATTTATTCATTATTTGATTTTTATATTACAATTCTACATAGATTGTCATTATCATCTTTACTTTTATTATTATTTAACACATTGCACATTCATATTCTATATCATTCATAATACAATTTTGTTCTTAACCATTTTAACTTTGTTTAAGTAAGTTTTCCACTGGGTCTCCTCTTGGGGCTCATATCACTTTCTTTTGAGATGAGTGACTTTTAGGCTACATCCCTTAACTCAAAATTAGGAGCTATTAGTGGGTTTATAATAAAAACTTAAGCTTCAATTAGTAGAAAAATTAGAATTTTGGATAAAAGACAAGTTTTAAAGTTTTTTTAGTAGTTCAAATATATTGATACATTAGGAAAAATTTTAATCCATATGTCATTTATATGCACTCTATTTACAAGGACAAAAATAAAAACCTAGATACACTTAAGTGTATATTTCATGTAGGTGCAAATAGTTTGAAAATAAAAAATTACATGTTTTTAAATATTTAATTTTCCAAATACATTTTGGGGTGTATACAAGGAATATGCACTCTACTTTTAACATCATGGGATATAGGTTCTCAAATTCAACACAAGTATCAAATAGAAGAATATGAGTCTATATAATGTTAGCATCAATTATTTTAGATTAAGCGCATAAACACAAATCATGTTCTCACTGATAGATTTATTAGATTGCATTGATTCATGGGCATGAGCAATTTTCATGAACAAACACACTAATACCATTATTTATTTGTAAATAGTTGATGGTAGCTAGAAGTGAAAACCTCTGAATCTATTAGTTTTTTTGTAGTAGTTGATTTATGTTTATTAAAGTAATTTGCTTGTGGCTCAATGATGTTCAAAAAAATTGCATTACTCATAGTGAGCTAATATGTGGATCACACCTTCTATCTTAGGATTACAATATCATTTCATGATTAGTTACATAATATAGTGTAGCTGAAATTCATTTCACCGATCATAATGTATCAAATATGTTATAAATAAAAACCTTGAGGTAACTTACAAAATTTCATATTTTTAGTGTTTTTATAACCCCTAATCTCGATAAAATAATATGCATTCTTATAAAATCAAGCATTCAATTAGACTAGTAAAGCAAGGAACACAAGGGAGGAGGGAGGATTGGGGAAGGAGAAGGTGATTATGAGGAAGCTTATGCCTATGCATCATCTAATAAATTGTGCTTTGGGATTTTATTTGAAAGAATGAAATTATTCAATCCAATTAGCAATTAGGGTTGTAAGGCATGACAAGAGTGCATACTATTATTCTTCTTTTCCTTGTTAAGGGTTGAATTAAGTGACCAAAAAAAATAAAGAATATGGGTATAATAAACATGAAATTTTCAAGGGAGATTTTTAGTTTTTTTGTGAAAATACTAGGGAGCTATTTCCAAAAGGATAAAAGAAGAAGATAAAAATAAAATATAGGTGACATGTGAATATTTATAGAACTTTTAAAAAAGAGTAAGATGTGAGGATTGGGGAAGGAGAAGGTGATTATGAGGAAGCTTATGCCTATGCATCATCTAATAAATTGTGCTTTGGGATTTTATTTGAAAGAATGAAATTATTCAATCCAATTAGCAATCAAGGTTGTAAGGCATGATAAGAGTGCATACTATTATTCTTCTTTTCCTTGTTAAGGGTTGAATTAAGTGACCAAGAAAAATAAAGAATATGGGTATAATAAACATGAAATTTTCAAGGGAGATTTTTAGTTTTTCTGTGAAAATACTAGGGAGCCCTTTCCAAAAGGATAAAAGAAGAAGATAAAAATAAAATCTAGGTGACATGCGAATATTTATAGAACTTTTAAAAAAGAGTAATATAAAAATAAAATCTTTGTATCACTTATCTTGAGTTCAAGAATATGTTGTGAAACATATTTAGAATCTATGTTACGTTAATAGGTGTTTTACAATGGGATTTGAGGAAATGTGGTGTTGGATAAGGTGAAATGTCCATGATTGCATAAAAATTAATGGATGACATTAACGTTTTCATCCATTTGACCATTATAACATTTTTTTCTTAAAATTACATCAAGAAGAGGGGTCATAAGCTAAAAATGACCCAATTCAATGATCAAATAATTTGAAAACCTTTTAATCATCATAGGGAATTTAACCATCACCAAATCATTAAACAATAGGCATGAAAACTAATTGATAAAATGTTTGAATGAAATGTATGGTAAATGTGAAAACATATAAAAGGTACCTTAAATAGTTCAAAAAATGCCTCAATTTTTTTTTAAAATGTCTAACGATATAAAAGGCATGTGTATTGTCTTGGTAAAATGTCTCAAAGGAATGCCTATAAAATATACACCAAACGTTCTTAAAATTGCTTTGACAATTTACAGACAAATATTGGGAAAAGATTTGGTTTATAGACTACAATTTTTACAAGTAAAATCTTTCTTAAAAATTCTCAAAGACTTTTAAGGAAGTATAGTGTTGATAAAATCATGTGTTAAATTTTAAAACTTCAAATTTTAGTATTTGAACAACCCCTAATCTCCATAAAAAAATAAGCATTCAACAAAAAGTAGGCATTTAATTAGACCAATATAACAAGGAAAGAAAGGTAAGGGACAAGCGTGGGGAATGAGAGGGTGATGATGAGGATGTTGATGCCCATGCATAATCTATCAAAATTTATTGCATTGTACAATGATAGCATTACTAATTTTAAATGTTTATTTTTCCTTGTATCATTCCCACCCTTTATTTGATTATTATGCTGAGGGTTTCACACTACATAAACAAGAAGTGAAAATGAATGCTTATATTTTCTTAGAAGGAAAGAAACCATTATGTTCAATTGGAAATGAGGGTTTTGGGGCATGCTAGGAGTGCGTACTTATATTATTATATTTTAAAGGGTAATTTTATAATATAATAAAAGGAACAAAAATAAAAATCGTGGAAACATGTAAAAAAAATTATCGCTTTCAAAAAATGAAAAAGGATTAAGGGAATCTCTGCAACAACTTTGATGAGATCAACAATTTGTGGCATAATATATTTAAAATGTTTTTTTATATTGATGGACATGAGTGCATTAAAATTAGTAGGTGATGTTATTTTTTTCATTCATTTGACTATTAATTTTAATGTGGCATAACACTTTTTAGGCATGGAACAAGAGATGTAAGCTATAATGGAAACATGGAGTGGTGTTGAAGCATAATGGCTATAATTTTTTTAACAATTAATAGTATATTTTCAAATGTAGTTGAAAAAATTCCTCAAAGAGACTTGATTTCGTGGAATACAATGATTTCTAGACATGCATGAAAAGGGATTTCAAAGTATGCTCTCAAACTCCTTGCTTAACGAAGCATTATTGAACATACAATAGGTATAAAAACTATTTTAAACATGAATGCAAAATGTGGTATCATATAAAAGGCACTTCAACTATGTGATAAAACACATTAACAATATTTATAGGAATGTAAAATCATATAATAGATATGCCAATTGTTTGAAAAAATGTTTGATTGAAATTTATGGAAAATGTGAAACCATACAAAATGCACATCTTTTTTTTCCATTCAAAGAAATTGCCTTTAGAAAATTTATGAAAAAAAGGTTTTCAAGGGATGCTCTCAAATTATTCAATTTAATGAAGAACTTTCAAGCATACATTGACCATGAAAAAATGTGGTTGACAAAATGCTTTAAAGATATGTGATTTCGTGGAATATAATGATTGCACAACTTGCACCAAAAAGATTTTGAAAGATTTTTTTTAATTTTTTGACCTAACCAAACACTCTCAAACATACATTAGTCATGACAAAATATGGTTCAAAAAATACTTTAAAAAAACAATTTCATAGAATGTAATTATTAAAAAAATAGGATGTAATGATTTCATGAAATACTTTTATGTACTGTTTTTGATAACTTACAAAATATACATAATTTATGAAATCTTTAAACCAATATCTAAATACATTTTTATATTTATAAATTCTTTCAACACCTTTAATCTTAGTGAAATATAATCGACTTTACACATTGTAATCTAAATTTCAACGGTTAAACTCCAATGTAAATATTATTATTTTCTAGTTATACTTACCTATGCCAAAGGATTTCAATAAAACAATTCAACTTATTATAAACGGTGACGTTGGTGATAGTTGCAGGCCTAAAATGTTGAGAATTAACGTGACTCATATAACAATAATCAAACTACCCGCACTAAAAACACACCTCACCTCACAACAAAGTAAAACGGTTTCATATTTATTGTATGAGTAGACGGAATCCAATATAAATAAAACTGTTTCAGTATAAATAACTTATGTTGACACACAACAATGTTAGGTAACTTGCTAACGGTCTTTGAAACATGTTAATCGTCTACCTACGGCTACAGTTATGGTTTTACATGTTTCTTAAAGTTGAGGAAGCTAAATTGTGTTGTTAGAGCAATATACACTACCACAAATAAGAGTATAAGTAGTATTGAAAAAATGGCAGTATAAGGGCATAAGTAGTATTGAAAAAATCCATATCATTAAAATCAATTGCAAGTCTTCCATCAGAGAACGGCCTGTGGACTTATTAAAATAGGTCTCTCCATATGTATCTGCAAGGTTTCCTGTATCAGTTAGAGTCTCCAAACTGATACTATCTTCAATTTCATTTATTTTTAATTATTATTTTATTTTATAAATATTTATCATGCACCACAATCCTCTTCCCTTATTTTTTTTTGGGTATTTACGATTCACTGTGCAACGGTTGCTATCTTGCGTATATGGTGCGTAATGTAAAATTATAATTGATATAATAATTTTAAATAAATTTCAGTGAAAATGGTCCGAGCTCTGAAAACATATGTGGTGTATTAATATTGGAAAAAAAATTGATATTGGTATTTTTGAATGGTAGGATTTAATTTTTATTATAACATCTTAAATCTGATTTTTGTAAAACTTTCATATTTCATCTTTTTGAAAAAATAATAATTACATTTCAAATCATGATTCTCTCCTCATTAAAATGCTCTATTTCTCTTAGGTTATCAATATTTATATTACATCTCCCTCATAAAATTGTTTATCAGGATAACATACCATTTATATAACGAATGCTTAACAATATCCTTAAAAGTTTTATGCAGTAGTAGCAGTATTAGTACAAACGTATTGACAAATACAAAGATAAAAGTACTATTGTCAGGAGTGGTGTATTTTTTATTTTTTTTTAAATTACCTATTTTAATGAATGATTATATATATATATAATTTCCTTATTTATGAATGTAGGTTTTTTAAATTTCCATTAATTTTAATGGCATTTTTGAAATTTCTTTGCTAAGTATTAACCGTTTTTTTGTGCACGTACACATTATATTACATTAATATCTAAAAGTTACATATTATAAAAAGAACTGCCAACAATAATAAATTTATGTTGAGGAGGTTAGGATTCAATAATTATTTAAAAGAATTTTTAAGTTATAGACTAAAACTACTTTTCATAGATTTTTATGTATATCGAAAAAGAGCCATAAAACAATTTATTTGTTGGTTTTATGTTTACATTTTTGGTATTGTTTCTATGTGTCTTATTAAATAATAAAACCTTAACTACTAAAAATAATAATAGAATTTTTTTAATATATTTAACTTTTGATATTTAATAGATTCAAAGATGATGAAGTGGAAGATGGAATAAAACCTGTCAATCAAAGAAAAGAAAAGGAAACAATATTATGCAAGTTTAAGAAACTTTTATGGATATAATTTATTTAGATATAAAAGTAAAGGTCACCACTACACACAAAGGAAGAGTAAGATGTATTTTAAAGATGTATATATTTTCCAGGAAGAGTAATATTATATTAGAATTATAGATATACAATGTAGTGTACATAAAATGTTTTATTTCTCTCACTAATTTTTTTTAAAGAATATTACTACTTAAAATGAACTTTCAAAATAATTTACTTATGCACCAACATTATAAATATTTAAAAATTTGGAGAACTTTTTTAATTGGCTTGTGAAATTTGGTTTTAGAATGGTTATAGAATTTTCTTTACTCTTGTCACTTTGAAGTTGTGAATCATTGAACTTGAAAATAAATAATATTAAATTTAATAGTGTGGATTCTTTCCTACATATTCACCAATACAATTTCAAAAGCATCCATTCACTTATCAACATAATTATCAAAATAAATATCTGAAAATTATTGTTTTGTTTTTATTTATGTTATATTTTAATTTAAGTATCATATATTTCAATTTTATTTAACATTTATATTTTACTTCATTGATGGTATTTTAATACACTTAATTTATTATTAAAATAGACATCTTTATTTTTTTTAAATAAATTGAAGAAGATCAATTATTTATATAAAGATAATAAATATGTTTATATTTTAATAAAAAACATTATATATTTTTTATTATTATAAATCTTAATTTTATTTATATATAAATTGGAATATTTTTAATTTATATTTATCATATAAATATGAAATCAACAGTTTTTTTAATTTGATTTTGTGTCCATGAACTTAAGTTATTGTATAGGTAGGAGATCAAAATTTCATTTCTATTTCATGACGAGTATAGAAATAAATTAAGTTGATTTTACGGAGTTACATATTATTTGTTTCCTTTGAAAGTTACCAAATATAATGCGATTAACTTCGTTTTATGTTTTTTTTTTTTTTTAATTATATTTTACTAATAGTTAAATTGTTAGCAACATAGTTTCTTTAAATGATAACAATATGATAATAAGGTAGTTTTCTTTTTCAAGGGGTGCAGTTATTTTAAATCAATGGTAAGAGTTTAAATTTTAGAGGAAAGTGACAACATTCCACATACAGATCCAAAAAAATCCATTTATTTTTAATTATTAATAATAAAAAAATTTGTTTAATATATAATTTTTTTAATGTATTTATTATATAATTTTTTTATTTTATTTAAAAACTTGTTATTTTATTTTATTTATTAATTATATGATTGTGCCATTACTATCTTTATTTATGATTGGTGTGTAATATAAAACTAAAGAAGCATTTTATAAAATGAATTGTTTGTTCCATTGTTATTTTTATTTATTATTTAAAAATTTGTTAACTTGGTTCCTCTAAGAAACAAAATGTTTAAATGATATATAAGTATAAATTTTTATTTTTTTTTCATACATTTCAGACATGTATGTTGTTCTCCTCATAATAATATCATTTATCTAAAATTTAAATTTCTCCATTGATGCCTTCCTTTTTTATTTTCAATGTCTTATTCAATTTGGATTCATAGATTGAAAGTTAAATTCAAACGAATGCTTTGCCATCTCACTTATTTTAAACATTGGGATCTATCGTGCATGATTCTTCTCTTAATTTGGTGCATCCTCATTAGTTCAAAATGTGCACCATAGATCAGTGGCCTTATATAATTTGTTTCACTCATTTCAAATCTCAATCGATAATCCCTGTTTTATAAATAATTTAAATTTTCATTTGAATGCATTAATGCATCACAATTGTTCAACTCTTACACTGAGCATTTTAAATGTCAGAATTTGCAATGTAATACCCAAACCACATTTAAAACAATATATAAAATGCCCATTGCAATTAGTTCTATATGACTTGATGTAAATAAGTTGCTAAATCTCTATAGTCGCAACAATTTGTTAACAACTAAAAAAAAATTCATAAGCATAGGCAAGGGCGTGTCAATTTTTTTTTCAGTATAAAGTAGAGACATAAAATCTATATTTATTTACATTAATGTTATTGAATGGTTACTAAAATAAATAATTAATAAAAGAAATCATAGCTACAATATCTATAGACATATTGCATTATGACACTTTTTTTCTTCCTTTAAAAAACAAATGGATTTGAAAGAGATTGAAATATAGTATGTCAAATCATAAACATATTGTATTCTTTTAATAAATTAAAAATAATAATAAATAATTTTAAAAAATAAACGAATGGAAAAAAATATAAGAAAAAATATATTATTGTTATGAAAAAATTAAAATAAACGAATGGAAAAAAATATAAGAAAAAATATATTATTGTTATGAAAAAATTAAAATGTAACAAGTAAATCATAATATTATTATTGTTTATTGAAGCCCATTTATTTTAGAGATGCAAAAAATTAGTGAAACATTAATTATGTATTACTTAATAAAAAAATTGTTATATTGATATTGAAGTCTTTTGTTAGTATTTAGAGGAGATGTATGTGAATACTTTGGGCCAAAGGTGATTGAAAATATTAACATGACATATCCTACAAATAATAGGATAAAATATTTTCTTCACTTTTTAATGAGAAACTAAATGTTGTTGCCATTCAACACCACATGCTCAAGCCATTGCCAATGGAGATTTCATTATCATAAACATGAGATTGGGAGTTTTTTTTTTTTTAAAAAAAATTGCATGAGTTTTGAGATACAAGGTTGTCAAATTTATTATAGGGATCTTGATGAATAGAAAAAAAAATCACATATATGTGAAAATAAAGTTATGCACAACATGATTATAAGTAAACATGAACAAGAAATCTTGGCTTGAAAATTTCATTTCAATCAATGCATATTAGATATAACTCTATCAGTGCATCCTCTGAGTCAACATGGTACAAGTGGGAGATTTAACAATAGACAACTACAATGAACATATATTATGGACATGGATTTGAAATGAAGTTCACTTCAGGTGTGACCAAGTATGTGACATGTTGGATGCCATGTATTATCATCTAGTGCATATGGAACATAAACAAAATATGATATTATTGGTTTATAAGGATTTTATTCAAATGTACATAAATTAAAATGAGAATCCAAGAGCTTCAAATTCATCAATGTATAATGTAATTATAAGTTGTAATTCTAATTCTAGCAGTAGTCATGATTAAAGCCATGCTAGTTGGAAATTATTTTTCATGCAAGTGGGGTACGAATATCCAAGAGAATACAAATATGAATAATTAGATATATGGAATACCTAAAATAAATTGCTAACCGAGCTATAAACCTCAACACTTTTCAAAGAGATCACAACGAGTAGGTGGACTATGACAATAAAAATAATGGAAACAAGCAAGAAGCATTACCACTCAATGACTAAAGTAATTAAAAATAAGAAATAAAATAGCTACAAGAAGTGGAAAGTGAAAATAACTTGTATAAGAATAATGGAGATGGACACAAGTAATGGATGTTGAATTTACAACTTGTAGAAGAATAGATGGTATCAAAATAGTCTTGTAGTCAAAGAATAATGTGGGACTGTCACAACCTCTCTTCCCACACTTTGGACTCATGCTCATAATTTAAGTTGTTTTGGACTTCATTTAGTATTTTATGTCAGAATGAGTTGATTTTAAAGTTAACTTTTGTGTTGATTTTAAAGATCTATTAGGTCATCGACATGATTTCACAAAATTAAGGTATAATTTAATTAAAGTTATTTCCTTTCATAGAAATGTATATATGCAATGTTGTCATGAACAACAAAAAATTTAATGAGATGAATGGATTAATATTAGATGAAAATTTGATCAGTTTGATAATATCAGATAAATACGTCAAAGGTTATTTTAAATTAATAAAATGAACTTTTCTTTCTTTATTTTTATTCTAAATACTTTCAAATAAATCATCGTAAATACTTTAAGAGTTTAATTATTATTGATTAATTATATTTTCATAAATAATTTAAGTTTATTAAATTATTTATAATTTATTTTATACCTATTAATTCCTACGTATAAACTACATACAAAATATTAAAATAAAACTTTCCTAACCTAAGCCTACTCTCAGTTTGAATTAGCTTTCTCCACCTCTTTTAAATTCTATGCCCACTTTAACTCAAGTGTCTTAATAATGGTATAAGGCTAAGTTTATGGAGATGATGTAATTAAAAATTAACAAAATCCTAGTTCTAAATAGCCTTGTATCCTTTGGAATCGACTCACTCCACTGTCACCCATTTTAACTCAGGCAACACAAAAGGAACTGCCACCTCCTCTCAGTTTGGATTTAATTCCCTTAGTCATCACCCAATTTAACTCATGTTTTGGCTATGCACCACTACCACATCAACATCCTACCACTGCCACCTAAGAAAGAGTTTAAAAAACCATTGAATTAAATTCAAAAGCCATTGGATGTATTTTGAAAACTAGTTAGAAATAATGATAGTGCATGATGAGGAGGGAAATTAGCATGTAAAAAAGTGATAATTAAAGATCAACTATTTCATAAAAGGGGGAAGGAAAAGGAATAAATCGATGTATAAAGGAGAGAGAGAGAGAGAGAGTAAGGGATAGATGCATTAAAAAGAGTAGATCAATTGATGTTTATAGTATAAAAAGAGGATAAGGGACTAATGCTTAGAGAGGGGATCAATGAAAAGAAGAGAAGAATCGATGTTTTGAAAATAGGGATGAAAATCATCAACATTTGTAAGGGGAGGAATCAACAAAGGTTTTTCACTGTAGAGGTGATGACGAGCTTGGGAAAATCCTTTTCAACTTTTGTCAAGTGTACCAAAATCATATACCAAGTAAGTGGTGTCTTGCAATATTCATTGGGTTACAGTTTTAATTAAACGCAACTAGAATATATTCAGAGTACCATAGGATAATAGAAATTGTGAGAACTTCCATGCATTAAATTCATTATTCTTCTTACAGGATTTGTTGGTTTTTGCATCTGAGTGTATTTGAATATGGAAAGTGTTAGGATCTCCCTTATCATACATATTGAATATCACATTATACCGGCAACTTTATTAGCATGTTACTTATTCCATTGATTTGAATGTGAATTAGTCTCTCAGTTGAAATGGTTTGGTTTTTATTTTAATTATACTAGATTGATTGTTAAGCTAGAAAATTGTTTAATATAGTCTTAATTAGAGATTAGTGTAGATAACAACATATTTTCACCATATTATCGATATATCTTTGAGATGATATACATATATCATATGCATGACACATATTTGTGAATAATAATGAATGATAAGATATTGTCATGATTCTTATATTGTATAATTATATATAGAGTAAATCAAACCATTATGATATATAAATGGGTATGTTTACCTGGGTAAGATTGTATACATACTATACCAAATACTTGTATGTCTAATGTGCATTTAGACATGGTAATTTATACATTTTATGACATATCAAACCCCATGTTTAACGAATGATGAGTATAATGATATTATAGACTATATGACCATAAGTGCCCCACTATTTAGTTATGGATGTTAATATGGACCCTTATAGGTAAAATAATGAGATATAACTTAATAAGCTAATGGAATTTGATGACATGGTATATCTGGGAAAAATTAATAGAGAATAGTTGTATCTTAATGTTTTTTTGAAAATTGACATAAGAACTAAACTAGAATATCATGCTACAAATTTGTTTTGTACCTTCCTATTCAAGAATTTTCTTTGAGATATAAATTCAATAATTCACTACAAATAGTCTTTATTTCTTTTAAATCTCAACTTAGACTAGGAATTTAAGGTTAAATAAAAATATGCAATGTTTGATATTAAACAGTGTCTCTAGCTCACATTTATGGGTAATGCCATTGTGCTTGAGCTACTACATCCATAACCTAACACATCTATAACAACAATTTCTAGGCATCATCCCTATAAAATATTGGAGAGAAATAAGGACCATGTTGTGTCATTAAGACCAAGGGGAGGGATAATCCATTTTGGTCAAAAAATACTAATTAAGATAAGAAACAACTTTAACTACCTTAAATGATTCTAACTTGTAAACTTATGAAATATAAATAGAATAAGTACATTTCTAAATCAAAACTCAGTACAACTAAAAAGGAGTAATGAAACCCAGGATTGATAATGTTAAATTAATTATTATCAAGAAACCATCAACCATATGGCTCTTAGATAATGAAATTTTGGCAATAATAGTTGTATTAATTAGGTTGTCTAAAGAAAATATAAAAACATTATTGATTTAAATAAAAATTAAAAAGGGAGCATAACATGCAATGTTTATTTCTTTTTCTTATTAAGATTTAGGGCTAGTTTAGTTAAACAAGTATTTAGTTACATAAACTAATTATTTTTAGGCTTTGATTTCATTAGATATCATAGAGGAACTATTTGGGGAACTAAGACCTAAAAAGGGATACATACCTAGATCTATAGTTCCAATAAAATGTAGAATAGAAAATAGAAATACATGTATACTACACCTTGATCCTATTTTAAAGTAGGTATGTAGGTAGTCTGGGAAGTGAAGGATTCATCTATTACATAGGTGATTAGGATGGGGTTGAATTTGTATGCTAAAAAAGATTAATGTTAAATGAAAAGGCAAGACCATTATAATAAGACCCTAGTTTAAATAAACAAAGCAAAGATAAGAACTCTATGATATAATAAAAAGCATCTCAATTGGATCATCATAGTTCTCGAGGCTTTAAGCTAAATTCTGAGGCAAAATGTGAATATTTTTTATACATTTTATATTCCTATCATAGATAACTCATTACTTATCTCGTAGAGATGAGTAGTGAACAGTGATTGGCTCAAGATCTGGTTGATCTCGATGAGTCAAGTTCAAAGCCAGAGCATAAACTACTCATGTGTAGGATGCCCAACCCATATGGTTAGATTCTTTCCTATTTGGTAAAGGATAATAGATGCCTAACTCATATGGTTATATGTTTTCCTAGTTGTCAAAGGATATCTGATAGGATAAAGTATACCCAAGTTATATTTATAGACAAACATTAAAAAAAATTCTATGTTTTAGGATAGGATTGGTCTCTATAGGGACACAATATTAGTTCTATTGTGAGTGGTTGATGAATATATAGGATTAAATGATCAAAAATGACTCCTTTGACAGTAATAATGAGATAAATATAGTATCCCTTCAAATTAAAGGGGGTTCAACAAGTTGGTTGGTTGCATAAATAAGTTAGATTGGTTTACCAATAGAGTTTGATTGGTCTTATTTATGGTTATTATTATTCATTGGGAAGAGGAACATATTTCATGAGAGGGAATTTTTTTTTAAAAATGATATAATGTTGGTTAGACAAGCCATGCATATCACTCAGATGATGGATATTAATGAACCCAAAAACCAACAAAAATAAGAAAATTACCAATAGGCCAAAATCTTGAAACAATAATCATAATTATTTTGTATTGATTACTTGAAATAATTGCAAACCCCCGTCATGATAAAATAAGCCTCAACTTAGAATTTAGAGTTTACATTCAAATTTTTTTTAAAACTAAAATCTAAAAAAAAATGTCTATTTTAAAAAACTCCTAAAATAGCCCAAAAATCTCCCAAAATATCTTCAACACTATAATTAGAGTATAGGATGAAATTCAACTAAATTTTATGTCTAGTTCTAAAAATATACAATTCATAAACATATAAAAAACCTTAAAAAATCATTAAATTACAATTTTGGACCCTCAGAGGATCATGTATGGCCTCTAAAAAATATCAAAAACATTCCTCCTAAGTAGGTAGAAATGCCTAGGTACAAAAAAAATACTTTTTGATATGATAATTTTGGTGCATGGAAGAACTCAAATGGAACTACGGGTCAAAAGTTATGGCCTTCAGAAGGTTGCCATATTATTTTGGCATCATTCTCCTCTAGTTGAAAACAACTCAGCTCCTGCGAGTTGGCCTAATTATACTATTTTCACTTTTCCTTTTAAATGTTTTTTAGCCCCCATTTTGTAATCCAAGTGTTGTCTTCTTGATACAATCCTTCCCACTACACCAAATAACTATTATAATTCCCTTACCTTGTGTGCACTGTTTTCTTATCTAAAACCTACACTATTTTTTCTTTTTTCTTCTTTGGAATCTATTGCTCCCAATTTACTTCTTCATCTTCACCATATTCTCCATGAAATTCATATAAATTTAAAATGTTAAATACTATAGATATATCAAAATTATGTGGTAAACTCACCTTATACATTATCATTGATTTTCTTCACAATTTTGCATGGTTTAATTTTCTTATATTTCAACTTGTTGCAGGTCCCTTTTGGAAATATTTATTTCCTCAAGTAAACCATTACCAACTCTCCTTCTTTAAATACTATTGATCTTCTTTTAACATATGTTGCTACTTTATATTTCTCATTACTTTCTTGTAAATTTCTTCTTATTCCTCCTTACATCTATTGCATATGCTCTGCAAATGCTTTTACATCATCACTAATTCAATTTATAATTGGAAATTGTAAAAAATATAAAATACCCATAGGATTTTTCCCATAAATAATTTGAAAAGGTGACTTTTCTATTGATCTATTCACTAAACTATTATATGTAAAATCAACTTGTGGTAAAGCCAAGTCCCATTACTTTGGCTTCTTTCCCACTATACATCTCAATAAACTTCCCAAGCTCTTATTCACAACTTCTATCTATCCATCTATTTGTGGGTGATATGCACTACTTAATTATAGATTATTACCCATATTCTTCAACAAGTTCCTCCAAAAATGACTTAGAAATTTTATGTCCCTATCTGAAGTAATAGTTTTTGGAACACCATGCAATCTCATAATATCCATAAAAAATAATTCTAAAATTCTAGTTTCATCATTGGTTTCGTTACATGCAATGAAATTAACCATTTTATAAAATATTTCTACAATAACAAAAATTGAATTTTTACCTCTCTATGTTTTTGGCAATCCCAACACAAAATCCATACTTAAATCTGTTCATCTTCCTCCTAGAACTAATAATGGCATGTAAAGTCCAATATTTTATACATGTCCTTTAGCCACCTGACTTATTCTATACTTTGAAACATACCTTGTCACATCTCTCTTCATCTCTGGCTAAAAATGTTTTTCCTCCACCAAAGATATTGTCTTTGTCTTACCAAAATGTCCAATCAAACCACCACTATATAATTTTCTTATTATATTATCTCATAGAGACCCAAATGGAATGCATAATTGTTTCCCTTTGAAGAGATAACCTTCTTGTATAAGATACTCATCATGAATAATATATATCCCACATGATAATGGATTCTTTCACTATTCAACTATCTTGCCAAAATATGGATCACTATAATATAATTCTTTGATAGCTTAAAATATAACTACTTCACTCAATAAAATAGTTAATAATGTTACCCTCATGCTCAATGTATCAACTAATTGATTATAATTTCCTAATTTATGCTTCAACACAAAATTATACCCCTACAAGAAAGAAACCCACTTTCCATGCCTTTTGTTCAACTTCTTTTGTGTATTCACATACCTTAAAGCTCATGATCTATAAACAATATAAACTCCTTAGGCACCAAGTAATTCCTCTAATGTCTTAATGCTTATACAATTACATAAAGTTCAACGTCATAATTAGAATACTTTGTTCTTACCTCATTCAACTTATCACTAAAATATGCTATTGGCTTCCCTTTGTAACACAACATAACACTAATTCCCACAAATGAAGCATCACAATCTACCTCAAACACTTTATTTAAAATCTAGTAATGCTAAAATTAGCCTTTATGTAATATTCTTCTTCAAAATTTTAAAGATTTCTGTGGCTACTCTAGTCCATGCAAATTCCTTCCCTCTCATATAATCTGTTATTGGTGCCACAATACTACTAAAATTTTTTAATAATTTTTTTGTAAAAAGTTGCTAAACCATAGAAACTTCTTACCTCTATAATGCTTTTTAGAATAGGTCACTCAAAAATTGTCTTTATCTTTTTTTCATCCATTTTCACACCATCTACTGAATCTATAAATCCCAAACATACCAAACTATTCTGCTTAACCATGTACTTCTTCACATTTGCATACATTTTCTCCTTTCTTAAAAAATCCATTACCATTCTCAAATGATGTAAGTGTTATTCTTTATTCTTACTGAATATAAAAATATCATCAAAATAAACAACCACAAACATACCAATATATTCTCATATCACTATATTCATCATCCTCATAAATGTGCTAGGTGCATTAGATAATTTGAATGACATCACTATATTATCATATAAGCCATCCCTGGTCTTAAATGTAGTATTCCACTCATCTCCTTCATGAATTCAAATCTAATAATAACCACTACTTAGATCAATTTTGGTAAAATGTTTTGCTCTTGCAAGCACATCCATCATATCATCTAAATGAGGTATAAGAAACCTATACTTTATTGTAATTTTATTAATTTCTCTACTATCCATACACATTCTCCATCCTCCATATTTATTTGGAGTTAGTAGTACTAGTGTTGCACATGGACTCATACTCTCCCTTATCACTTTCTTCCTAAAAATTCAATAAATTCTTTATTTAATTCTACTTTAGTGGGTAGAGATGATCCTAGAATAAAATTAATTTGATTTTTCATATTATTTCAACACTCTTGTTACTTACATTGGTATTGACACCATTTCTATTTCTTCATTATTTGCTACTAGTGCATAACGATAACCTACTACCTTCATATCTTGGATAAATGATTTAGTATAAAGCATGTTTTCTATCTTCTATTCCTTTTCAAGATGTAACAAAACCACCTTTATACCACCTTTCCTAAAATAATATGTGTTCTTTGCTCTATCATGAACTACATTCCTGTCAAATTTCCACGACCTCCCCAATAACACATGACATGCATCTATCAGAATAACATCACACCATATTTCATCATTATAAGTTTTTACTATAGAAAAATTGATTAAAAACCTTTTATCTACTATAATATCATTACCTTTCTTAAACCATGAAATCCGATAAGGGTTAGGATGCTTTTCACATTATAGATTTAATTTCTCAATCATTTCTTTAGAAACCATATTTTCAAAACTACCACCATCTATAATTACTTTGCATACCTTTCCATCTGAAGTACATCTTGTTCAAAAAATAATTGATCATAGCCATGCATCACCACCTTCTTTATTATTCACTTCTTCCTTATTTGGAGTGATCATGGTTCTTCCCATCATGAGATTCTCTCCAACATCTGATGGTGCAACTTCAGTATTTTGCTCTTATATTTAAACCTCAACTAGATTTCCTCTTGGGTGATCTTCTTACCTCCTTTCTTGATCTTGATATTTTGGACACTCAAATGATTTGTTCCTTTCTTATCCACATATATAATAGACATAAGATATACATTGTTACAGAAACCATCCTCTAGCACCACCATAATCTCATTCTCTCTGAAATCCTCTTCATTTTTATTGGTATTGAAACCCTTGCCTATTATCATCTTATCTTTCTACACCACGTGATGATTCACCTTTATTGGCATTAAATCCACCTCTGGTGGTATTAAACCCATCTCATCCCCTTATTGGAATGGACCCTCCTCTTCTTGAACTAGTAGATATCCTTCTAAAATTTTGTCTATTTTGTTTTTCTTCTACCTTCAAAGCTAATTGATAAGCCTCCTCCATGTTAAGTATTATATGCATTCCTAATTCATCTTGAATAGAAAAACTCAAACCATTTACATACCTTGAAACCATATTCTCTTATGTTTTATCATACTCCACTCATATGGAAAGCTTGTAAAATTCATCTGTATACTTTTGTATACTAAGATATTTTTGCCTTAAATTTTGAAATCTTCTATATAGAGTTTGTGCATAATCCAATGGAATAAATTTCTCCCTCAGCTTCTTCTCCATCTTTTTCCATGAATTAATCTTCTCCTTATCTTTTCTCTATCTCTCTTTCTATAGGTGATCCCACAAAATCATTACACGACCTTTTAATTTCATGCATGCAAATTTTACCTTTTTGTCATCTCTCACAGTCTTCCACTTGAAGAACTTCTCCATGCTATTCATCTAATCTATCAACTCCTCTAGTTTTAAAATACCTCCATAATTTGTAACATTAGCCTTGATTCCTTCATTCCTTCCTTCTAAATCTTGAACCATCCTTTCTTCCATTGATGGTGGCTGCTCTTATATTTCTTCTTCTTACTAAAGTTCTTCATCATGATCTAGGTCTTCTTCGTCACCACCACTTCTCTACTGGTTGATGATAGCTTATGTTAATTATTGAACTTTATTCTACATCTATTATATAGTTTGGTTCATTTTTTCCATACCTCCTTGTCCTCTTGCCATTCTTCTCTCCTCCAAGATTTGAACTTGCTCTGATACCAGATAATAAACCCAAAAATTAACAAGAACAAGAAAATTACCAATAGGCCAAGATCTTGAAATAATACTCAAAATTGATTCATATTCATTACTTGAAATAATTAAAAACCAACACCATGATTAAATAAGCCTCAACTCATAATTTAAAGTTTACGTACAAAATTTGAAAAAAACTAAAATCTTATAAAAAATTCCTATTTTAAAAACTCTCAAAATAGCCCAAAAATCTCCCAAAATATCATAAATACTATAATTAGAGCATGGGATGAAATTTAGTTTAAGTAGATGTCTGATTCTAAAAATATACAATTTCTAAAAATAGAAAAAATCTAAAAAAAATCATTAAATCACAATTTTGGAACCTCAAATGATCATGTATGGCCTTTGAAAAATATTGAGAACATTTTTAGGTAGGTATAAATGCCTAGAGGAAGAAATTTAATTTTATATACATTTGTTTTGGTGTGTGGAAGAGGTCAAACATATCTATGGGTCAAAAGTTATGGCCTCTAGAAGGTTTCCCTATTTGTTTTTGCATCATCATACTCCTTTGGTTAAAAACAACTTAGTTCTTATGAGTTGGCCTGATTCTATTGCTTCCACTTTTCCTTGTCAATCTTTTTCAGATCTCATTCTATAATCCAAGTGTTATATTCTTGTTGCATTTCTTCCCATTATATTGTTAGGTTGTGGAGCTAAAAGCTTCAATTGTTGCAGACATGGAGAGGTTGCTGAGTTCCAAATGTGCCGGCATCGGCAGTGTAACCGACGTCGGTCACAGACAGTGCAGAAGGCAACCGGTGATAGTAGGAAGTCAGCCAACATCGGTTAGAACCAGTCAGACAGGGACTAACGTCGATCACTTGTGTATTCCAGAACTATTCGTTCCATGAACAGTTAGTTAGTTGAATTGATTGTTTGCATGTTAAGGGGCTAATTATAGTCTCGAGCTGCGTGTCTAATTATTGTAATTAGAGTTATATTTTTGTATGCATGGGATCCTATTTAAAGACCCATGAGGCATATATTATAATAATCAAGAAGGCAAGTAAAGCATTGAAGCATTGAAGCAAGGTCAAGGAGATCTACAGGTGTAAGGTCAAGGAGATCAGTTGAAGCATTCAAGGAGGGGATAACAACTTAGGTTGTTTGAGTTGGGTTTGGTTGAGAAAGAGAGAGAGGGAAGAAGGTCTTGAGGTGTGGCAAGCCTTTGAGGTGGAGGAAGAAGTGGCATCTTCCTTATTGTATTTTCTTCTAGTAATATTTAATACAAGAGTGTGTATTGTCTCTCAAATTCTTTGTTGTCTCAAGTTTCTAGTTACTTAATCATTCTAGTATAATTTTGTGTTTAATTGCTTATAAGAAAGTAATCAATTGTGCTTCCATTGGATAAGGGGTTCCTAACAGTTGGTATCAGAGCTATGATTTGCAAGGAGCAGGGTATTGTTTTTTATTATAGGTCATTCACAGGGTTTTCTGATTGAGTGGGAGTTCAGCAATGGCAGAAGAAAGTAAGCTACGAATGGAGAAGTTTAACAGCAAGAATTATCAACATTAAAGGATGCAGATAGAGGATTATTTGTATCAGAAGGATTTGTACTTACCATTGGGTGGGGTTGCATGCAAGCCCACAGATATGAAGGATGAAGAATGGAATGTTCTTGATTGGAAGGCTCTAGGTTCCATAAGGTTGAGCCTTGCATCATCTGTGCTTTCCAACTTGTCACAGTGTCAGACAACGGAAGAGTTGATAAAGTCCTTAGTGAATTTATATGAAAAGCCCTCAGTGTCAAATAAGGTATTTCTTATGAAATAGTTATTTAATTTGCAAATACAGGAAGGTGGATCAGTATATACTAATCTCAGTGATTTCCATGGTTTGGTAAACTAGTTAGCTTCAGTCAATATTGTTTTTGATGATGAAGTAAAGGCTCTCTTGATATTATGCTCTTTAACTGAAAGTTGGGATAGTTTGGTTATGGCAGTAATTAATTTTGCATCTAATTCTAAAATCTTAAAAGTTGATGATGTTGTGAGTGTGATCTTGAATGAAGAAATACGCAGGAAAAGCACAGGTGAATCATCAGGGAATGCTCTAAGTGCAGAAAGCAGGGGGAGGCAAAGAGAGAAAGTGGAGCAAGGGAAATCAAGGTCGGGAAGGAGATCTAAATCCAAAGGTATTACCTACTAGTTTTGTGGAAAGAAAGGACACACAAAGAAGGAGTTTTGGTTGCGAGATAAAGAGAATCAACCTAAAGGTAAAGAAAAAGCAAAGGACGCAAATATTATGGTATAGGATGCTCTCATACTTTCTTTGGATAGTCAGGTAGGATCATGGATTTTAGATTCTGGTTCATCTTTTCATGCATCCCCAAACAGAGATTTGTTCCATCAGTATGTCCAGGGAGACTTTGGAGTACTTTATTTAGGGGATGGTACGCCTTGTCAAATAGTTGGCAAAGGGAAAGTGTAGCTGAAATTGCAGATAGACAACACATGGGTGTTGAAGGAGGTCATGCATGTCCCAGTTCTGAAGCAGAGTTTGATTTTTGTAGGAAGGTTGGGTGATGAGGGATGCACAATAACCCTCATAGCGGATTCTTGGAAGGTTACCAAGGGTGCACTTGTTCTAGCAAGAGGTAAGAAAGTAGGTACTCTTTATCTATCTACTTGTATTACTGATTCTACTTCTGGTTTATCTACTTCAACTGTAGATTCGAAGATGTGGCTTAATAGGCTGGGTCACATGAATAAGAAGGGAATGGATGTTCTTGATTCAAAAGGTATGTGTTCAGATTCGGAAAGCATAGATAGAGTTCATTGCAGAAAAAGGAAATTTGATGCTTTTGACAGGAACAAAGAAGCCTTGGTGTTTATGGAGGAGATGAGGGACAGAGATCAATCACAAGGGTTGAATAAATCTGAGCAAGGTAGTATGGATAGAGGTTTGATCCAAGATGAGCTCACAGATGAAGGTTTCATCACTTACAAGAACACACAGACACTGACATCAGTCACATGGCACCGACGTCGGCTAGACAGGTACCGACATTGGTCATGTGCAGACCAGCAGGGTCGGTAGAGTCAACAGGGGAAGACCAACGTCGGTTAGGAAGGAACTGATGTCGGTAGAGGGGACACTGGCGTTGGCCAGGGGTAATGACATCGGCAGTCAGGGTCAGTGTAGGGAACCGACATCAGTCAGGAGCAGACTGGGAGATGGTTGAGATCAGTCACTGGAACGGATGTTGGGTGGACAACAAGCTGTCAAGGAGTCTCAAACACCCATATGGAGGTCAAAAAGGGTAAGTGAACCTCATATTCATTGTTCACCTTCTTTATATTGCTTACTGATAGCCAAGAACTAGGAGGATGGAAGAAGTAATGCAGGTAGAGTCCAGAAACAGTGGGAGCTTGGCATGGATGAGGAGTGTGAGTCCTTGGAGAAGAACCAAATAGGTATTTGTTGGTAGAGTTGTCAGCTGGAAGAAAGCACTGGATAGAGGGATGGATTCCCATTTTAGAGAAGAGAGTGAATGGACACGTGAGACAGAAGGCTAGGGTATATGGTCTTGAGTAGGCTGCAGAACAATGGAGGTTTGACCATTGTATTTTATCTTTACCAGGTTGGATAATATTAGCTACATTATCCTATTACTGTATTATGTTACTTTTTGCAGGGTTTCATATACAGGGAGTTTTTTGAGTTAAGGGTAAAGTCAATTTAGAAGTATGTCATGAAGAATTTAGGAGTAGCAAAATTCTTTTGGCATAAGTGACAGGTATAGCATCACAGGTTTTGTGGTGGTTGGTCTTCAGGGGAGAGCTTGAAGAGGGATACAGAGCCAAGGGAACAAAATAGATGGAGTACAGGTATAGGTATAGTTGCATCTGTTTATCTCTAAATGGGAGATTGTTAGGTTGTGGAGCTAAAAGCTTCAACTATTGCAGACATGGAGAGGTTGCTGAGTTCCAGAAGTGTTGGCGTCGGCAGTGTAAT
This sequence comes from Torreya grandis, assembly GCA_037957365.1. Taxonomy (NCBI): domain Eukaryota; kingdom Viridiplantae; phylum Streptophyta; class Pinopsida; order Cupressales; family Taxaceae; genus Torreya; species Torreya grandis. The sequence goes on along the minus strand of JARHVA010000702.1, from coordinate 3,046,369 downwards.
CGACGTTGGTTATAGATAGTGCAGAAGGCAACCAGTGATGAAAAGAAGTCAGCTGATGTCGATCAAAACCAGTCAGATAGGGATGGACATCGGTCGCTTGTGTGTTCCAAAACTGTTCATTGCATGAACAATTAGTTAGTTGAACTGAGTGTTTACATGTTAAGGGGCTAATTATAGTCTCGAGCTACGTGTCTAATTATTGTAATTAGAGTTCTATTTTTATATGTATGGGATCCTATTTAAAGACCCATGAGGCATGTATTGTAATAATCAAGAAGGCAAGTAAAGCATTGAAGCAAGGTCAAGGAGATCTACAGGTGTAAGGTCAAGGAGATCAGCTGAAGCATTCAAGGAGGGGATAACAACTCAAGTTGTTTGAGTTGGGTTTGGTTGAGCAAGAGAGAGAGGGAAGAAGGTCTTAAGGTGTGGCAAGCCTTTGAGGTGGAGGAAGAAGTGGCATCTTCCTTATTGTATTTTCTTCTAGTAATATTTAATACAAGAGTGTGTATTGTCTCTCAAATTCTTTGTTGTCTCAAGTTTCTAGTTACTTAATCATTCTGGTATAATTCTGTGTTTAATTGCTTATAAGAAAGTAATCAATTGTGATTCCATTGGATAAGGGGTTCCTAACATATACCAAATACCTATTATAATTCCCTTGCCTTGTGCTCACTGTCTTCATATCCAAAACTTGCATTATTTTTTCTTCCTTCTCCTTTGGAACCTACTGCTCCCAATTTACTTCTACATCTTCAACATATATACCATATTCTCCATGGAATTCATATAAATATAAAACATTAAATAATGGAGAGATATCAAAATTATGTGGTAAACTCACCTCAAATGTGGTAAACTCCCCTCATAATTGTACTTTTTGATACGATCATTTAAGCACATGGAAAAGCTCAAATAGAGATACTAGTCAAATGTTATGGCCTCCAAAAGGTTTGCATATTTTTTGGCATCCGATAGCTTGAGAGAAATGAACTTGACCCCTCACTTTCACCATATGGTATTGATGCTAAAAACATGTGGGTGGTCAGGTGTATCATGACACCAAATCATGTCTTAAGTAGTATTATAATGAGAGCATGATGTATGTTGCTAATCAATAAATAATTTTGATGTTCATGTGAATGTGTTCCATATCAATCTTACTTCCCATTCCTCTATATATTAATAGATAATGATAATAAACCTCAGTATTGATAGTGGGTATCATTATAGCTAATTATGGTATGAATCCTGGTGACTTGTGAAGTGTGGATTACTTAGCTCTAAATCAACACTTTACTCAATGTAGAAGTGATTTATTCTTGTTTTTGATGATAATATAAGGGTCCAAATTTTAATCTTACAGATCTATTTCATTTGGAATAGGTTTATGCATGGTAAATTTTTATACATAATGTTTGGGAAGATTTTTCTATCTTGATTTATAGAATCAGACAACTTAATCTATTTAAGGTGTTAATGGCCTATGCTCAAATATATGCATCTTAATTCCTTGGGAAGGCATTGATGCTTTACAATTGATCTTATGTTTCTTAAGGCATTGATGCTTTGTAGTTGATCTTATGTTTCTTATGCTCATATATATGCATCTTATGCTTTTCACCCATTGATCTAAAAGGAGGAGATTGAAAAGGCCATCCAAGAGCTACTTGAGATGGGGCACATAAGAATTAATTCTATCCTCTTTGCTTCTTCAATGGTGCTTGTGAAGATGAAGGATGGGACCATGAGGATGTGTATTGATTATAAATTGTTGAACAAAAAGACCATAAAAAATAAGTATCCCATACCTATGATTGATGAACTCATTGATGAGCTTCATGGGGTGGTTTACTTCTCCAAAATAGATTTAAAGACTAATTACCACCGAATTCACGTGAGGGTGGAATTTTTTCAAAAAATAGATTTCCATTGTTACTATGGGAATTATGAATTTTTTATCATGCCATTTGGTCTCACCAATGCTCTTGCTAAATTCCAATCTTGCATGAATCACATTTTCAAGCAACATTTGAGGAAATTTGTGCTTGTGTTCTTTGATGATATATTAGTGTATATAAAAACTTGGGAGGAACATTTGTGTCACTTAGACATTATATTTAGAATATTAAAATAATAAAGCCTCTTTTCAAATAAATCTAAATGTGAGTTTGCTAATTTTTAAATCTTGTATTTGTGACATGTAATTAATTCTCAAGGGGTCCAAGTGTATTGAAAATAAATTCAAGCCATACTTGATTGGCCACCTTCCACTAATATGATTTAATTGAGAGGTTTTATTGTGTTATGTAGCTATTATCAGAGGTTTTTTAAGGTTTTTTTTTTCAACTTTATGCCCCCTTACAAACTTAATAAATAAGGGTGCCTTTGTGTGGTCCCAAACTACTTTAGCAGCTTTTGAGAGACTCAAGGAGGTGATGAGTTCTTTCCTCATGCTTAATGTTCTAGATTTTACAAATCCTTTCATATTGGAATGAAATGCTTTAGGAGAAGTGATAGGGGTTGTCCTAATACAAAAAGTACATCCTATTGCTTTTGAGAGTAAATAACTCAAGCAAGGGGAAAGGAATTTTTTAGTGTATGATAAGGAAATGTTAGATATTATGCATGAGTTAGCCAAATTTCACCAATAATTAATTTGGGGAAGATTATTGGTCAAAAAAATCATAATAGCCTCAAATAATTCCTCTCATAATTTGATTTAAATGATAGGTAATAAAAATGGGTGAGTAAATTATAATCCTATGATTTTGATATCAAATATGTGAAAGGTAAAAATAATAAGGTATTTTTTGCCTTGTCAAGAAGTCATTATTTATGCTCCTTGAGAAATTTAATCGAAGATTGGAGGGCTATAATTATAGCTAGATACTAAATAACAAGTGGGCCACAAATATTTTGGAAAGTAAGGTGGTGGATGAAACAGATAAGGTACACAAGGATATTATTTTTTATAATGGTAGAATAATTTTAATCCCTTTCTTCAAGTTGAAATCAAAAAATATACGGGATGCTCACAATGATACTATAGCTGGTAATCAAGTGTAATTTAAGACATACAAGTGGGTGAGAGAAATATTTTCATGGAAGGGCTTAAAGGGAGATATTCTATCACTTGTTTGAGAGGGTATGGTGTGTCAAAAGAATAAGGGAATGAACACATTTCCATCTACTCTCTTGAAACCTCTCCCTATTCCTCACCAAAAATGGGAGAGCATAACCATGGATTTCATCACTAGGATACCCATGTCACACGGTAAATGTGTAATTTTTATAATGGTGGATAGGTTAACAAAATATGCTCATTTCTTGTACTTCCATCCAAGTATAATTCCCCTTATATAGCAAAAATATTTTTCAAAGTGGTATTAAAGTTACATGGATTGCCCAAAATAGTCATAAGTGATAGGGACAATTGATTTATTATCCATTTTTGGAAAGATATTTTCAAATTTTAAAGTACATAATTGCTTCCAAGTAATAGTTATCACCCCCAAACGGATGGACAAATTGATATTGTAAATAAGTTGGTGGAAGGGTACCTAATGAACTATGTTTCTAATAGAAAAGAGGGTAGAATAGAATGTTTTACATGGTAGAAGCTTCCTACCACATTTATAGTGGTATGTCACCTTTCAAATATTTATATGGATATGAAGCTCTTTCATTTTTTGATCTCATTTTGGAGGGTAGTATGGTGCCTAGGGATGCTGATTTGGTACAATAAAGTTTTGAAAATTTGGACCTAGCTCAAGAAGAATTTGAAATAATCACAAAATTAGAAAAATATTTATGAGAAATAAGATATGGTCAAGAGGCAATTCAAGGTAGGAGACATGGTCTATTTGAGGTTACAGGTTTATAAACAATCCTTCCTCAAACAAAGTGGAGCAAAAAGTTGAGGCCATGTTTCTAGGGGCCATATAAGATTTAGAAAAGGGTGGGTAAGGTGGAAAATGTGATGGAATTACTAAAAGGAAGAAATATCCATAATGTTTTTCATGTTTTTTTCCTAAAAAGGGATCTTGGAAAACACATAACACATTCTATTGACTTGCTACCTCTTGATGGTGAAGGTAAGTTTGTTTTGATTCAAGAAAATATCCGTGAAGTTCATACGATGAGGCTCCACAGTCAAACCATAACATAATAATTTCTCAATGGAAATATATACCTTTAGAAGATACAATTTGGGAAGGGGAAGCTATACTTTAACACCTAATATTACAATTACATGTGGGAAAGTAATTTTAGGAAGGGAAGATTGTAATGTCCCCCTTTTCAAGCTAGTATTCGGAGAAGACCCTTAGCCTTTTTGTTACCAATGGGTTAAGGAAATTAGAGGGAAAAAGGGGAACATTTGAGATCTTCAAGATTATTTAATACAAAATAAATTTATGATCTAATTTCTAGTTGGGGATTTTTTGAGGGTTATGGGCACTTAATGCCTAACTTGAATTTTATAAGGAGGTTTTTTAATTTTTTTAAAAATAGAAGAGTTTCTCCTTCCTAATTTTGAGTGATACACTTGGAGTTTGGGTATAAAAGGAAAAAATATATTCATTTTAAGGTATTATCTATTTTTTTGATATTGAATTGATGATAAAGTATGTCAAGATTGTTCCTAGTGACTTGAGGATGAAAACCTTCAAGTGTACCAAGGGTTTAGGGATAAAAACATCCATTCCTTCATTGAGCGTAGCTCTATTCAATTGATATAATTTTTCTTTATATTTTCATGGTTTCATGTAATTGGTATTACAAAGGTGTTTTGGAACACCACCTTGTTCAGAAGATTGGCTAACACTTTAGAAGCTTGGTGATTGCATGTTTATAGGTTAAAGAGGTGAAAAACTTGCTTGTGGAGGTTATTTGATAGTTTTATGAGCCATTCCTAGGGTGTAAAATTTATTTGAGGGTTGAATACCCCTCTTTATAGGGTTGTTTTCTTCAAAACCCTCTTCTAGGGTTTACAAGTATTTTTATCAATTTATTATAGATTTGGGAATTTGTTTGTGGGATAATTTACAGGGTTTGAGGGACATTCCATGATCAAAAATATTTATAAATTTATTATATTATATTAAAAATATTTTTGACTTGCATTGGATTATTTTGAAGGCCTTTAGAGGGGTTAAATTGGAGGTATTTCATTTTGAATTATTTCTATAGTCTTTCATAATTATTTGTTAGTATTTGTAAGGGTTACAAGGCATAATTTAATGAAGGGAATGTAGTTTTATCATAAAGTAAAATTTACAATTATTTCAAGGGTACTCTTCATTCTTCATTCATATATCCATTTCTACATTGCCAAAAGAGGTATTTTATTGGAACTTCATATTCAAAAAAAATTGGGTTACATTGGAGTGTGTTTGATTGGAATTTGGATTATTCTTTCTATCTAGGGTTTATTTATTTTAGATATTAGAATCCATAAATACATTGTAGAATTATTAGGAATTATGAAAAAACCTTATTTTGGTCATTTGTCCTAATTTGGGGACATTATATTGGTATTCAAGTCATATCTTGGCCATATATCAGATTCAAATACTTATATGGATTCAAATACTTATGTCAAACAATGTAAAGGACAAGACTAGGGTTGAGAGTCTTATTTAGGCCCAAGATTTTTTGATGGGGACCATGACTACATTCGTTTAAATAGTGAAGGGAAATGATGGGAATCAACCCCTTGAAGTGGAGGACCAAACTTCAATTTGTTGGGATATAATGGAATATAATGATGATTATTTGACACATACACCCCAGTTTAGAAGGGGAAGGAGCTTTAGAGAATGGCTAACATTGAAACAAAGAAAAGGGCATCATGGGTATGTAACCATGCATGACAATTTATGGGAAATAGTTCTTCCAACTTTTTATGGGGATCTAGGTATGTAAGTGAGAGCTTGGGTGGAAAAGGTAAATAAATACCTTGGATTGAGGCCTTGGGTTAGAAAGGAGGCTCTAACTTTCATCATCCAACATTTATATGGGGATACCCATGAATGGTGGCATCATGGATGCAAAACACAAGGGAATGACATCATTAGGACATATGAGGAGATTTATGATAGGAGCATTAAGGATTTTGGTAATAAAGTAGAGATGCATAAATAAAAAATATTAATGACACAAAATAGGTACTTCCAATTATATAAAGGGCAACCATTGAAGCAACTAATTGAGCCTAGTTTATAATTATACAAAGGGAAACCACTTTATGAGTATGTTGATCATAAAAAATTAGTAGTTATCAGTAGACAAATCCAAAATTTCATATTGGAATAGATAGGTTATTGCATGGGGAGTTTGTGCATTAAAATACAGTAAATTTTGGGCCTTTTAAGACAAGCAACCAACTTGATACAAAATAAAAAAACTTAGAAAATTTATAAAGTTTTGAGGCATTAAAAACTAAAATTGAGGGGAAGACACAAAGGGAATGACAATCATAAATTTTTAAGCCAAAAAGGGAAGTATTGACATACAAAAGTGGTAAATAGAATGATTACATACATTCTAACTGTATACAACATAAAGAATCAATGCACTTGGGATCAAATTTTGCCTTTTATTCATAAAAAATAAAACAAAGACTTACAAAACTATACTATACATAACCCTTTTCATGTTTCATTTGGTTTTCAAGCTCTAGCACCCATTAATGTAGATTATTCAACTCAAAATGACTTTTACAAAAAAGGTTTTATTCATTGAGTAGAATCAACACATTTAACAAGTGAAAATCATTTAATAACTAGTTAATGAACAATATAAGTAGTGTTATTACAAGCATTAAACACTACACAGTCTCCAAGTTGGTGATTGAGCTTGGATACACCTATAGAAAGAAATATTGATATGACCTTACCATAAGCTTAGTCAACTTCGGTATGAGACCTACAACATCATCAAATAAGTAGGATATAAATATTTTTAGCTCAATCCTCCACCCTACCTTACGTTACATCCAACATTGAATGGATAATTTTTACCCCATTACTTTCCACCTCTATTTAATATCTCAAATCTTACATAGAATTTTTAGTTGATCTGTAAATAGGTAGATTTCATACTATGAAAATTTTACTTATTGGATCTTTATAGGTAGATTTTTTTAAATGCTAAAATTCAACTCTAGAAATATAATCAACTAAAAATAATTAAATTTAAGTAATAATGAACACTGCACACAAGTTGATAACGAATTTTGATATCTGTCTACGTATATGGGTTTTCTAAATGATGCATCAATTCATTATAAAAATCCATTTTCAAGTAAGTATTTAAAAATTACAAAAATACAATGAATCCATCATGAACTCAAGTGCCAGTTAGTCCTACAAAGACCCATATTGGTCTTATAAGGCTTGGACAATGTTTTGACATGACCTTCCTGCTTCACACCTTCTTGTTGACTTCTCCTCTACCACTTGGCCTTCAAGAGCCTCTACACAGAGTTAAGTCAGAATAGGCATCAATCATTAGGTCTATAAAATTATCCTCCTCCATGGCCTCCAAGTGGCACTAAATCCTCCATTAGAGATATTATTAGAATACTCAGATTTATAACACCCTACAAATATAGAGAATTGGAGCTTTTGTAGTCCCATACAATGCTCATCCAATGCTCCAAAACCTTGGCATGGAAGAGTTACAATGAAAGTGAGATATTTTATTCTCCAATACTTGAAATGTAAGTGAGACCTTGGAGTTCTATTGAAATTATCTTGGAATGAGTTTAAAAATGAGGTTCATGGGATTATATAGTTTTTAAAAACCCACTAATTATGGATTTGTACATTATCCATCCCCATGTACAATCCTTTATTTAATATTCTTAGCCTTATCTCCTAAAATGGGGAATGATGAGTGTTAATGGGTTGAACCACCATTCATATCTTGCTCTTTTTATAAACCTTCCATGAATTTATATGGGAGATATCCCAATTTCTATGGGAAATATCCCACATTTCTCAGAATAATGATATTCATGGAGTTAATCCCATTTCTCAAGCCTTAGGAAGTGAGATTTGTCTAAAATATTTGAGAATATTTTGGATCTATTTTATAAACTCCAAATGTGATAGTTTAATTAGTTCATGTGTCAATAATATATTGGACCACATACATGTCTAGTCATTGTACTTGTACATTTTTTCCCTATTACCTAAAAACTTCTATAGGCCATAACTTCTACATATGGAGTACATATTTTGAACTAAAAAATGCATTGTAAATATATCTATGATAATTCATTGTGAAAATGGTTTGAATAAGAATTGAGACCTTTTTTTTTTCCCTTGCAGATGATCTTCATTTCACATCTCCCCACGAAGAATGCTTTTAGTCTCCAAAAGTCATTTCTCTTCTATCAATCACAATATCTTCCCACAATTCATCAAATGATTTAGGATAAAAATCAACTTAAGTAACATTTTCGCCTTGATTTTTAATCATAGGTGACAATCTCTCTTAACTTCTACACTGCGCTACATTGCTATATATAGGCTAAGGTAATGGTCTCCCATTATATAGATGCAATATGTATTCTATGGGTTGTTTTAACATTCTCACAAGGACATAAAACTATGTTGCATACAATAAGTGATATCATATTATCTCTTTTACAAATTGCCTTTCATGGGGTCTTATAGTGTAACATATATGTTACAAACAATGCTCTTCTTGGTGTCTTTTACAAATGTGCATACAATGAAAATGGATATCAAACTTGATCCATAAAAATAATAATGTTTAACTAAGTGATACTTACCTTGGAAGCACTTCACAACTTGATTCATGCCTACTTGTCTTCCTTCAAAATAAACTCTTTGGATATGTGTAACATGTCTTTCAACTGTTATACACCAATTTTGATTTAGAGAACTTTTCAACGTTCACTTTCAATGGAGCCTCTTTAGCATCTTGCCAAATTCTACAAGAAAAGGTAAGAAAAATATGCCAATCTCAATGTGAGAACATAAAATAATAAATGATACAACCTCTAACAATGTGTTGTTCACAATATGCTTCTTATTTGGATGGATACTCCATTAATCACCCTAAAGGAGTGATCTACCTCCACACTTACTCTAGAAAATGAGGTTAGTTTATTTAATATTAATCAACAATGGAAACCAAATAAGTGAATTTAAAGTGTTTTTAAGCATGCTAAATAAAATTTATCTATGCAAAAATTCTATCCATTTCTTACTGATCTAATCTATTAGATGTTCCCTCTTGATGGAATCTTCTTTGGATAAGTGGGCTTCTTCATGGGCTACCTATGAATTAGGAACTTCATTATTTGTTACCTTTTTAATAGGAACATAAACCATATTATTCTTACCATATTTAGGATGGAATGATGGATGAAGTTTCCAATAAGTTTCAACCATGTACCCACTCATACAATAATGAGTGTAATATTTCCTTTTATCCTTAATTTTGGACGAGGAACCATATTTGTCATTTCTCACTTCTAGATTACGAGATTGATCTTTAATGCCTGGATTATTTTCTACAAAAGGCAATAACTTCATAAAATATTTCCTCTTCCAATAACTAGCCACAAAATAATTGATTAACCCACAAAAAGTACATGGGAAAGCATTCCACATTTTCTGTACATCATAACCATATTGTTTAAATTGAAAGAGAACATCAGTATTTTTATAATTACCATTATGTTTAGTGATATGATTTATGTAAGTAAGAGGAAGAGGTATTGTATTACCTCTTTTCTCTACTTTCTTACACAATTTCTCATCACCCTATTATTGTGTCACATTCTTTTGCATGGACTAATTCTACAAAGCTATTGGTGTGAACACTTGGCTGTTGGAAGTTTATCTTCCTCTAGTAGCTTTAGAAATCTCTCTAGTTTCCATCTCTACACTAGCATAACCCAAACCTAAAAAATGAGGTCAATCTTCTACCTATATTGGCTTAATCAAACCTTGGCCATTATTACCAAGGCCTTTTCCATCATATCCCATTTAAATAGTAATTGAGATCTAATATCTTTAGTGTGTTTTTCAAATGAACCAAACATGGTGAATAACTTACAATGCACTCATCAATCATGGTTTTTCATCTGAAGTGGAAGGTAAATCCTTCTTTGGCTTATTATACTACAATCCGATCAAGAGTTCATCTTTGGATTCGAGCTCGGGTCTCAAACATGTAATTTTTTTTTCAAGGGAATAGATATTACATCTAAATAAAGCATTCTCTTCCTAAATTTTATTTTTGATACTTTCTATCTCTTCTGGTCTCTCTCTCTCTTCAAGGCTTTTCCCATGGTTTCTTGCAAACAACCTGTACTTCCAACACAATTATAAACTACAAATAGAAGACCAAAACAAGCCAACAAGTCTGTAAATAACCCAATGAAATATAATACTAAAAATAATTTCAAAACTCTATTCAATAATATATCCTGCAATTAAAAGCCACTCCAACATTCTAACTACTCTGATAGTAAAATGATCCATAAAAAGGTAGATTTCCTAATCTGAAAATTTTACTTATTAGATCTTTATAGGTATATTTGTTTAAATGCTAAATTTCTTATCTAGAAATATAAACAACTAGAAAGAATGCAATGTAAGTAATAATGAACATTGCACGCAAGTTGATAATGGAGTTTAGTATATGCCTACATCTTTAAGTTCTCTAGATGATGAACTGATTCATTACAAAAATCTATCTACTAGTATAAATTTAAAACCTACAAAACTACAATGAATCTGTCATGAAATCAAGTATGGTTCAGTCTTGTAAAGACCCAGACTAGTCTTAGAAGGCTTGCATAATGTTCCATCATGACTTCCTTACTTCACACCTTCCTATTGACTTCTCCTCTACTGCACACCCTCCAAAAGCCTCTATAAAGAGTTAAGTAAGAATACACATCAATCATTGACTCTATAAATGATCCTCCTTTACAGCCTCCAAGTAGTGTTAACTCCTATAATAGAGCTATTATTACAATACTCAAATTAATAAAACCTTATGAACAATAGAGAATCAGAGCTTCCATAGTCCCATATAATGCTCCTCCAATGCTCCAAAACCTTTGAATGGAAGAGTTGCAATGTAAGTGAGATCTTTGCTTCTCAAATACTTGTAATGTAAGTGAGATATTTTAATTCTCTTGGAATGAGTTTAAAAATTAGGTTAATAGGTTTATATAGTTTTTGAAAACCCACCAATTATGGATTTCTTCATTATCCATCCCTACATACAAGCCTTTATTTAAGCTTCTAAGCCTTATCTCCCAAAATGGGGTGTGATGAGGGTTAATGGATAGAACCAAAATTCATATCTTGCTCTTTGGATAACCATCCCATGAATTTATATGGGAGATATCCCAATTTATATGGTAAATATCCCACATTTGTGGGGAAAGAGATATTCATAGAGTTAATTCCATTTCTCAAACCTTAGGAAGTGGGATTTATCTAAAATCTTGGAGAATATTTTAGATCTATTGTGGACACTCCAAATTTGAGGATTTCACTAGTTCACGTGTCAAGAATATATTGGACCATGTACATGTCTAGTCACCGTACATGTGTATTTTTTCCTATTACCTAAAAACTTCAACAGACATTAACTTTAGCATACGGAGTCCATTTTTTGAATCAAGAAAAGCATTTGAAAGATCTCAGTGATATCTTCACTGTGCAAATGGTTTGAATTAAAATTGAGAAATTTTAGTTTTTATCCCTTGTAGGTGATCTCTGGATCATCAATAAAAAAATATAAATCCAAATTGTAACATCCTAGTAGAATCAGATGAAATCATTGAATCTCAAGTTAAAATGACACATTGAAAAGAGATCAGTCTCTTCAATTTTTTTTTAATAGGTCAAGTGCCTTCCCAATGATGATGACTTATATAAGTACAATTTGTAAATTATTTTTAGATATCTTACCACAACTACATAAAATGTGGGCCATTTATATTCGAGGAGTGGTGATTAATCGATGAAGATTTGGGTCACTATTTATTACTATAGTTTACAATTCTTTCATATATAGCCACATGGTATCCTTAACAACACCAACATTAGGTTACATACTTACATTACAATATTAAATAAATAACTCTAATTATATGCTACAACTCCTACAGTGTCACTACTGTAGACCTCAGATCATCAATAATAATAGTTAACTCTTAACATCATAAAACTCATCAGTTATGAAGTGGTAATTACAAAATATTGTAATGGTTTAACTGATGCTTCATCTCTCTCCCTTATATATTATTTTACACTTCCATTTTTTGTATTTTATTATGTATACAAGAATGAATTTAGGAAGCACATAGACACCAAACATTTTATTTCTTAGATATTATAAAAACTTAGCATAATTTTTTTTATATATTATAGTTCTACATTATTTTTCACCATCTTCTTTAATTTTATTATTATTTAATACATTGTACATTCATATTATATACCATTCATAATACAATTTAATTCATAACCCTCTTAAATATTTTTAAATAGGTTTTCCACTAGGTCTCCTCCTGGGCCCCATATCACTTTGTTTAGAGATGAGTGACTTGTAGGCTACATCTCTCAACTCAAAATGTAGATGCATTATTTGGATTATCATAGAAAATTAATCTTCCATTAGGAGAAAAAATAGATTTTGGGACAATTTACAAGTTTCAAACTTTTTAGAGTCGTTCAAATATATTTCTACATTAGGACAAATTTTTACCCACATGTCATGCATATGTACTCAATTTTCAATGACAAAAGACAAATTTAGATACATTTAAGTATATACTTCATGAAGATGCACACATTTTAACAAGATAAAAGTTAAATATTCAAATTTTTAAATACACTTTAGGGTGTATGCAAGGTATATGCACTCATTTTTTAGTATCATGAGATATAGGTTCTCAAATTCAACATAAGTAGAAAATAGAAACATATCATTCCATATCATGTTAGTATCAATTATTTTAGATTAAGGGCATGAAAACAAGTCATGCTCTCACTAATAGAGTTATTAGTTTACACTAATTAAAGGGCATGAATAATTTTCATGCACATACACACTACTACCATTATTTATTTATTAATTATTGATGGTAGCTAGAAGTGTGAACCCTTGAATCTATAAGTTTATCTATAGTAATTGATTTGTGTTTATCAAGGTAATTTAGTTGTCATTAAGTAATGTTAAAAAACTTTTGCATTACTCACAGTGAGCTAATATGTTGATCACACCTTCTATCTTGGGATTGCAAGACCAGTTTAGGATTAGTTACATGATTTGGTGCAATTGAAGTTAATTTCACCAATCATAATGTATCAGATATTTTATAAATAAAAACCTTGAGGTAACTTACAAAATTTCATATTTTTAGTGTTTTTACAATCCCTAATCTCCACAAAATAATATGCATTCTAGTAAAATCAAGCATTGAATTAGACTAGTAAAGTAATGAAAATAAGGGGGGAGGGAGGCTTATGGAAGGAGAAGGTGATGATGAGGAAGCTTATGCTTATGTTTATTCATAATCTAAGAAATTGTGTTTTGGGATTTTATTTGAAATATTGAAATTATCCAATCCAATTGGAAATCAGGGTTGTAAGGCATGCCAAGAGTGCATACTATTATTCTTTGTGTTCTTGTTAAGGGTTGAATTAAGTGATTGAGAAAAATAAAGGATATGGAGTGTAATAAACATGAAAGTTTCAAGGGAGATTTTTAGGCTTTTTGAGAAAATACTAGGGCACCCTTTTCAAAAGGATCAAAGAATAAGATATAAATAAAATCTTGGTGACATGTAAAAGTTTCTAGCACTTTCAAAAAAGAATAAGATAAAAAGAAAATATTTGTATCACTTATCTTGAGTTCAAAAATATGTTGCGAAATATATTTATAGTTTATGTTACGTCAATAGGTGTCCTACAATGGGATCTGAGGAAATGTGGTGTTGGATGAGGTGAAATGTCTATGAGTGTATAAAAATTAATGGATGAAGCTAACGTTTTCATCCATTTGACCATTATAACATATTTTTTCTTAAAATTACATCAAGAATATGGGTAATAAGATAAAAATGACCAAATTCAATGATCAAATGATTTGAAATCCATTTAATCGTAATAGGGAATTCAACCATCACCAAAGCATTTAACAATAGGCATGAAAACTAATTAAAAAAATGTTTGAATGAAATGTATGGTAAGTGTGAAAACATACAAATGGTACCTTAAATGGTTTGAAAATTTCCTTAAATGTTTTTTGACAAAAATGTCGAAAGATATAAAAGGCATGTTAATTGTCTTGGTAAAATTGTCTCAAAGGAATGCCTAGAAAATATACACCAAATGTTGTTATTAAAAATGCTTTGATGATTTGCAGATAATTTTTGGGAAGAGAGTTGGTTTATGGACTATAATTTTTACAAGATAAGTAAAAAATTTCTTAAAAATCCTCAAAGACTTCTAAGGAAATATAGTGTTGATAAAACCATGTGTTAACTTTTACAACTTAAATTTTTAGTATTTGAATAATCCCTAATATCTATAGAAAAAATAAGTGGTCAACAAAAAATAGGCATTCAAATAGACCAATATAACAATGAAAGAAAGGGAAGGGACAAGCTTGGGGAACAAAGGGTGATGATGAGGATTGTTATGCCTATGCATCATCTATCAAAATTTATTGAATTCTACAATGATAATTTTACTAATTTTAAATGTTGCCTTTGCCTTGTATCATTTCCACTCTTTCTTTGATTGTTCTGCTGAGGGTTTCACACTATGTAATTAAGAAGTGAAAAGGAGTGTTTGTATTTGCTTGGAAGGAAAGAAGCCATTCTGTTCAGTTGAAAATGAGGGTTTTGGGGCATGCTAGGAGTGCATACTTAAATTTTGATACTGTAAAGGGTAAGGTTCTAAAACAATCAAAGGAACAAAACTACAAATCTTGGAGACAAGTAAAAAAAATTATCGATAAATCAAAAAATGAAAATAGATTAAGGGAATCTCTACAAAACCTGCATGATGAGATCAACAATCTATGGCATAACATCTTTAGAATGTTTTTTATGTTAATGGACATGGGTGCATTAAAATTAGTAGGATCCATTATTTTTTTCATCCATTTGACTACTATAAGGTATTTTTTAATTAAAATCACATTTATAAGAGGGGGTCATGATGACATATGATCAAACACAATGATGCAATAACTGTAGAAGGTAACGTAACTTTTTAGGCATTGAACAAGAGATGTAAGCTATAATGGAAACATGGGGTGGTGTTGGAGCATAATGGCTATGAGATGTTAACAAATAATAGTATATTTTAAAATGTGGTTGACCAAATGTCTCAAAGAGACTTGATTTCATGGAAGACAATAATTACTAGACATGAATAATAAGGGTTTTCAAAGTATGCTCTCAAACTCATTGAATTAAGAAAGAGTTCTTGAACATACAATAGGCACAAACACTATTTTAGACATGAATGCAAAATGTGGAATCATATATAAGGCACCTCAACTATGTGACAAAACACATTAATAATATTTAAAGGAATGTAAAATCATATAATAGATATGCAAGTTGTTTGTAAAAATACTCGATTAAAATTTATGAGAAATGTGAAACCATACAAAATGCACATCATTTTTTTTTTCATTTGAAGAAATTGTCTTTAAAAGAAGTTACGAAAAAATTGTTTTCAAGGGATGCTTTCAAACTATTCAACTCAATAACTTTCAAATATACATTAAACGTGAAAAAATGCTTTAAAGACGTGATTTCATGGAATATAATGATTGCAGAACTTGTAAAAAATGATTTTGAAAGGATTTTTTAAAACTTTTGAACTTAACCAAGCACTCTCAAATATAGATTGGGCATAACAAAATGTAGTTGATAAAATACCCTAAAAAGACAATTTCAAGAAATATAATGATTCCAAAACACGTACAAAAAGGAATGTGATGATTTTGTAGAATAGTTTTATGTACTATTTTGATAATTTATAAAATATACATAATTTATGAAATCTTTAAACCAATATATATATACACATTTCTATATTTATAAATTCTTTCAGCACCACAAATCCTAATGAAATATAATCGAATTTAGGCATTGTAATCTAATGTTTAAGGGTTAAACTCCAATCTAAATATTATTATTTTGTAGTTATACTCATAAAACAATTCAGCTTATTATAAACGGTGGTGTTGGTGATAGTTGAGAATGCCAACTGCTACGAAATCGATGCCTATTCAACATAGCATTAACGTTACTAAAAACACACCATAACTATAGCCACCTCACCTCACCTCACCTCACCTCACCTCACACCAAAATCATGGTCTTAAAACTATTTCAGTATACATAACACACATGCCTTTAAATACTTAGGTTGAGACACAACAAAGTTAGGTAACTTGCCAACGGTCTTGAAACATGTTAATCGTGTACCTACGGTTACAGTTATGATTTTCTAAAGGCTATTGTTGGGGAAGCTAAATTGTATTGTTATTAAGACCATAAATAAGAGTATAGGCCGTATTGAAAAATTGACATTTAACTTATTGCGCTCAGGTATAAGCAGTATTAAAAAAATAGTATTTAATTTACCTAAGGAGTATTGAAAAACTGGTATTTAATTTAATTTATCACAACTAAACATTACAATTAGAGTTACACTATACAGTTAGTGAGAAAATTATTAAATATAACGAAATTAAATTAATTTTTTGTCCTCTTTATTTCACTATTAAAAATAACAATACTGGTTACACTATACAGTTAGTGAGAAAAGTTAATAAATATAACGAAATTAAATTAATTCTTTTTCCTCTTTATTTCACTATTAAAAATGATAATATTGATTGTATTAATTGGAACTCAATTTTTTAAATGATAATGATGCTCCATCTACACTTTCATTTATTTTTAATTATTTTATTTTATAAATATTTAATAATTTTTTTCCATATTTATCCTGCACCATAACCTCCTTTCCTTATTTTTAGGTATATAAGATTCACTGTACAGAGGTTGCTATCTTGGTTCCTTTACTAATTATATGGCTGTGCGTATTGTAAAGTTATAGTTTATAAAGTAAATTTAAATAACTTTCAATGAAAATGGTCAGACTTCTAAGAATATATGTCGTATAATAATATTGGAAGAAAAAAATGATATAGGTATTTTTGTATAGTAGGGTTTGATTTTTACTGCAATATCAAAAGTGATTCATATTTCATCTTTTTTTTTTTCAGTGGATATTAAAAAAAAAAATGGAATGGATGTGCACATCAAAGAAAAAATAAAAGTAATAACTACATTCTATGTCAGAAGTCTCTCTACAATTTTTTTGCTCTATCAATATTTATATTACACCTCCACATATAAATATTTAACAATGATAACATACCTCTAAAGATAGGTACGTTTTGTTTGAATCTATTACATATCTATTCATATTATACACATTGACAAGATCTGACTTTTAAAAAAAATTATCATGAATGCATAACAATATCCTGAAGAAGTTGCATGATAAATGTGTTGACAAACATAAGGAGAAAACTGTTGTCAGGAGTGGTGTATTTCCTTGATTATGAATGTGAGTTTTCTAAGTTTCCATTAATTTTTATGGTATTTCTAAAGTTTCTTTTCCAGGTTTTACCCTTTTTTTTTTCATGTACACAATATATTATATTTTTACCCCAAAGTTGCGTATCATAAGAACAACTGTCAACTATAATAAGTTTATGTTGGGGAGGCCAAAACAACTCTTCATGGGTTTTCATGTATATTTTAAAAGAACGATAAAGCAACTTGCTTGTCTGCTTTATGTTTATATTTTTTTAAAGTATTGTTTCAATGCATCCTATTAAATAGTAAAACCCTAACTAAAGCAATATTGGGAAGTTTTTTAATATATCTAACCTCCAATTTTTTACATTCAATAGATTCAAAGAAGAGAAAAGGAAATAATATTATGCAGGTTTGAGAAATTGTAATGGATATAATTTATTTGGATGTAAAAACAAATGTCATACTCTTATCACTATACACAAAGGAAGGGTAAGATATATTTTAAAGAGGAGGTATATATTTTTTCAAGAAGAACAAGAAAATGGGCTATAAATGCCTATAATATTATATTAGAATTATAAAAATATAATGTAGTGTATAGAAAATATTTTATTTTTATCATTAATTCTTATAAAAAATATTACTACTTAAAATGAACTTTGAAAATAATTTATATATGCATCAACTTTATAATTATTTAAAAAGTTTGAGAATTTTTTTATTTGGCTACTTAAAATGAACCTTCAAAATAATTTATATGTTTATAACTTTTTAAAAGTATTGTTTCAATGCATCCTATTAAATAGTAAAACCCTAACTAAAGCAATATTGGGAAGTTTTTTAATATATCTAACCTCCAATTTTTTACATTCTATAGATTCAAAGAAGAGAAAAGGAAACAATATTATGCAGGTTTGCGAAATTGTAATGGATATAATTTATTTGGATTTAAAAACAAATGTCATACTCTTAGCACTATACACAAAGGAAGGGTAAGATGAAATTTAAAAACGAGTATATAATTTTCGAGAAGAACAAGAAAATGTTCTATAAATTCCTATAATATTATATTAGAATTATAGAAATATAGTGTAGTGTATATAAAATGTGTTTTTTCTATCACTAGTTCTTTTAAAGAATATTACTACTTAAAATGAACCTTCAAAATAATTTATATATGCATCAACCTTATAATTGTTTAAAAAGTTTGAGAATTTTTTTATTTGGCTATTTAAAATAAACCTTCAAAATAATTTATATATGCATAAACCTTATAATTGTTTAAAAACTTGAGAATTATTTAATTTGGCTTGTGAAATTTGACTTTAGAGTGGTCATAGAATTTTCTCTATTCTTGTCACATTGAAGTTATGAATCACTGAATTTGAAAATAAGTAATATTAGATCCATTCACTTATAGGCATATTTTTCAAAATGAATATTTTAAAATTATTATCTTATTTTTGGATATGTTATATTTTAATTTAAGTATTATATAGTTTAAAATATTTTCAAATTTATCTAACATTTATATTTTACTTAGTTGATGGTATTTTAATACACTTAACTTATTATTAAAATAGACATCCATAAATTTTATACATAAATAATAATAAAAAGTTATATTTATATTTCAATAAAAAATATTATATATTTTTAATTATTATAAATCTTAATTTTATTTGTATATAAATTTGAATATTTTTTAATTCATTTATATATTATTATATAGATATGAAATTAACAATTTTTTTAAGTTGATTTTGTATATATGAACATAAATTATTGTATATGTAGGACACCAAGATTTCATTTCTTTTGAAGGTTACTAAAAACAACGAAATTAAGTTAGTTTTAAGTTAAGTTGTTTGTTTTTTCAAATTTTTTTTTAAAGGAAAATATTAGTATTTAAATTGATGACTAATATTGTATGTATAGATTTAAAAAATAGATTTATTTTTAATTATTAATTAAAAAATTAGTTAATATATAGTTTTTCTGTATTATTATGCATTTTTTTTGGGATTTAAAAACTTATTACTTGAACTCCATTATTTTTTATATGATTGTGCCATTATTATTTTTATTTATGATTGGTGTGTAATATAAAGCTAAAAAATCATTTTTAAAAATGAATGAAATGTTCCTTTACTATTTTTGTTTATTATTTACAAATTTGTTATCTCGGTTCCTTTAAGAAACAAATTGTTTAAATGATATATAATTATAAAGATATTTTTTCATACGTTTCAAATGCATATGTAGGTCTCCTCATAATAATATCATTTATTTAAAATTTGACTTTCATCATTGTTGCCTTCCTTTTTATTTTTAATGCCTTAATCAATTTCGATCCATAGATTGAAAGTTAAATTCAAACAAATGCTTTGCCATTTCACTTATTTTAAAGATTGGGCTCTATAATCCATGATTCTTCTCTAAATTTAGTATAACCTCATTATTTTAAAATGTGCACCATAGATCAGTGGCCTTGTATAATTTATTTGACTCATCTCTAAACTCAATTAATAATTCATGTTTTATAAATAATTTAAATTTTCATTTGAGTGCATTAATGCATCCTAATTGTTCAACTCTTACAATGGGTGCTCCAAATGTCAGATTTTATAATGTAATGCCAAAACCACATTTCAAATAATGCATATAGTGTCTATTACAATTAGTGTTATATGACTTGAAGGTAGGTTCACAGAGTTGGGGGATAATTCCTTTGACATTTAACATAATATGATCACATTAATTAATAACATGATCATGTTATTTAATTAACATGATCATGTTAATTAATTAATGTGATCACATTACTTAAGTCTAGGTTTGGGATTATTGAGCCATAATGTGATCACATTATTTAATAATGCGATTGAATTATATTAAATAATAATGCGATCAAGTTATAAAAGGTAACATGATCGCGTTAATAACGTGATTGCATTCACTATGTCATAAAATTAAATAAATAGGGAAAACCAAATGCAAAAATATTCATTTTGTGTTCACATTTCCTCATCTTACCTTGTTTCATGATTGCATTTTTCTAAAAAAGTGCTAAGAAGTGCTAGAAAGTGCTAGAAAGCTGATAAATTCACCCCATAGACCTCTGGATCAATGATGTTGTTGCATAGGAGAAGTAAGTCATCAAAACCTTCTGTATTTAACCCTAATTTTTCATAATTTTCATTATTTAACCAATGTTTTTAATTGTAATTTATTTTTTCTAATATCCCATCTTGTTAACCCTCCCAACCCTCCACAAATCCATTTGGTTGCTTCTCTTTCTAACCCTCTAAAAAACCTTATTGTTCCTCCTATCCCTCCACGTAACCATCCTAAAGTTCCCCAAAACCCCCTAGTAGTCAAGAGTTTTTTATTAACAACATTGTCAAAAATAAACTTGAAATTGAAGAACTAATTGATAGAATGAGAGATCCCAGTTTAACCAAACCCCATCACACCTAGCTAGTCAATTCCCTATAGACCTTATTAGGTCAAATTAACTTCATAATGATTCAAATTGACCAACAAACCTCATATATGAATACTTTTAAAGGGCTATTATGTTGATAAGTTATCAGTCCTTTAGGTCAAGAATTTGTAAATTTTAAAAGCTAACAATTTCACCCTATTCATCAACCCAACCACCGATTCCCCCTTTATTTCAACCCATAAACATTTTCCTATCCATCACTATGTACATAATTTAATCATGACTAATTTTTGGGATCGATAGTGGATGGTCTTTGACTATCCACCATCTAATAACCATGAGGTGTCATTATATTTTTTGAGGGAACCCTACTATGATTTTGTCCTCAACTAGATTCTCAATTATTTTTATTTTAGTGAGTTTTAGGGATGAGAAAAAGGCTCTATATAGGATCATCTAGGCATAAATCATGTACCTAATCAATTTTCATAGATTTGTATCCAAAACCCTCTTAAGCCTGAGATCCCCTCCATGGTTCAGTAGGTCATGTAGATATACACTCTTTATGCTATTAGTTCACTCATCGATACATTCATTCAAAATATAATTAAGATTTCACACAGTGATGATATGGATATGCCACAAGCTACCTAATCCTGACCCCACCCTTTTAGTTCATGTGGATCTATGTGTATGAGACATTCTGATGATGATGGCATTTGTGGTTCAGATGGCTTAGATCATATTCTTATGAGTGATGAGTTTTTGATATATACATTTGGTGTGAAGACTTCAATCACCACATAGATGTAGGTATATTTATATAAATGTCATGTTAAATTTAAGTTATATTTACAAATCTAATCTCTAAGCTAATAATTAATTTACATAAAAATATAATATAATATTATATACACACACACACACACACACACACACACACACACACACATGCCATTTTCTATGCTATAGGAGGTGATGATTCCTTCATCATCACAATTGACATCCATAACTACATCTTCCTCTGTTAGGATAACACCATTTACATATATAGAGGTAATAATTGTTTACATATATGTTTTGATCTTTGTACTTATTATGACTATAGCCATTTACATATACCTGTTGATGAGTGATGTGGGATATGATTTCTATACTTTTGTGTCTCTTACTTATACCTATGTGGGTTATGTACCTCCCACTATTTTTGGATAGATGGAGCCTAACCTCCCCTAGCCCTAACAATCTCATTGAGAGTCTTCACCTTAGACTCTAAACCAACCACATTTTCCTCTAGGCCAATTATCTCTCTCTTATTATGAGGGATCTCTACATATGTATGATAATTAGGGATAAAAACATATGTATGTTTGATTATTCACACATGGGGAAATGCATCCACCAAAATATTATCAAGGATTAAATAATCCTCACCTAAAAACTCCTAACCAACGTTTCTTTGATCATGCTCCACCACTAAGAGATTCACTCTAAAATCATATAATAAGAGAAGACATTAGATCTCCAATCATATAAAGAAATAATAATTTAGTAACAAATTATAAAGTAACATAGAATGTAACTAGAAATAAACCAACTCACTACTTTATTTGGGTAATTTCATGTTAGTCTAAGTATAATCAATAATTGGACCTCATTTTAGCACTCTCCTCATATCTTATTGGTTCCTCTCCAGCAAGTGTATGCTCACCCTTGTTTCCCCCTAAAATTCAAATCCTTACCCTATCCTATGCTTATTTATACATCTAAGTATCTACATATTATGGTGGTAGTTATACTTAATGTTGGCATCCTATCATAACTACAACCTCGACACGTGATATTTTTATAAATGTACTCCAATTAGTACTCTCCCAATTTTTCTTGTGATGGTATTAGAGTGTCTACCTCATTCAAAAACTATCCTAAAATACCCTAATATAATAGAGATACTAAATATGTCATTATCAGTATGTCCACCACTCATGAAACGTCTCTCAATGGTGGCATTCCTATCCAACTAGAAGCCCTGATGGACCCCACTATCCCAATATTTAACCCTCACTAGTAAAGGTTCATGTGCTCGTACACCTAGCCCATGATGAGTGCAGGAGTGATGTGATCATACACTAAAGTATTATGCCTGATTAACAACCTTACCTCTGTCACAATCCTTTATCAAGGCCATAACCCTACCTTTAGTAATAAGCTTAGTATCCTAATCATAACCTTGAAAGTGATAGTCCACTCTCAAGTTACTTGTGGGAAAATTAAAATGTTTTACATGACACATCCTAGTTGGTGAATAGGTCAAGCAAATGAATATACTCAATGGGACAATAATCCCCACCTACACAATCTAGAGTATCCTTATTATATATAGGGTGCCCAAATCGTTAGTCATTAATTGCTATATAATCCTAGGAAGCCAATCATACTTCATCACTCTAGTTTATCAAACTTATGCCCACCTTTTTAAAATATAATTTAAAATATCCCTAAATAATTTAAGTTAATCTTGAAAATTCATCCAACAGGAATTAGTTACGAGGGTCTAGACCTAAGTTAAGCCCCTATTTTTAGACAAACAATAAATCAATAACTAATATAGTCCAATATGTAATGTAGCATTAATTGAATATCTTGACCCAAGTATATTTATATTATCAATTTGAAAAAAAATAAACTAGTATATTCTATATTCCCTTTCAAAGTTTTAATCCTCTAATATTTGTTTTTGTATAAGGCTTCTGCTCTAACACTTTAATAAATGACTTATAATTTTAGATCTAAGTGTATTTTCATGTACATGCTTATCTTCTTCTTTCCAATAATGTGCCATTGTATTCATGTACTTATATAGATAGATATTTTATATGTACAAGTTCTTCTATTGATTATTTTTGTTTCCATATATAAGATTTGATGTACTTTATATAAATCTAAGTGAGACCTTATTTACATGAATAATTAATGGTTGTTACTAACACTCCTCCCTCTCTATGAGATAAGATAGACATAAGCATTGATACTGTAATGTCATTTGCATAGGGGATGACATAGGTATATATTAGTTTTTGTAATTTTGAATTGTAAAAATAGACTTGTTTTAATAATTTTAGTACATGTGTACTTCAAGAAAATATACATTATTTTTATGTATTGTATATGTAGGGTTGTCCTATGATAGCATATAGTCCTAGTAATATGGTGATTCTTGCATATCTTGAAATGTTCATCCAACCATCTATCCTTGTGTGTATGCCTTGCATAGTCATAAATAATCTTCTCCCTAAATTTGATTACTTTTTTTGAAACATATATTTTTTTTATAACAAGCTCACACCTCTTAGATAACTTGCCATCTTTTACTTGATAAGTCACTGATTTATATTTGCTTAAACCAACTAATTCTAGTCCAATTTCACTTGTAATCTCCTCATGGATACATTTTTTAAAATCTGGTAATCTACCATAAATGATGTAATTTTCATTTAAACATGATTTGTTGTAAAATAATTGCCCATCTAGTTTTTTGTAGAATATAGTTGGAATAAATTCCTTGGATGATTTTGGTTGAAATTCAATACTACACTCCTAAAAAAATTTAGTATGCAAAGTACAAAAAGTATAGCTAAAAACATCATCTTGCAATTAAAACTCAACATATTACCAACAATAAGTGGTGTGTGTGATTTATTTTAACATAAAAAGGTTTTTCCATTTACAAATATCTTTGACAAATTGAGATTTGTGGATGTTTTTCATAAAATTTAGAGTATAATTATCTTTGAGTAATATCTAATAAATGTTTTGGATACAATTCACAGTTATGAGAACCAACTCTTATTTTCACAACATCTCTTGCATTAGGAGAAACTCTTGCATTGCCTTTCTAAAATTGAGCAGGTAAATCTTTGAGAGTATTGGATAGATCCTTGTTCTTTTGTGGAAGTCTACCAGATAATTCCCAAAGCTCTTGGTGTTAGGTTCATTAAGTCTTTCACATCTTTCAAATTAATTTCCTTATTGTTTTTATATTATATTAAGTGTTTGGCTTATTTTTGAAACCATTAATTTTTTCACTATTATGTCACTTACTACACATATTATAGGTATACGTCTAGAAAAATTACAATATTTGGTGTGTGATTTTAGGCCTACAGTATGATATGCATCATGTAGATTGTCAATAATCTCATCATTTTCATCATCCATGTTAGATGTTTTAGTCTTAATGTGTAAATTATAGGTCTCATATTAATCAATTTTATTAATAAAATAAATAATTGACATCTTTGACTGTCATACTACAAATTATGAAAGAAAATATACATAATTTATTGAGCCAATCTTCTTGAATGGTGATCAAGCATTTTCTTATGCATTAGTTTTAAAATATTTTCATCAACTTCAATAAGGTAATTCTATTTTCTGAGAGGGTAATGTTGGAATTTTTTGAGAGGGTGTTTCAAAACCATTATTACTTTCATTATTTAGAGGCGGGATGATAATAATTTCTTCATTTTTAATTTCTTCATCATATGTTTCCATGAAATTTTTTTTATGGTTAATTTCATCATTATTTTTTCCATCAAATTCTTTTCATTTATGGGTGGTGAAGCATCATACATAGACTCATCATCAATAAAATAAAAAACTTAGAAATTTGAATGGGAACTTCCAACATTAACTAATTCATTATTTTCAATTTCATTATTATTCATTTCATTATGGTCAATTTCAATATTATTCAATTAATTATAGTTAATTTCATCATTTATTAATTTATTATCATCAATCGACTCATTATCTATGGTATTTGGTTCATCAAGATTAGGGTTTATACCTTGTTTACCATGAAAGTTTTGCATTAGTAGCTTGTGTTTATCTTTGAAATATTCTAATTACTCTGGTGTTTTATCATTTAACAACTTCCTCTTCATCTTTGAATGTGATTTAGAACCCATCATAAGTGATAATTTACAACTATGGGGTCAAGTACATAGGTATGTAGATCTCATATAAATATGTAGAGAATGTTTGTTAGGATAGAAGTTTTGATTTGGGATTAAAATAGTCATTGATAAGTGAGATTATCAACAAAATAATAATAACATCATCACGTTATATATCATGATCATGTTACTAAATAATGCAATCTCATTATGTTTCCCACAATGTCCCAACACATCCAACCCATTAGGAAGTTGATATCAAAAATAGCACGATCATGTAATTGAATAACTTGATCATGTTATTAAATAACATGATCACATTATTATTGATATAAGATATGGGGTTGGAAATTGGCAATGAGGACTGAGTGTTTCCTATGTTAAGAATAACGTGATTGTGTTATACTTAATGTAGATAAAGGATTAGGGATTAGGGATTAAGGATAATTAGTGCATATGGTTTATGGATTAGGGATTACAATTTATGATGTAGGAATTAGGGATTAAAATTAAGGTCCAAAGTGAAGGTTCATGGCTACTCGGACCTTTCCCCTAGAATGGCTTGGATTTATGGATACTCATGTCAATCCATGCATTAAATCCCATAATTTTAAATTTAAATTATGATGGAAGGGAAATGGATCCCTATAAATTTAAACATTATGTTTATTTAATAAAATAATAAGTAGCATGCTTTTAAGACATACGTGGCATGAAAATGTTTTAAGGCACTTTTCCCAAAGTGCATTAAATTCCATATGAATTGTGGTTTAAATTTTCTAAGTGGTTGGAAATTATGATTCCCAAAGCACATTAAATTCCATGGTATTACTTCTTAAATCATTTTGTTTCTTTTCCTAATACTTGGAGAAAGAAGATTTGAGCACGTCAAAGACCCAAAAAATAATAATAAGTCGTTAATAATAAAATGTGTTTTTGGGTTGCCATTATACCTTGGATGTCATCATGTATATTGATTGAATTAGTCAAATGGGGTAATCAGTCATGTGATTTAGTCCAAATTGAGCCCTATGAACTTAATTCGTAGTCTAGAAATGATGTTAATTTGGGCTAAAATGATTGGTTCAAGGTTTAATTTTTTATTTATTTGTAGTTTAGAGTTTAGGGAATAATAACGCTAAGGAATAGGGTTTAGGGTATAGGTTTTAGGGTATATTTATATAATCATGTAGGAAATTGGGGTAAATTTGGGAGCCTTAAACCTATTTGTTTGATTACATAATGTGAATTTGGGATCATTTATCCCCCAAATCATTATAGATTGAGCTTAAAAAGTCAATTATGGTAATGAGTGATGCAATTTTAACCAATTTCATCCCTATGAACCTAATTATTACTATCTATATAAAGGATGTTAATTGGGGATAAATTTATTTATTTGGGAATTAAGGTCTATAATTTAAAGGGTTTGGGGTTTAAGGCTTATGGCTTAGGTTTTTTGATTTAAATGGTATAGGGTTTAGGGTTAAGGCTAAATGATACAAGATAAATTATGGTTTATGATATCAAATATAAGGTCCAATCACTAAGGTAATTGAAGAATACTTGAGCTACTTATGACACCTATTTATGACTTCAATACCTTCATGTTTACATAAATGTGATAAAAATACGGTCAATTATTCCATGTACATGTTTTATACATGTTATAAAATCAATTGATCCATAAATTTGGTTCAGGGGCTCAAATTTTCCCAGATCACATAGGGAATTGTACAAATTGACTAAATGGATCAACCCATGATAGAAGATTGATCTTTTGATTTTTTCCCAAATCATATCTTGCTATTGAAGACCCTCAAATTGGCCTCAAATGCCTCTTTGATTAAAATAATCAACTACCTCTCCTCTTTAATTAATTAGGTTGAAGGGTCTTGAAATGGCCCCAATTTATTGAATAGATGCACAACTAGATTGGTACTCCAAAGGCTTTAGCCATGGGTTTAAAAGTGTGTAAATTATGACATCTCATAATAAAATTAGTTATATCATAAAGCATATGTGTTTTTGTCATATAGTGGGTATTATGGCATAGGGAGATTACAATTTAATTGTTTTAGGGATCATTAGTGATTAGGAAATATGGTTTAGGTTTAAGGATATGCATATTAATGTCTAATAACTAGATATGCCATGTGTTCAAATTGGATTATTACTACAAAGTATGTTAATTTGGAATAAACTGAAGTTGGTAAATACCAAGAAAGTAAATTGTTTATAATTTAGGGTATAGTGTTTAGGGTTTATGGTTTATGATTTCCAAGTTTTAATGTATATACATGGTTTAGGGTACATAGGGTTAATCACAAAGATAATTGAGGATAATTTAAATCACTTGGACCCATTTTCAACTATAGATTATGTTTTTTGGGTTGTCATTATATTATGGATGTCATGTTGCACATGTAAGTTTAGTAAATTAGAGAAATGGGTTAATCACTCATGTGATTTAGGCCAAATTAAGCACTATGAACTTAATTCTTAGTCTAAATGATTATAATTTAGGCTAAAATGATTGTTTCATAATTTAGAAAGTTTATATTTATAGTAAATAGAGTTTAGGGATTGGGAACTTCAATGATTAGGGCTTAGTGTATAGGTTTTAGGGTATATAAGGTACAATAATGATGGTGATTGGGGAAAATTTTAGATCCTTGAAAATAGATCTATGAGTAAAGAATGTGAATTTGGGATCAATTATCCTCTACATTATTACATATTGAGCCTACGATGTCAATTATGGTAATGACTGATGTAATTTTAACCAAGTTCATCCTTGTGAACCTAGTTTTTACTATATATAAAGGATGTTAATTGGGGTTAAATTGATCCCAAGGATCCTACTGAGGTTCAATGTAAGGAATTTGATCCATATGATATCAATTAGAGATCCAAGTGATCACCATATTAAAAAAAAAAGTATTTTTTTTCAATTTGATATGTAGTTTGGTCCAAAGGAGCTATGTGCAAGGAATTACATTCATATATAATGGAAATTGGGTTACTTGTCCTTAATTACATACCATATTGAACCAATCAAGTATTGAGTTCTATATGATAAATAATTGGGGATAATTAAGGCTTGCCCAAGGAATTGTGTCAACATAATTTTAATTAGGGCCCTAATTGCATAGCTTATTCAAATAATTGAGTGTTATCATGGATCTGATATGAAATCATGACCAATGGAACTCCCTAGAAGGAATTACACATCCATATTTATTAACAATCGAGATTTTGATTATACACCAAATTTAACTGAAAGAATATTGGGTTCAATATGATCTATGAAATTTAGTCCAAACAAGCCTTGTGTAAGAAATTTCATCCTTCTACTATCAATAAGGATCTCTGTTGGTCCCAAATACATAACATATTGAATCAACAAAGTATTTAGTTCAATTGAATATGCAATTATGGCCAACCAAGGATCATGCAAGTAATTGAATACATCTAATTTCAATTACAACTTTGTTGGCCCCAATTATAAATTATATCCAACTAATCATCCATTTGGTTTTATCTTGTATACATAATTGGGGCCAAATGAGCCCTATGAAAGTAATTTTATCCATATAATGTTCCATTTGGGTTCCATTATCCCTGATTTCACACCATACTAAATCAATTGAGTATTTAGGTTCAATATGATATGCAATTGGGGCCACTCCATCCCCAAGCAAGGAATTACATCCATCTAATGTCATTTAGGGCTTTAATGACACCATGTTAAATCAATTGATAATTTTTCAATACTATACATAGTTGAGGACAACTAAGTCCTATGTAACTAATTGCTTCCACATAGAATATCAATCAAGGCATTTTTCACCCCATGAAATGAACTATGCCTATCTACTTTGTCCATTATGAATATTTTCCCTAATTTCACATCATATTTAACTAATTGAGTATTTTAATCATCATAATATTTATAATTTAGAGTAAAGGGTCACCATGAAAGGAATTCCTTCAATATAATTTCAATTAGGGATTTGATAACACAGGTCATATTAGACAATAATCTTAAGACTACTAGGCCTAATGGATCATATTCAAGTTTTAGGATATTTAGAATATATAGCATGATAGCATTAATAATAAAGTTAATAATTCAATTGTGGTGTTTGAATATGAATTCAATTCCCATGCCTTTTAGCTCAGGGATGGCTTAGATTCTTGAGGCAAAGTCTTAGACTATCAATGTACAATCAAGTATTGAAAGGTATGAAAATAAATGACAAATTTCAAATTTGATAGACAAATACACTAAGAATTTTAATGTGAAAATTCAAAAACTTGATACTCTCATGACAAGCACACTCTCCTCTTTCCAAAAATATGATTCTTATATTTTTGGACTAATTTAAGGTTTAAAACTATATTTATTTCTATCTATGCCTTTTTTAGGCCACCACATGCCATAAAAATACATGCTCATGTAATTTATGTTTCGTTGATTCAAGTAAAAAATATATCATATTGTGACGTAGTATGTTTAATTCTACACAAATTCAAGAAAAAAATTAATTTTCATTTTTTTGAGGTAGTTAGGCCTGACTCATAGATGAATATCAATTTATTTGTCAATTTTTAGGATCTATTTACTTGCAAAATTCATTGAAAAAATATATAAAATGCTACTAAAAAAATGGTAAACATCATGGCCATCTATCTAGTATGTTTTCTTAAAAAAACTAGAGTTCCTCTTCAAATTTTAGATGTTTGATCTAGTTATACTTAACCATTTTTTTTAAAAATTAGTTTTTGTAAATTAGACTCAAAATTCTAATTTTTACACCATCTTCAAATTTGGTGCGTAGATATCTCAAATTATCTATAGAATTTCATAAAAATCATGTCCATGGGTCAGCCACTTTTTATCCCCCAAATTTTTGCACTTACACTTGATGTAAATAATTTGGTAGAGTTCTATATTCACAACAATTTGTTAAAAATTATAAAAAAATTCATAAACATAGATAAAGATGTGTCAATTTTTTTTAAGTACAAATATAAATGTAGAGACATAAAATCTATATTTATTTAAATAAATTTTATTGAATGGTTAATAAAATAAATAACTAATAAAAAAACCATAGCTACAATATATATAGATATATTGCATTATGATACTTTTTTCCTCAAAAACAATCAAACAAATGGATTTGAAAGAGATTGAAATATAATAGGTCAAATCGCAAACATATTGTATTCTTACCTCAAAAAAGTGAATGGAAATAATATTATAAAAAATATATTGTTGTTATAAAAAGATTAAAATGTAATAAGTAAATCATAAATATTATTATTATCTAGTGAAACCCATTTATTTTAGAGTTGCAACAAATTAGTGAAACATTAATTATGTATTAATTAATAAAAAATCATTGTATTGATATTAAAGTATTTTGTTAGTATCTAGAGGAGATGCATGTGAATACTTTGGACCAAAGTTGATGGAAAATATTAACATGAAATATGCTAAAAATAAAACGAAAAAAATATTTTTTTCCATTTATAATGATAAATTAAAAAAAATTTGCCATTCAATACCACATGCTTAACCCATTGCCAATGGATCTTTCATTATCATAAACATGAGATTGGGGGTTTCTAATTTTTTTTGCACTAGTCTTGACATACATGGTTACCGAATCTATTTACAGATCATGATGAATAAAAAAAATTCACATAGATGTGAAAATCAAGTTATACACACAACAATATTATAAGTGAACATGAATAAGATATCTTATCTTGAAAATTTCATTTCAATCAATGCATATTCAATATAACTCTATCTGTGCATAATCTAAGTCAACATGGCATAATCAGGAGTTTAAATAATGGACTAGTACAATAAAAATGGATTTGTAATGAAGTTCACTTTAGGTGTGACCAAGTGTGTGGCATGTTGGATGCCATGTATTATCACCTAGTACATATGTAACATAAATGCAATATGATATTATTGGTTTATGAGTATTGTATTAATATGTACATAAATTAAAATAATAAGACAAGAGTTTCAAATTCATTAATGTATAGTATAATTGTATGTTGTAATTTTAATTCTAATAGTAGCCATGATTAAATCCATGCTAGTTGGAAATTATTTTTGATGCAAGTAGGGTACGAATATCAAAGAGAATAAAAAAGTGAACAATTAAATATATAGATTAACTAAAAAAAATTGGTGACCAAGCTATGAACCTCTACCCTTTGTAAATATATCACAATGAGTAAGTGGACTATGATAATAAAAAGAATGGCTACAAGAAAGAAATGTTACCACTCAAAAACTAAAGTAATTAAAAACAAGAAATAAAATAGCTACAAGAAGATGAAAGTGAAAATAACTCATAGAAGAAGAATGGATACTACCACAAGTAATAGATGTTGAATTTATAACCTATAGAATAGTAGATGATATTATAAGAAAAGTAGTCTTGTAGTCAAAGAATAATTTGGGACATAATATCAAATATATTTTGGGTGGTTGATGAAGAAAGAGAAGTAAATGATCACAGATGACTCCATTGACAAAAATAATGAGATAAATATAATATTCATTGAAATTAAAGGGGGTTCAACAAGTTGGTTGGTTGGATTAACAAGTTAGACTAGTTTACCATTGGAGTTTGATTAGTCTTATTTATGGTTCTTATTCTTCAATGTGAGGAGGAACGCATTTCATGAGAGGGAAGTTAAAAAATATGATTTAGTTAGAAAATCCATTCATGTCACTTAGATGTGGATAGCTTGAGAGAAATAAAATTGAATCCTCAATTTCATCATATGGTATTGATGCAAACATCATATGGGTGTCCAAGTGTATCATGACACCAAATCATCTCTTAACCAATAATACAATGAGAGCATGATGCAGTTCACTGATCAATACATAATTTTAATAATCATGTGAATGCATTCAACTCAATCTTACTTCCCATTCCTCTATATTAATAGATAATGATATTAACTCTTATTATTGATATTGGGTATAGTTATAAATAATTATGGTATGACTCCTGGTTACTTTCAAGGTGTGGATTCCTTAGCTTGATCTCAACACTTTACTCAATGCATAAGTGATTTATTCTTGTTGTTGAAGAAGATATAAATATCAAAAGTTTAATCTTATTTATATATTTAATTTATAATATTTTTATGCATGGTAAATCCCTATCCATAATGTTTGGGAAGATTTTTGTATCCTGATTTATAGAATCAGACTACTTAATATATTTGAGGTGTTAATGTCCTATGCTTAGAAATATGCATCTTACTTCCTTGGGAATGCATTGATGCTTTGAAGTTGATTTTATGTTTCTTAGAGGTAAAATTTGGGTTATTAATCATTTTTGTATTGGGTCAATAACCATACATGTTCTACTTTGAAAGCATGAGGTGATATTCATTTGATGGAATTCATTCCCATAGTCCCTCTTCCACATTTTTTGTGTGTAAGGATGTATAATATACTATCGTGAAATTGTAATGAGGTTGATTTGAAGTTAGAGTCTCGATAGGTTGAGTTTTCACCATATGTAAGCTTCATATTCTATGAAATGGATTCTTTGACTTGGAAATAATAACGCTAAGTATATTATTGGGCATAGATTTATGTGTGTGAGTTTTAGATATTATAAATAATTAATATATTCATATATAATTATAAATGGAAGATAAAGATTAAGAATAAGTGAATTTATGAGAATTAAAACATTTATATTATGTTGGACAACTTGGAATTAATCTTAGAATTAAAATTGTAACTAATGGATGATTTTAACAAAGAATGCCTAGATGTGTTTACACATTGATAATCCTTTTGAAATGGATTTTGAATGAACTGAGTAAGACTATTGGACAAGGAATAATCCTTGTTTTACTATCTTTATATAATAAATGGTTAATCTTAAGATTCAAAGCAATTTACTGTAATGGATTTGAATGTAATAGAGAGTATGATTGATAAAGGATTATGGCCTTGATGAAAAGAAAAATCCAAAAATTAGATGAGTGTGCCTATTTAAGTTGTAAATAAAATAAGCATATGCATTATATTACATTATCAAACCCTTGTAATTAAAAGGGAACCTCAATATAAAATTTGGTATCTTCTTGTATAATCAACACAAGGTTTGGATAACCTTAGTGTTATATTATGATAATTGATAAATGATGCAAAAAGGATTTTAAGTGTAACTTATTAAGTGAAATAAGGCTTAAGGTAATAAAAACTTGGGTATAGATATTAATCCTTAGTATTAATGAGAACTTCAATAGATGAGATCAAACCTGAGTTAGACCCTTACAACTTAGTTGGTTCTATCTTAGCGAAAAGATAAATGTTTTAAAGTTGTGAAATAAGTAAGGGTTATTGTTTCTCATCACTATGATGAAGTAGGGATAAGCATCTTTTAATTATACTCTTATGTGTAACTATCTAAAAATGTAGACATTTATCCTCTTGTATTATGTTATTTCATACTTTTAAAATTAAAAATATAAATCACCTCACATTTAAGTACTTTCATACTTTTTAAGTTAAATCTATAAGGTAACACCTTGTGTAAAACTTGTTATTTGTTCAATTTATAAATGGACTTTTAGTTCAACATTGGTTCATCTTTTTGTTATATAGACCTAAGGACTTAACCAAATTTATTTTATAGCTTTGTTTCATGGGTTTGCATTTTCTTGTGGCTTAGCATTGAAATATTGTTTAGCTAATTTTTAGATTTGTCCAAAATTTGGTTTCACTCCTAAGGTTTGGTCACTATTTTAGACTTATACAATTAATATCTTGTTTTGTTTGTGAACGGATTTAGTAAAGTCTGTAAGAAGCCTTGGAAGTCATTTATATGGATATTAATGAACTTCATGAGCTTTACATTATATTTAATTTCCTATGCAATGGATTAGGCATTTAAATAATTAATTTACCATGAATTATGCCTTGAAAATTCCATTGAAGTGGATGTTTCACTTTGAGGACATGAGATGCATGACGGACTAGAGGAAGATGTCTAGGCATGTTATTCAACCTTAAGAAATTTATGTTTGACTACACATTTGGAAACATTGGCATTGGCATTGGCAAATGGAATTTTGATCTTTGGAAATTCCATAACATTATAGGTATCATATATTTTGAGCCCATAATTCATAGGTTCTATGATCATAACTTTGCATTTGGAAAATGAAGACTAATTTTGGGGAGCTTCTATATTAATTTAAAATGATTAATTATGGGAGGCTATGCAATAATTTTTTTGCAAGTATATGTGAACTTCTTGGTAAACATAATTAATGGGCAAAGGGTTCATTGTAATTCTACAAGTGAAAATTAGATGGATTAAAATTTTAAAAAATGTCATTGGTTTTATTACTAGCACATAAGGGAGCAACTGATAATCCATGCTGACTTGGTCAACCTTTATGATAAATTTACAATAATAGTTAATACTACAAATAAATTGATCAAAAATTTGCAACACATGACTCTAGAAAATAGTATTCATATTTTAGACTTTTTCATGAAAATAAAATAAAATATGAATGAAAAAATATCTGATACTAAATTTTTAATTGTGTTTACTATAAAGTGAATGATAGAAAATATACCTATAGTTTCAAAAAAAAAAAACTTACACTAGATAGTAAAATCAATGATATTAAAGAATCGGATGAACCATATTCAATAGGATCATTTCAATCATTGATTACAAGTTGTCAATGAACCAACATATACTTCAATGTATATGTCAAAGATGGAAAAACAAATCACAATATTGCAATTATAAGCTTATATTTACTAACAAATTACTTTTCCTTGAATTTTAGCTATATTTGTTTGCAAATTAATTATAGTTATTTAGTTTCAGATTTAACTTGGTAAATAATATGAAAATTTTTGAAATGACATAAAAATTAGTGAATGTCTTAAAAAATACCATTTTGAATTTAGAAAAATGTAGTATAGAATGTACCAAAAGGTTATTAAACTCTTTGTGACAATCTTGATTCATTTTTTGAACCACTAAATGATGAATACATCATACTAGAGAACATTTGAAAACAATAGCAATATCAAATATCAAAGGAAAGAATCCATTTTATTATTTTCTATATATTAAAATTATACTAACATTGTGTTTTTCTCATTCATTTACCATGTTAAAAATCACTATATACCACTAACAATTATAGGTTACAAGCACGTTAAAGGAAAATAAAAATTGCTTTGCTCCCTTTGAGACAATTTTAATTCATTCCAACATGCAATCCTAATAATAAATCCTTATACTAATTACTATTTAAATTTTTCAAGATGCCCAATAACTCCATGCCATTCCTATACCCATACACTGACATGCAACATTCATACAAAAGATTAAAAAAATTAAATATATATTGTAGAAACCTATTTTTGACATTATATTTCTAAATCTAACAACCATATCATTTGAACAATATCAATAAAATATTTAAAATCGGTATTTATATTATGAAAATTCCAAATGAACAACACATTTACATTTGGAATGGATAATATTATTTTTGTTATTAAACAACAATGAGCCACAATTCAAATCCAATAAGTTCCTTTACATTTTCCCTTGTCTAAATGTTTTCAAAGTGAAAATAATTGGTTCTTCAATGCATTAATGCATTTATTACCTATTTTTTTACATCATGATATTACAAGAATATGAAAAAATGGCACAATATATTTTTAAAATTCCTTAAGTTGAGAAGACTTTATTTTGAATAACTACAGTATCTAATTAATTGTCCTAAACTGACCAAGTTGATACTTGCACATCTCAAATAGACACTATGTTCAAATGCCCATTACTTTAAAATATTTGACTTTTTTTTTATTGTTATGTTGTTCAAAACTATGGAAACAATAATAGTGCAAAAAAATGTTGACTTAATACTTATTTTTCAATGACTTTAAACATATTGATATGGTATAGACTTTATCCAAAAAATTTGTGTTTTGGATACACTGTATCTTTACCAGCTCTTCTCTATCAGTATAAAAATGCAAAAATATAATATTTAAATATAGTTTGAAACTTTACTATTACATTATGACTATTCAATTGTTGAAGTGCTTTATATAAACATTTTATTTTATTTGATCTTAATTGAAATTTTTACTTCTATAAGAATCAAATATTTCCCCCTTTTTACACATTTCATCTAGTGAGTTGAATCCATTGAAAATAATATGATGTAAAAACAATTCCCAACATATTGTATCAAATGTATATAAAGTTAGTAGATTAACCAAAAAATAGATTTTTTTAATAGTAAATATAGTGTTTTTAGTAAAATATAGAATCTACATAAAAAATTGAGGCTCTAATCTTTTGGGCATGTTTATAGGTATCCTACTACATGATCATAAATCCTATAAGAGATCTAGTTATATTA
Organism: Torreya grandis; assembly: GCA_037957365.1. Taxonomy (NCBI): domain Eukaryota; kingdom Viridiplantae; phylum Streptophyta; class Pinopsida; order Cupressales; family Taxaceae; genus Torreya; species Torreya grandis. The sequence goes on along the minus strand of JARHVA010000702.1, from coordinate 3,008,841 downwards.
TCAAACTTTTGCATCCAATGCAAATATGAATAAGTACTTGGTAAGTGAATGTTATTTGTATTGTTTGAATAAATGTTTTTATAACTACACCACATGACTTAAATGTTTTATTATATTGAATATTAAATTAGTGTAGATAGATAGTTTCACTCATAATATTATATTTCTATTTATATTGTGTAGTCGAATTGGATAGAAGAGAAAATTTTAATTCCACCATGTAACTTTTATTATGATATAGGCTTTGATCTGGATTAGAATAAATTTTATGTTCTATCAACTAGTAAGTTTGATTAAGAGTCATCATCATCTCTAAATCATTATAATATTATATATCTTATTTTTATTTGAGGTAGTTTTAATTGATAAATATAAATGCTTAATGTGAAGTCTTTTATTTAGAAAATGTGCCTACAATCACTGATTCCAGTTAAGAGGTATGGAATAAAAGATTTGTTTTTGAATGGGTTTAAGATGCTGGAGTAGAAGGTACAAGAGAAGGAATTATGATTTGGTTTATTAACACATGTAGAGACCCCACACATCAAATTTTATTATAAATAGGAACAAAGAGATATCCAATTCTTGATCATTTGAAAAGAATGTGTGAAATCACTAAGAGACTTATCTTTCGGATCATGTAATATGAATCTTATAAAAATTTGGAATCAATAACTACCTAACATTAAAATTTGAAACTACATTATAAAAAAGGTAGAATTACTTAATAAACCCAATTCTACATCTCAATAAAACATGATGTTACTCAAGTAACACTTTATTTAGATACTCAAAAGGTACCTATCCCTACTATGTTTGGAGAATTTTATTATAGCTATAAATATATAAATTTACAATGCTAATTTCTAACACATTTTTAAATGTATGACTTGTGCCCAAATACATAGCTCTTATTTATCATTCCTCTAAGCCATTTATTTACATGTGGGATTTACCCTTTGTTTATTGTCATTAATACATAGAAATTACCTAGTTGAATACTCTAATGTCTTCCCCTGGATGCTTTGATATTTTCTTATTCAATCATATTTCAAATTTAAACCAATGCTTAAAGTTGTAGGCTTCACTCTACCTAGCTGGTTGAACATAGGATGAAACAGTCATTCAAATGCAAGATGATTTGATCCTTCCTTTAACCCTTGGCCTCCATACGATTTTAGGGGTAAACCCTTGTCTATTTTCCCCTTCATAGCCTATATCAAGTGGTTATCCCCATCTAGATGGTACCCTATCCACTTTGGACTCCCCTTCCATTCACTACATGTCCTTGGTAAACATGGCTGACTCTTCCTCTTCTAGTGCTCAGTCCTCTCGATCAAATGGTATCTTGAGGGTGAAGGGTTTTTTGTATGAAAATCATCTTAATTTAAATGAAAACATAGAACTCCTTCCCATAGTGGATATGGGTTTTGGATTCAAGTGGTTGGAAGATGTAGCTACTTCTAAATATAAATGTTTTTCTAAAACAACTTCCAAATCATTGTCCAAATTTGTGCCCAAGCCTCTCAACCCTGCTCCTTATGATACCATGGTAGTGTTTGACAAAGAGGCAACCAATAAAGTTCATTTTAATGAAATTTTATTTGAAACCCATGGCATCATATGTAGATTCACCAATCTCTGGCCTAAGCTTTATGTCCTCCATGGTGGGATCTTGGAAGACTGGCAACCCCTCTTTCAAGCTAATCTCAAGATTTACCCCAGTGCTTAGAGTTTATTATTTATTTTTCTTACAATTATAAGGACAAATTTTTTATTCAAAATTATTTTTAGAGATTGAATCTCCATTCTTTGATCATGAAAACATGGTCCCCACTTTTTAATCCCCTTACTAAACCCCAATATGAAAAACCTATCTAGATTCATCTTCCTTACCTCCCTCTCTATTTCTAGTCTAAACCAAGCTTCAAAGCCATAGGTAACTCCCTCGGTAAATTCTTACATACCTACCCAAACACTAATTTTTTTTGATACCACCTTTACTAGAATATTGGTCAATGTTGATACCTCAAAGGATCTACCAAAAACAATTGTTCTACAAATGGGTGACTATTCTTGGTCCCAACCTCTTCATTATGAAGGTTTGCTATTCCATTTCCATATCCACTTTAATATAGGTCACTTGAATAAAGAATATAGGCTTCAAAGAAAAATAAAAAATCTTCCTGGTGGTGAGAATTCTGCCCCACCCATCTCACTATGGAAGCCCTCAAATCTGAGAATGTTGATTCATATTTATCTCCAGTTGATCTTGAGCCCTTTAGTGTGGACCACATCCATATCCAAGACTCAAAAGAGGAGAATAAGTTAGAGCCTCCTTTTTTGAAATCAAAGGGACCTATTCCAATTATGAAAATCCACATTTCTAGGGATCTTATTACCTTCTCTAAAACATCAAGGGCAGAACCTTTGGTTGAGGAGTCAGGGGTAGATAAATCTTAGCCCTTATAATTTGAAATATTACTACCTCTAGCTTTAGATTCTATGATATATGAGGGTTAGAATAAATTTCATAAGAAGAAAACTGGTAGAAGATAGGAATCCAACATGTCCCTCTATTCCCGCACTGCCCCACCCAACCCCCACCGCCCCCCCAACCACCCCCCCAACAAAAAATAAAAGTCATGATTCAATCAGCAATTGAGGGTAGTAGGATGTGCTTGGGTTGTTATACATTATTTTTGTTTGGTATGAATTCACTCTCTCCGGAGATTTTTGATTCAATTATGTTTGTCAAAAACTTCATGGAAGTTTCTTGGGTTTTTATTTTTGTACCTTTTTAGTTTTTGGTAGAAGTCCCTTTGGGGGGGTTCTTGGCTACCCATTCAACTATCACTGGTAGAGGCATTCTATTTGAGCTTTATTATTTTATTTTTTGGTTTTCCCCTCTATATAAGGTTATATGGCCTTTTAATCCCATTTTTAACTAATCTAATAAAAAAAATCTAGTCGAATGCTCAAATTTATTTACACTATCCTTAGATTATCTCTAGCTCATGACAACTATATCTAGTCTTCCAGGGTAGGTCCATGCTAAGAAAATAAGACCGTTGCCATCGACCTATTCACCTAGAGTGGTCATGTCTTGTGCTAAATAATGGCTAGTTTCTAAATTTTGAATCACTTTTTAAGGTCTTCCCACATGTTTCATAAGGATATCTAAGGGAATTTTTCAAAAGGTTTTATTATAAATACACATTAAAGATCTTTCATTATCCCCACTCTCTATCACTTGGTTTCTAGATAACATAGTATTGCACATTGATTAAATATTTCCTAATCTTTCCAAATTCAAGATCATTCATAAGGAGCAATCATGATCCAAGTCTAAAACATCTCAAAACAAGTCAAGAGCTATTATAGTTCTATCAAAGCTATAGTTCTAGTTGCATAAGGATTAAAATTGCATAATCAATTTATATATAATAATGAAGTACTAGATATATAGGATATGGTCAATCATCAAGGGAGTGATTTAGGCTAAATTATCCCATCACATGCTTTTCTTTTTTTTAGGTTTTAGGATTTCAAGGTGCCCTTAGTGATTTTTAAGACAACAAAAGGGAAACAACAAATTTTGAGTGACATAATTTGAAGTAAAATATCTTAGCCTACTTGGCACACACAAACATAGAGGGAATAAAAAATATATTTTCATCACAACAAATTGAAAGAGGGTCATATTGAATGGTCTTGGAAAACATTTTTTTTAATCCACTTATAGTTGTAATGTCTAGAAATATTCTAGGATTCTAATTCTAGCATGTCATTGTTAGAGTTTTTCATCTTTCTATATTTTCATATCCATCATTAATCACATCAACTAGGACAATTATTTGGTCAATAAATATGAATGGTTTTCACTAATGTCTTACTAGAGAAAATTTGTCTAAAAAAAAATTTCATATTATATTCCTGTTCCTGAACATGCACCGTCACATCTTTAGCATCTTGATATAGATATCAAGTTTTACACCTATTAGGACAAAATATTTATTTCTAAATCAAAAACTATAATAAATAATAGTATTGGAAAAATACATGTTTTTTCATATGTTGTAGTGGGCATTTTCTTCTATGGATTTAAAGTTATAGGTTGAGATTTGAAACCATGATATCATTATTAGAAGGAATTTTTTTAGTTTCCTATTAAAACAAGGTTTATTGAATATATGTAATAAAATGATATAATATAAAAACCCTATCTTTCTATTTCTATTTTATTTACAAATAAAACTTTTAAAAGTTATATATAAGTATCATATATTTAATCATTTTTACATGGACAAGTAAAATAATTTTTTTCTATGCATCTTCAAAGAGTATTTCTTATACAAGCCTCTTCCTTACTAATATCCTTCAAATTAATTTATAAACTTCTTAAACAAACTAAAAATCCATTTTAAACTTCAAGACAAACCATTCTTGATAAGTGAATGCTGGTGATATTGTTAAAAAAAACACTTTTATAGTTTCACCATGGTGCATTAGCACCCTTTCTAAATGTTATCATTTAATCCTCAATTATATCTCATGATATAATCAAGCAAGAACTACTCAAATTGAACCTTTCAATGATTAATCTTTAAAATGTGGAACTCCAAGAATCATATTTTTTATAACATTTAAAAAAAAGAGATACGGTTAGTAATTTGGTATTTTAAAGCTTAACAAATACATATTTTTGTTAAACATGAATTTAATTTAAAAATATTTGCAAGAACTTGATGTTTGGTGCCCTTTTTTTATATAAACATAATCAAATTATAAAAATAAAAATTCACATTGAAAACACATCTCACCTCCACCAAAAGCATAAGTCTTCAAACATATTTATTGTATGAACAAACAAAATTAGCACATTTAAAAATGGAATCCTAATTAAAAAAAAAACCATTTCTAGTATAAATAAGACAAATGATTTCAAATAAAAAGTTATTGTTAATCTTATGTGTATCTAGTTAGAGTTATTGTTTTATAAGTTTAGGCTCTCAAGTGAACATTATAATCTTGGAAATAATAGCACAAAAGATGTAAGAGATATTAGTAAAAATAAGAATATTAATAGTATTGTAAAAGTGGTATTTAATTCTTCACATTAGTATATTAAGATGTAATATAAGAAGTATGGAGGAGTGTATATGTTAGTATAAAGGAAGGTATAGGTTGTATTGAAAAAATAGTATTTATTAAGTTTAAGGTAATACGCAAGTCAAGACATCCAATAAAACCTTTAACACTCCCCTTACTTTGAAAATAATGGTCAAAATTTTAATAAAACACATGTCAAAATTATCAAAAATATTGTTGCAATTATAATTTGAAAATAGTCTAAATGTTGTTACTAATTTAAAAAAACATGTAAATAAAATATCCTTTAAGAGTGAATGGTTGTTGGTTTAAATAGTAAAGTTGTTTAGCTCACAAAGAGTCCATGTCAGGATCATTTCTCAGATGACTTCGGCATAATGGATGCCCCTCATTCCTTAACTCTTAACTTAAGATCGCTACATAAAATGGTGGTCAATCAAAAAAAATATCCTTTAAAATAAGATTATATATATGAAACATACTTATATATTAACATAAGAAAAATATATAAATAACTCAAAAAAAATAAGGCAGTATGAGTGTACATCATGACATACTAGGCAAAGCATAGGAGAAAAACACAAAATATCTTATCTAAGTAGTGTGCCTAGAAACTAGTCACAATAAAGTCATAAAAGAGAAAACTGTCAAGCAATAAAATCAATGCCTAAAGGTAGAGGATTCATATCATCTAGACCTCAACCCAAACTTGGCAAGTGATTTCCCTTTGAAATAGGCTCCCAACTAGTAGCCTAGGCTATATCTATGTCATCATCTGCTTGGGAAAAATAAACAAGGAGATCTTGAGAAACTTGTCCAACATATCTACATAGCCTCTAAGTGGCTCCCCTAAGCATCTAGGGACAAAAGAGAAGGAGTGTTCCATTCATCCTTCCAAATAGGGGAAGGAGGTAGTGGCTACCACCCTCATTGTAGCCTAGGAATAGAAATGTGTTGCTATGGGGTGCCACTATGAGAGTTGTGCTTAAAATATCTTTGATGATGCCCACCATGAGGCAATCAAGGGACTCTATCTGCAAATCTAGGATCCCTGGACAAAGAAGGTATAACTTGAGCCATAGGACATGGAACATCTCTCCAGTGAGATAGGAGGTCCTAGAGATGCCCAAGCTCAATAGCAACTTTATTAGTTTGGATTTGTATTTTCAAGAAAACATTAGAGATAATAGAAGATTTGTGAAAAATATAAACATAATAATCAATAAAAACATGATTGAACACAGAGTTATTTCTTTCTTTCCAAATCTAGAAGAGAATCTCCACTTTGAAAATATGCCAGACTTATGTGAATTTGAAGGGCATTACGGGATTGTCTCAAGGAGGATGTACTACCAAAGGAAGAATTTAGGCTGGAAGGGCCTAAAAAGATCATGGATTTAAGACCTAACCCTTTGAGCTTTAGGATAATAATAGAAGAGATGAGTAAGTTTCTCAAGGTGCCCATAGATGGGGCAAGTAAGCACTTAAACTCCAAGTTGAATGAGCCTTGTAGCAACAAATAAGCCTTTGAGTAGTATATACCAAGTAAAATAAGCAAGCTTGGGATCCACACAAGCCACTCAAAGAATGTTGAAGTGAAAGCTCCATGTTTTCACATATGAGTGCAATCTCCAATAGATGTTAAGCGTGTCAACCATGGGAAGATATGGGGTGAGCCAATTATAGCCAAATAAAGGAGTGTAATTATGGAAATGGGTTTCAACATAACATTTTTAGTCTCTCTACCAAGGACTAGTGGAATTGATCAAGATTTTATGGACCATGGAAGTTGGGACAACATTGAATATTTATTGATAAGATTCTTAATGTGTATTAGCAAGCTAGAATTTAGATTTCACATCCTCCCAAGGTAGCCAAGAGTGATAGTGCCTATAGAACATGTCCTCGATGGAATGGATTCCTCTATGGAAAAGCTTGAGAGCATTGATCTAGGGAACTTCTAACAGAGGAACCCCATTTTGAGAAAATATGGGAGACCACCAAAGAGAGTGGGAATTAGTAGATACCCCATTATGAAAACAAAATCCATTCCAAAAGAGACATGGATTTATCTTTTCCCAAGATTTTTAGATGGTTTTGGCCATAAAGGACCCAGTGATCTAAATGAGGGACTAGATGAAAATCAAATTGGGGAAGCCAAGTCCTTTCCAAGATTTTTTTCTCTTAGGTAAGCCTATGGAGATATAGTGTTTGAATAACACCTTCTAAGATTTTAGGCCCTCAATGTCCCTAATGATCCATTTGGCACACAAGGTATATCTTTGTTGAGCTATGTTGATATGTCCCATCCCTCTAGATTCATGTGGTAGGTAACAATATTCCCAGTCCACCTTATGGAAACCTTTACCTTGTGAGGAGTTGGCCCAAATGAAATCTCTAAACAATTTCTCCAACTTTTGGGAAGATTTTTTTGAAGGAACCCAACATGATGAGTAATACACAAGGATTTTCAAGCAGATTTAAATTTTTCTCATTAATGAAAGAGACTTGGTCACCCAGTAATCTAGCTTCTTAGTAACTCTTTCAATAACATATTTCCACAACAAAGGAGTTGAAGCATCAAAATTAAAGGGGATGCCAAAAAATTTAAATATTTCATCATGTTGGATCCACTTCTAACAAAATTTAGCTACCCACAAAGGCAAAGGGAGGCATGACTATTTATAGAAATGAGTTTTCTACCATTAGATGCTAGAGCCAAAGGACAAGTAGAAGATGTCAAGACACTGATGGGCATTGTCAATGTTGGCTTCATCTTCAAAGAGAGTAAGGAAGGAGTCATTAGCAAAATGGCCATTATGCAGTTGCATATCTTCATGTAGTATGGATGCATGCGGGGGGAGATAAATTCCCTTAATAAGGCCACTAGATTGGGCATTACTAAGAATATATCCAAAACCCTTAGCTTTAAGCACATACAGGGAGGGAGCTAAGGGTGACCCTTGGTAGATGAAATGAAATAGACCAAATTTATTAGAGGTGACTCCATTAATGGAGAGAATACCCAAGGCATCTAAGAAGAGCATCTGAATAGTTTGAATGAAAATGGGCCTAAATTTTAGAGCGTGAAGCATGGTGAGGATAAAAGGCCATTCTATGGAAACATAAGCTTTTTCAAAGTCAATTTTAATGAACAAATATTTTTGCTTATACCATATGACCTATTCAATTCATTCCCAAATGGAAATGATGTTATCTAAACTATAACAACTTTTGATAAAGCCCATTTGTTATCGATGCATAATGAGAGGTAATATGTTATGCAGTCAGATTGCTAGAGACTTGGATATGATTTTATAGGAAACATTCAAGAGGGTGATGGGATGTTAGTTGTAGATCAACTTTGGGTCTCTTTGCTTAGGTATTAATTTTATATTTCCTTTATTTATATTTTTACCCAATGAATGTGCACAAAAATATTCATGATAGAACTTGTGCAAATCATTTCTTACAAGATCCCAAAGGGTTTTGTAAAACTCACAATGGAAACCATCAATATCAGGGGTTTTGTCATTATCCATTTGTGGCACTACTTCATGTAAATCATCTATAGTGAGTAGTCTATCGCAAATCATCTATCAAATGGGAGTGAGTTTTCAAGACACAATTGAAAGACATTGTTGAAGGGCTATTTCACATTTAGCAATGTGGCTTGAGGTTTGAAAACTTGTTGATAATGGTAGACAAAAAAATGCACTATCTATAGAGTCTCTGTGAGTCTGTTATCTACCTAAAAAATGACTTGAATTTACTACTTTGAGTTTTTGGCTTGTAGCATTTGAAAGAACTCCTTAGAGGCTTTATCCCTAATCTTAACCCTATTAAGCCTAGCTTTAACCTGGGCACTCTGATTATTGTACTTGTCTATAATATGAATACGATGCCTCAAGTATATAAATCTCACCTACAAGATCTCATTAAAGGGATATTTTTTCATAGTTAGGGCCGTGCAACTCAATTTTGAGGAAGTAGAAGAGTAGGAGTGTCTCTAAATTTTGGCAAGCTCATAGCCATAGATATGTAAAAAGTGGTAGGTCCTTCAAATTACATCATCCCATAAAATAATCCAACCAAATTCTTAGGAAGGACATGGGTCTATAATTTAGATTCTCCTAATTTGTGCCTCCATGGACCCATGCTTGAGCAAAGAGGTTTTAAAGAAAAATTGTGTTTTATGGAATTTTGGCTTCATGAACTACCAAGTCACATGAAATTGAATAGGGGAGTGATAAATAATCTCAAAATATAGTAGTGCATGCACTAAAGGGTAGAGACCATTATCAAAATATAAGTATGGTTGGGTGGACATTATTTCCCCATGTAGATGTTTTAGAATTCAAGTGGGGCCTTTCCTAAAATTATTTCAGGTGTACCAAACTACATCTATAGATTGACACAAAGTGTTGGGGTCATATATAATCCATTCAAAACACATGTAAAACTACACCTCCCTTTTATCACCTACCCACCTCATATGTAAGTGGCCCATTTTTTCCTATAGAGATACCACTATATTAAAGTCACCACATAATACCCAATGGGCATCATGGAGATCATCCACTATCCATAATCATAAATGGGTATGCTCTAAAGCATCATTCAAGGAAAAAATATTAATAAAGATAAAAGAATGGCTTTCAATGCTAAAATGAGCCGATACTAATCAGTTGGTGTGTCCATGCCAGATTACACTATGTGTTGTGGCAACCTTGGAGAAATGAATGTGATCACCCCTCCACATCTCATGTCATGGTTACTATGCAAGATGATACTATCATGCTAGATGGAATTATTAATAGATGTCAATAAAAAAACCACAACCTTGACTTCTTGAAAGCAGAGAATGTCCATCTCAAGAAACCTTCTTCTAAAATCATGCACAATAAATATATGTTTTGGGTCTATGAGATCCTAAACATTCCATGAAAATTAATTCATAGATGATGAGAGTCAAGGGACATGTCCTCTGAGTCTAGTCCTTTTAGGGTGTCATATTAGTTATGAAAAAAGTGCCCACTATTGGCACTGAATAACTCATATTGCTTCCTCAAAATAGGGTTAGCCAAAAACTCTCCTTCTACCTCATCATTCCTCCAAGGAGGGATATGAAAGCATTTGTGTGGATCCTGCTGAGTAGGAAGTGGAATAATGGCTAATTGTGAGAGTGAAAATTTGGGAGAGATAGGCATAAAGGCCTTAAAACCTTAAGATAATATGTTAGTAGCTAGAGAGGTGTTAAACACCATAGGATTTTCAACCAATTTTAGGGAATCAAGTAGCACAGGCTCTTTTTCAACAAGTGCCTACACCTGTGGGTAATTGATTGATGATGGCTTACCACCTTTGGAGGTAGTAAATATGTTTGATGCTTTGGGCCACAAGTTCTTATTCACCCACCATAGTCCAAACATCCTTAGTTTATTTTTTTCTATCCTTAGGAGAGGACTTGGGTGGTGAGGATGAGTGGTTGGACTTATTATTAAAAGCCAACTAAAGAGGACAATAACATATCATATGGTCTGTGGCTTTGCATTGAAAGTAATTATTAGGAAAATTTATGTATAGGACTTGATGGGAGTGTTTCACATCCCTAACTTGGATTCACACACACTCCTTAAGGTCCTAAGATAGGTCTACTTCTATATAGACCTATTTTTATGGTCTATCAGAGTAGTACTAATTTTGTTCATGACAAACCACATGGCCAATGGGGGATGCTATCTAATGAATAAAGTGTCATCATAGAAGTGATAGGCCTAAGAATTCAACCCAAACATATAATTTAAGAGAAATATTCTCTGAGACCACAAAGTCTCATGTTCAGGGGGAGAGGACCATGAACGAGATCCTAACATACCAAGTGGTAGACTTATGGAGGATTCCTCAGACATAGGATGAGTCAAAGAAGTGGAAGAGGAAAAAACCCTTAGTCATGTTCTGGTTTCTCTCTAGCTTGATTCCATGAGATGCCCAATTAGTTTGAACCCTAGACTATAGCATACTTTCAAAGGGGGTTCTCCCAACAAAATAACCTATTAAATAAAACTACTCTAACCATTGGCATGCAAAATTAAATTTAGAAATAGGTAGTATAACATTAGGTTCTAAATCATTACCTCATGGTATAATTTTAGGATGAACTTCCTCGGATTCTTGTAGGGGGGCATTTCTCTATGCTTCTCCATTTTTCAACCCAATGGAAATAACTACGTTAGAATAGGGAGAGGACATTATAAAGATAGGCCTCATCTAAAAGTGAGAAACCCTAAACAATAATTAATATTAAGTCCCGCAAGCAAATAAGAAAGCCAATCATACTTCATCACTCTAGTCCATCAAATGTAGGCCCAAAATTTTAAAATATCCCTAAATATTCTAAGTTAAGATTGAAAATTCATCCAAAAGGAATTAGTTACGAGGGTCCCGACCTAAGTGAAACCCCTATTTTTATAAAAGTAATAAATCAACAACCAATATAGTCCAAACTTTAATGTAGCATACATTGAAGATCTTGACCCAAGTATATTTATATTATAAATTTGAAAAAAAAATACAATAGTATATTATATATTCCCTTTCACAGTTTTAATCCTCTAATTTTTGTTTTTGGACAAGGCTTCTACTCTAACACTTCAATAGATGGCTTATAATTTCAGATCTAAGTGTATTTTCATGTGCATGATTGTCTTCTTCTTTCTAATAATGGGTCATTACATTCATGTACTTATATAGATAGATATTTTATATGTACAAGTTCTTATATTGATCGTTTCAATTTCCATATATAAGATTTGATGTACTTTATATAAAACTAAGTGAGACCTTATTTACATGAATAGTTAGTGGTTGGTACTAACACTCCTCCCTCTCTATGAGCTGAGATAGACATAAGCATTGATACTATAATATCATCTACATAGGGGATGATAGAGGTATAAATTATTTTTTGTAATTTTGAATTATAAAAATAGACTTGTTTTAATAATTTTAGTACATGTTTACTTGGGGAAAATATACCTTATATTTATGTATTGTGTATGTAGGGTTATCTTATGATCGTATATAGTCCTAGTAAAATGGTGATTCTTGCATATGTTTCAATGTTCATCCAACCATATAGCCTTGTGTGTGTGTGTTGCATATTCATAAACAATCTTCTCCCTAAATTTGACTAATTGTTTTGAAATAGGTATCTTTTTTATAATAATCTCACACCTTTTATATTATTTCTAATATTTTAATTGATAAGTCACTAATTTATATTTTCTTAAACCAACTAGATCCTATCCAGTTGCACTTGTAATCTCCTCATGTATACATTTTTTAAAATTTGGCAATCTACCACAAATGCTATAATTTCCATTTAAACATGATTTACTGTAAAATAATTGCCCATCTAATCTTTTGCAAAATATAGTTGGAATAAATTCCTTGGATGATTTTGGTTACAATTCAATGCTACACTCCTAAAAAATGTTATTATGCAAAGTACAACAAATATAGCTAAAAACATCATAGTGCAGTGAAAATTCAACATGTTGCCTACAACAAGTGGTGTGTGTGTGATTCATTTTAACATAAAAAAGTTTTCCCATCTCCAAATATCTTTGAAAAATTGAAGATTTTGGATGTTTTTGCAAAAAATTAGAGTACAATTATGTTTGAGTAATATCTAATAACTTTTTTGGATGCGGTTCATAGTTACAAGAACCAACTCTTATTTTCAAAACATCTCTTGCATTAGGAGAAACTATTGTATTGTCTTTTAAAATTTCAGCAAGTAACTCTTCGAGAGTATTGGATAGAGCCTTGTCCTTTTGTGTAAGTCTACCAGAGAATGCCCAGAGCTCTTGGTGTTAGGTTCATTAAGTATCTCAAATCTTTCAATTGATTTTCTTGTTGTTTTTCTATTTATATTAAGTGTTTGGCTTATTTTTGAAACCATTCATTTTTTCACTATTATGTCACTTACTACACATATTATAAGTATACATTGGGAAACACTACAATATTTGGTGTGTGATTTTGGGCCTACAGTATGATATGCATCATGTAGATTTTCAATAATTTCATTGTTTTCATCATAAATTCTTCATGTGTACATTATAGGTCTCATCTTAATCAATTTTATCAATGAAACAAATAATTGACATCTTTGACTATCATACTGAAAATTATGAAAGAAAATATTCCAAATTTATTGAGCCAATCTTCTTGAATGGTGATCAAACATTTTGTTATGCATCAATTTTAAAATATTATCATCAACTTTAACAAGGTACTTGTGTTTTCTATGCACAATTCTTGGAGGTGTTGGTAATGGTGAAATTTGTTAAGAGGGTGTTTTAAAACCATTATTACTTTCATTATTTAGAGGTGGGATGAACATAATCTATTCATTGTTAATTTCTTCATCATATGTTTCCATGAATTTTTTTTTATGGTTAATTTCATCATTATTTTTTTCCATCAAATTATCTTCATTTATGAGTGGTGAAGCATCATACATAGACTCATCATCAATAAAATAAAAAATTAGGAAATTTGAATGGGAACTTCCAACATTAACTAATTCATTATTTTCAATTCCATTTTTATTCATTTCATTATGTTAAATTTCAAAATTATTCAATTGATTATATCTAATTTAATCATTGGTTAATTCATTATTATCAATTAGCTCATTATCTATGGCATATGGTTCATCAAGATTAGGGTTTGTACCTTGTTTACCATGAAATTTTTGCATTAGTAGCTTACGTTTATCCTTGAAATATTCTAATTCCTCTAGTGTTTTATTCTTTAACAACTTCTTCTTCCTCTTCGAACGTGATCTAGAACCCACCATAAGGGACAATTAACAACTTTTCAAAGGTGGGGTCAAGTACATAGGTGCATAGATCTTCCATAAGTATGTAGAGAATATTTGTGGGGATATAATATCAATTTGGGATAAAAATAGTCATTGATAAGTGATATTATCAGCAAAATAATAATAACATCAACACGTTAAATAGCATGATCATGTTACTAAATAATGCAATCTCATTATGTTTCCCACAATGTCCCGACACATCCAACCCATTAAGAAGTTGATATCAACAATAGAATGATCATGTTATTAAATCACATGATCATGTTATTGAATAACATGATCGCATTATTATTGATATAAGTTATGGGGTTGGGAATTATTAATGAAGACTAAGAGTTTCCTATGTTAAGAATAACATGATTGTATTATACTTAATTTAGATAATGGATTACGAATTAGGGATTAAGGTTAATTAGTGCATAGGTTTTATGGATTTAGGATTACAATTTATGTTTTAGTAATTAGGGATTAAAATTAAGGTCCAAAGTGAAGGTTCATGGCTACTAGGACCTTTTTGCTAGAATGGATTGGATTTACAGATACTCCTATCACTCCATGCATTAAAGCCCATAATTTTGAATTGACATTATGATGGAAGGGAAATAGCTCCCCATAAATTGAAACATTGTGTGCATTTAATAAAATAACATGTAACATGCTTTTATGACATACGTGGCATGAAAATGTTTTCAGGCATGTTTCCCAAAGTGCATTAAATTCCATATCACTTGTGGTTTAAATTTTTTAATTGGATAGCCAATATCTTTCCCAAAGCACATTAAATGGCATGGTATTACTTCTTAAGTCATTTTTTTCTTCTCTTAATACTTGGAGAAAGAAGATTTGATCACGTCAAAGCCCTAAAAAATAATAGTATGTCATTAATAATAAAATGTGTTTTTAGGTTGCCATTATACCCTAGATGTCATCATGCAGATTAATTGAATTAGTAAAATGGGGCAATCAGTCATGTGATTTAGTCCAAACTAAGCCCTGTGAACTTAATCATTAGTCTAGAAATGATGTTAATTTGAGATAAAATGATTGGTTTAAGTTTTAAAATTTTTGTATTTATGGTTTAGAGTTTAAGGATTAAGAAATTTAAGGAAGAGGGTTTAGGGTATAGGTTTTAGGGTATATTTATACAATCATTTATGAAATTGGGGCAAATTTGGGAGCCTCAAACTTATATGTGTGATTACAGAATGTGAATTTAGGATCAATTATCCTCCACATCATTTCAGATTGAACCTATGAAGTCAATTATGGTAATGAGTGATGATATTTTAACCAAGTTCATCCCTATGAAACTAATTATTAATATCTATATAAAGGATATTAATTGGGGCTAAATTTATTGTTTTAGGGATTAGGGTCTATAATTTAAAGGGTTTGGGGTTTAAGGCTTATGGCTTAGGGTTTTTAATGTAAATGGTATAGGGTTTGGGGTTAAGGTTAAATGATATAGGATAACTTATGGTTTATGATATCAAAAATAAGGTCCAATCACTAAGGTAATTGAATAACATTTGAACTACTTATGACACCTATTTATGACTTGATTACCTTTATTTTTGAATAAATATAATAACATTATGGTCAATTATGCCATGTACATGTTGTATACATGTTATACAATCGATTGATCCATAAATTTATTTTAGAGGCCCAATTTTTCCTAGATCATGTAGGGAATTATACAAATTGCCTAAATGGATCAACTCATGATAGAAGATCGATGTTTTGAATTTTCCCCAAATCATATCTTGCTATTGAAGACCCTCAAACTGGCCTCAAATGTTTCTTTGATTAAAAAAATAAACTATCTCTCCTCCTCTTTAGTTAATTAGGTTGAACAGTCTTGAAATAGCCCCAATTTACTGAATAGATGCACAACTAGATTTGTACTCCAAAGGCTTTAGCCATAGGTTTAAGAATTAATAAATTATGACATCTAATGATAAAATTAATTATATCATAAGGAATTTATGTTTGTGACATATAGTAGGCATTAGGGCATAGGGATCTTACAATTTAAATGTTTTAGGGATCATTAGGGATTAGAGAATAGGGTTTAGGTTTAAGGATTTGCATATTAATGTCTAATAACTAGTTATGCCACCTATTCCAATTGGATTATTTCTACAAAGGATGTTAATTAGGAATAAATTGAAGTTGGTAAATATCTATAAAATAAATGGTTTATAATTTAGGGTATAGTGTTTAGGGTTTATAGTTTACAAATTCTATGTTTTAATGTATATACATGGTTTAGTGTACATAGGGTTAATCACAAATATAATTGAGAATAATTTGAATCACTTGGACCCATTTGAAACTATATAATATGTTTCTGGGTTGTCATTATACCATGGATGTCATGTGGCACATGCAAATTGAGTGAATTAGTCAAATGGGTCAATCACTCATGTGATTTAGGCCAAATTGAGCCCTATGATCTTAATTCTTAGTCTAAATGATGTTAATTTGGGCTAAAATGATTGGTTCAATGTTTAAAGAGATTATATTTATAGTAAATAGATTTTAGGGATTGCAAACATTAGGGATTAGGGATTATGGCTTAGTGTATAGGTTTTAAGGTATATAATTTATAATTGTGATGGTGATTGGGGCAAATTTGAGCTCCTTGAACATAGATATATGTGTAAATAATGTGAATTTTGGATCAATTATCCTCTACATTATTACTTTATTGAGCCTACGAAGCCAATTCTGGTAATGACTAATGTAATTTTAACCAAGTTAATCCTTGTGAACCTATTTCCTACAATATATAAATAATGTTAATTGGGGTTAAATTGACCTCGAGAGCCTACTAAGCCTCAATTTAAGGAATTTGATCCATATGATATCAATTGGAGATCCAAGTTCTCACCATATTAAAAAAATAAGTATTTTTGCAATTTGATATGTAGTTTGGCCCAAAGGAGTTGTGTGCAAGGAATTACATTGATATATAATGGAAATTGGGGCTTACATGGTCTTAATTACATACTATATTGAACCAATTAGGTATTTAGTTCTAGATGATACATAATTATGACTAATCAAGGCTTACCGAAGTAATTATGTCAACATAATTTTAATTAGGGCCCTAATTGCACACCTTACTCAAATAATTAAGTGTTATCATGGATCTAATATGATATCATGACCAATTGAACCCCCTATAAGGAATTACAAATCCATTTTTAATAACAATAAAGATTTTGATTGTGCACCAAATTTAACTGAAAGAATATTTGGTTCAATATGATCTATGAAATTTAGTCCAAACAAGCTTTTTATAAGAATTTTCATCCTTCTACTATCAACAGGGGGATCTGTTGGTCCCAAATACATAACATATTGAATCAACAAAGTATTTAGTTTAATTTCATATGAAATTATGACCAACCAAGGCTCATACAATTAATTGAATAGATCTATTGTCAATTACAACTTTGTTGGCCCCAATTATAAACTATATCCAGCTAATCATGCATTTAGTTTTATCTTGTATACATAATTAGGGCCAAATGAGCCCCATGAAAGTAATTTTTTCCATACAATGTTCCATTTGGGTTCCATTAGTCCTAATTTCACACCATATTAAATCAATTGAGTATTTAGGTTCAATATGATATGCAATTGGGGCTACTTAATCCCCAAGTAAGAAATTACATCTGTCTAATGTCAATCAGGGATTTATAACACAATGTTAAATCAATTGATATTTTTTCAATATTATACATATTTGAGGGCAACTAAGTCCTATGTAACTAATTGCTTCCACCTATAATATCAATTGAGGCATTTTTCACCACATGAAACAAACTGTGTCTATCTAATTTGTCCATTGTGAATATTTTTCCCTAATTGTACATCATAGTTATCCAAATAAGTATTTTCTCCACCATAATACTTATAATTAAGAGTAATTGGTCCCCATGCAAATAATTCCTTCAATATAATGTAAATTAGGGATTTGATAACATAGGTCATATTAGACAACAATCTTAAGACTACTAGGCCTAATGGATCCTATTCAGGTTTTAGGATGTTTAGAATATATACACAATCAGATTAATAACAAAGTTAATAATGTGATCATGGCATTTGAATTTGAATTAAATTCCCATTCCTTTTGGCTCAGTAATGGCTTAGATTCTTGAGGCAAAGGCTTGGAATGTCAGAGTATAACTGAGTATTAAAGGGTATGAAAATAAATGATAAATTTCAAATTTGATTGCCAAATACACTAAGAATTTCAATGTGAAAATTAAAAAACTTGATACTTTCATGACAAGCACACTCTCCTCTTTCCAAAAATATGATTCTTATATTTTTTGGACTAATTTAAGGTTTCAAACTATATTTATTTCTAACTATGCCTTTTCTAGGCCACCATATGCCACAAACATACATGCCTATACATGTTCATGTAATTTGTGTTTCATTGATTCAAGTGAAAAAAAATTATATTGTGATGTAGTAATACTTAATTCTAGACACATTCAAAAAATCAAAAAAATTGATTTTCATTTTGTTTAGTTAGTCAAGCCTGACTCATGGATGATTATCCATTTATTTGTCAGTTTTTAGGATCTATTTACTTACAAAATTCATAAAAAAATTATTCATTAAAAAATACAAAAAAATATAGGTGACGTGCTAGAAGCTTTTATCTAAATTTTCCCCAAAGGGTTTTAAATAATATTAAATTCTACTCAAAAAATGGTGCACATCATGGCCATCTATCTACTATGTTTTCTGGAAAAAATTTGGAGGTCCTCTTCAAATTTTAGATGTTTGACGTGGTTATACTTAACCATTTTTAAATAAATTTAGTGTTTTGTAAATTATACTCAAAATGCTACTTTTTACACCATCTTCAAATTTGGTGTGTAAATATCTCAAATTATCTACATAATTTCAAATTTTTGAAATTTCATAAAAACCATGTCCATGGGTTGGCCACTTTTTGTCCCCCAACTTTGTGCATTTACCCTTGATTTAAATAAGTTGGTAAAGTTTTATATTCACAACAATTTGTTAACAATTATAAAAAAAATCATAAACATAGATAAGGTTGTGTCAAAAAAATTGAAGTATAAATGTAAATGTAGAGACATAAAGTCTATATTTATTTACATAAATGTTATTGAATGGTTAATAAAAGAAATAACATAGAAAAAACCATAGCGAAAATACATATAGATATATTGCATTATGATACTTTTTTCGTTAAAAAATAAACAAACTAATGGATTTGAAAGAGATTGAAATATAATAGGTCAAATCATAAACATATTATATTATTACCTCAAAAAAAAATGAATGGAAATAATATTTTAAAAAATATATTATTGTTATGAAAAGATTCAAATATAATAAGTAAATCATAAATAATAATAATAATATTATTATTATTATTATTATTTAGTGAAGGCCCATTTATTTTATAGTTGAAAAAAATTAGTGAAACATTAATTATGTATTAATTAATAAAAAAAATTATATTGATATTGAAGTATTTTGTTAGTATTTAGAGGAGATGCATGTGAATACTTTGGGCCAAAGGTGATGGAAAATATTAACATGAAATATTATAAAAATAAAAGGACAAAATATTTTCTTCCATTTATAATTAGAAATTAAAATGTTGTTTCCATTTAACACCACATGCTCAAGCCATTGCCAATGGAGCTGTCATTGTCATGAACATGAGATTGGGGGGTTGTACGTTTTTTTGCACTAGTTTTGAAATACATGGTTGTAAAATATATTTTATAGATCATGATGAATAGAAAAAAATCACATAGATGTGAAAATTAAGTTATACACATGACAAGATTGTAAGTGAACATGAATAAGAAATCTTCGCTTGAAAATTTCATTTCAATCAATGCATATTAAATGCAACTCTATCCATGCATAGTATAAGTCAACATGGCATAAGTGGGGGATTCAATAATGGAATGCTACAATAAACAAAGATAATAAACATGGATTTGCAATGAATTTCACTTTAGGTGTGACCAATTGTGCGGCATGTTGGATGCCATGTATTATTACCTAGTGCATATGTAACATAAACACAATATGATATTATGGGTTTATGAATATTTTATTCATATGTACATAAATTGAAATGAGAATAAAAGAGTTTCAAATTCATCAATGTATAATATAATTTTATGTTTTAATTTTAATTCTAACAATAGCCATGATTAAAGCCATGCTAGTTGGAATTTTAGTTTTGATGCAAGTGGGGTACAAATATCCAAGAGAATAAAAAAGTGAAGAATTAAGTATATGGATTAACTTAAAAAATTTGGTGACCAAGATATGAAGCTCTACACTTTACAATTATATCACAATGAGTAAGTGTACTATGACAATAAAAATAATGGCTACAAGAAAGAAACATTAACACTCAAAAACTAAAGTAATTAAAAATAAGAAATAAAATAGCTCTAAGAAGAGTAAAGTGAAAATAACTTATAGAAGAAGAATGGATACTACTACAAGTAATTGATTTTAAATTTATAGCCTATATAAGAGTAGATGAGATTAGAAGAAAAGTAGTCTTGTAGTCAAAAAATAATGTGGGACATAATCTTAGATATATTGTGAGTGGTTGATGAAGATAAAGAAGTAAATGATCACAAATGACTCCATTGACAAAAAGGAAATGAGATAAATATAATATCCCTTCAAATTAAAGGGGTTTCAATAAGTTGGTTGGTTGGGTTAACAAGTTAGACTGGTTTACCATTGGAGTTTGATTTGTCTTATTTATGGTTCTTATTTTTCATTTGGAGGAGGAATGTATTTCATGAGAGGGAAGTTCAAAAAAAATGATTTGGTTATAAAATCCATACATGTCACTTAGATGATGGATAAATTGAGAGAAATGAAAGGTAATCCTCAATTTCACCATATGGTATTTATTCAAACATCGTGTGGTTGGCCGAGTGTATCATGACACCAAATCATCTCTTAACTAGTAATACAATGAGAGCATGATGCAGTTTACTAATCAATACCCAATTTTGATATTCATGTGAATGCATTCCATCTCAATTTTACTTCCCATTCCTAAATATATTAATATATAATGATATTAGAACTCAATTTTTATATTGGGTATAGTTATAAATAATTATGGTATGACTCTTGGTTACTTGCAAGGTGTGGATTCCTTAGCTTGATCTCAACACTTTACTCAATGCATAAGTAATTTATTCTTGTCATTGAAGAAGATATAAGTATCAAAAGTTTAATATTTAATATATATTTCATTTGGAATATGTTTATGTATGGTAAATCCCTATACATAATGTTTGGGAAGATTTTTGTATCCTAATTTATAGAATCAGACTACTTAATTTATTTACGCTGTTAATATTGTATGCTCAGATATATGCATCTTACTTCCTTGGGAATGCATATATGCTTTGAATTTGATTTTATGTTTCTTAAGGTTAATATTTGGGTTATTAATCATTTTGTTGTTGGGTCAATAACCATGCATGTTCTGTTTTGAAAGCATGAGGTGATGTTCATTTGATGGAATTCATTCCCATAGTCCTTCTTCCACATTTTTTGTGTGTAAGGAAGGATAATATCCAATGGTGAAATTTTAACAATGTTGAGTTAAATTTAGAGTCTTGATAGGTTTGTTTTTCACAATATGTAAGTTTCATATTGTATGAAATGGATTATTTGACTTGAAAATAATAACGTTGATTATATTATTGGGCATAGATTTATGTGTGCAAGTTTTAGAGTTTTTGATATTATAAATAATCAATATATTCATATCTAATTGTAAATTGAAGATAAATCTTAAAAATAAGTGAATCTATGATCATGCAAACATTTATATTATGTTGAACAACTTGGAATTAATCTTAGAATCAAAATTGTAATGATTGAATGATTTTAACAAAGACTGCCTAGATGTGTTTAAACATAGATAATCCTTCTGAAATAAAAACATGACATTTCATTATTGTAATGGATTTTGAATGAAATAAGTAAGATTATAGGGCAAGGAGTAATCCATGTTTTAATATCTTTATATAATAAAGGGTTAATCTTAATATTCAAAGCAATTTACTGCAATGGATTCAAATATCATAGAGAGTAAAATTAATAAAGGATTATGGCTTTGATGAAAACCAAAATCCAACAATTAGATGAGTGTGTCTATTTAATTTATAAATATAATAAGAATATACATTATATTAAATTAGAAATCACTTTTAATTAAAATGGAACCTCAACATAAAATTTGGTATCTTCTTGTATAATAAACACAAGGTTTGGACAACCTTAGTGTTATATTCTGATCATTGATAAATGATTCAAAAAGGATTTTAAGTGTAACTTATTAAGTGAAATAAGGCTTAAGGTAATAAAAACTTTGGCATAGATATTAATCCTTATTATTAAGGATAACTTCAGTAAATGAGATCAAACCTAAGTCAAACCCTTACAACTTAGTTGGTTCTCTCTCAAGGAATAGATCAAATTTTTAAAGTTGTGAAACTAGTAAGGGTCATTATTATTTCTTGTCACTATGATGAAGTATGGATAAGTATATTTTGAGTATACTCTTATGTGTAACTATTTTAAGACATAGAGATTTATCCTTT
This sequence comes from Torreya grandis, assembly GCA_037957365.1. Lineage (NCBI taxonomy): Eukaryota > Viridiplantae > Streptophyta > Pinopsida > Cupressales > Taxaceae > Torreya > Torreya grandis. The sequence goes on along the minus strand of JARHVA010000702.1, from coordinate 2,986,167 downwards.
TGCATTAAGTTATTTCATACTTTTTAAATTAAATACTAAATCATCTCACATTTAAGTACTTTCATAGTTTTTAAGTTAAATATATAAGGTAACACCTTATGTAAAATGTTTTATTTGTTCAATTTATAAATGGACTTTCAGTTCAACCTCAGTTCATCTTTTCATTACATAGACCTGAGGACTTAACCAAATTTATTTTATGGCTTAGTTTCATGGATTTGCATTTTTTTGTGGCTTAGCATTGAAATATTGGTTACCTAGTTTTTAGATTTTTCCATCAAAATTTGGATTTGCTCCTAAGGCTTGGTCTCTTTCTTAGACTTATAAAATTAATAGCTTGTTTAGTTTGTGAACATATTCAATAAAGTCTGTAGGAAGCCTTGGAAGTCATTTATATGGCTATTAATGAACTTCGTGAGATTTACATTAGAGTTAATGTCCTATGCAATGGACTAGGCATTTAAATAATTAATTTACCATGACTTATGCCTTGGAAATTCCACTAAGGTGGATGTTTCACATTGAGGACATGAGATGCATGATGGTCTATAGGAAGATTTCTAGGAATGTTATTGAACCTTAAGAAATTTATGTTTGACTTCACATTTGGAAAATTTGGCATTGGTAAATGGAATTCTGATCTTTGGCAATGGCCTAAATTTATAGGTATCATATTTTTTGAGGCCATAATTCATAGGTTATATGATTGAAAAATTGCATTTGGATGAGAAAAAATTTGGGGGAGCTTCTATATTAATTTATAATGATTAATTATGGGAGGCTATGCAAGAATTATTTTTCAAGTAGATGTGAACTTCTTGGTGAAGTAATTAATGGGCAAAGGGTTCATTATAATACTACAAGTGAAAAATAATTGGATTAAAATTTTAAAAAATGTCATTGGTTTTATCACTATCACATAAGGGTGCAATAGATAATCCATGTTGACTTGGTCAAACTTTATGATAAATTTACAATAAAATTTAATGCTATAAAAAATTGATCAAAAAATTGTAACACATGACACTAGAAAATAGTGTTCATATTTTGGAATTTTAATAGAAAATAAAATAAAATACGAATGATAAAAGATGAGATAATGAATTTTTCATTGTGGTTTCTATAAAGTAAATGATAGGAAACATACCTATAGTTTTAAAAAAATAAAACTCACACTAGATAGTACAATCAATGATATTAAAGAATTGAATGAACCATCTTCAATAGGATCATTTAGATATTTGATTACATGTTGTCAATAAACCAACATATAGTTCAATGTATATGTCAAATATGGAGAAACAAAGAAAAATACTACAATTATAAGCCTATATTTACTAACATATTACTTCTCCTTGCATTGTAGCTATATTTGTTTGCATATTAATTATAACTCTTTAGTTTCATATTCAACTTGGTAAACAATATGAAAAACTTTGAAATGACATAAAAATTAGCCAATGTCTTAGAAAATAACATTTTGTGTTTAGAAAAATGTAGTATAGAATGTGCCAAAAGGTTATTAAACTCTTTGTCAAATCTTACTTCATTTTTTGAACCACTAAATGATGAACGCATCATACTAGAAAACATTTGCAAATAATAGAAACATCAAATATCAAAGGCAATAAACCATTTTATTATTTTTTATATATTAAAATTATACTAACATTGTGTTTTTCTCATTCATTTTCCATGTTAAAAATCACTAGCTTACACTAACAATTATATGTTACAAAAATGTTAAAGGAAAGTAAAAATTGATTTGCTCCATTTGAGACAATTTATAATTCATTCTAACATGAAATCCTAAAAATATATCCTTATACTAATTACTATTTACATTTGTTAAGATGCCCAAAAAATTCATGCCATTCCTATACCCATGCACTGGCATACAACATTCATACAAAAGATGAAAAATTTGAATATATATTGCAGAAACCTATGTTTGAAATTATATTTCCAAATCTAACAACCATATCATTTGAAGAATATCAATAAAATATTTAAAAATGGTATTCCTATGATGAAAATTCCAAATAGACAACACATTTACATTTGGAATGGATAATACTATTTTTATTATTAAACAACAATGATCCACAAATAAAATTCAATAAGTTGATTTACATTTTACTTTGTTTAAATGTTTTAAAAGTTAAAATAGTTAGTTATTAAATGCATTAATACATTTATTACTTATTTTTTTACTTCAAGATATTACAAGAAAGTGAAAATATGGTAGAATAGATTTTTGACATTCCTCATGTTGAGCAGACATTGTTTTGAATGACTACAATATCTAATTAATTGTCCTAAATTTGTACTTGAACATCTCAAATAGAGACTATGTTCAAATTCCCATTACTTTAAAAAATTTAACTAATTTATTGTTATATTTTTCAAAACTATGGAAACAACAATAGTGCAGAATAATGTTGAGTTAATACTTATTTTTAGTGACTTTGAACATATTGATATGGTATAGAATTTATCCAATAAAGTTGTGTTCTAGGTAGACTATATCTTTACCATCTCTTCTTCATTAGTATAAAAATGCAAAAATATACTATTTAAATATAAGTTGAAACTCTACTATTATATTACAGCTATTCAATTTGTTCATGTGCTTTACACAAACATTTTATTTTAATTTGCTCTTAATTGAAATTTTTATTTCTATAAGAAGATAATATTTTCACCATTTTTACACAAACATTTTATTTTAATTTGCTCTTAATTGAAATTTTTATTTCTATAAGAAGATAATATTTTCACCATTTTTACACATTAAATTTCATGATTATTCAATAATATAATGTTAAAATAATTCCCAACATATTGTATCAAATGTATATAAAGTTAGTAGAATAACCAATAATTAGATTTTTTTTAAATAGTAACTTTAGTGTTTTTAGTTAAATATAGAATCTACATAAATAATTGAGGCTCTAACCTTTTGGACATGTTTCTCGCTATCCTACGACATGATCATAACTCTTATAATAGATCTAGATATATTATCAAACTATTGTATCCAATGCAAATACGAACAAGTACTTCGTAAGTGAATGTTCTTTGTATTGTTGGAATAAATGTTTTTATAACTACACCACATGACTCGAATTTATTATTATATTTAATATTAAATTATTGTAGATAGATAGTTGCACTCATAATATTATATTTCTATTTATATCTTGTAGAAGAATTGGGTGGAAGAGAAAATTTCAATTCCACCATGTAACTTTTATTATGATATAGGCTTTGATTTGGCTTAGACTACCTTTTATGTTCTATCAACTAGTAAGATTGATTAAGAGTCGTCATCATATCTAAATCATTATAATATTATATATCATATTTTTATTTGAGTTAGTTTTAATTGATAAATATAAATGCTTAATGTGAACTCTTTTATTAGTTTTATATTAGAGATGATTTGTCAGTGCTTATAGTTATAGGAATGAGTACTCTTATCACCCCTTAAATTATTCCATGCCAATCAATATGACCAATACATGACACTAAACTTTCTTTCATGTCCAAATGTCTCTTAAGAGACCAAAAATTGGTCAATAGGAGGAATATCTTTTGACTCATTATCCCAATTGATGAACTATCCTCATTGATGCATCAGAATAGGCATATAAAAATTTTAATGGCCACCTTATACTCTCTATTGGGCCCAATTAATTAAAGTTTTATTTTTTTGGAGTCATCACTTAAGAGAAGCTTCATGTCCCTGAGTGGGAAACACATCAAACTTTTGTCATGCATTGCAAGAGAACCATGAAGAGTAGAAATAAGTCATCAGTTTCAATAATTTAATGAGTGAGTCTTATTATCACCCCCATGAGGATTATATACCACTTAGTATGAATGAGACATATCAACGAGCTTTCTCTTGTATCCAAATATCCTATAAGAGACCAAAAAGGTGTATCTTTTGACTTGCTAGCCCAATCGATGAACCATATTCACTGATGCATTTGGATGGGTGTATAAAAATTGGAATGGTCAGCCTCCACTCTATATTAATCCCTAGGAATTAAAGTTTAAATATTTTGGAGGCATCCCTTAAGAGAAGCTTCTCATCCCTAAGTGGGAAAATAGACTGAACTTCTATCACGCATTGTAGGAGAACCATGAGGAGTAAAGATGATTCATCAGTGCTAATAGTTGCATAGGTGAGTCTTATTATCAACCTACATAGGATTCTATGCCACTCAATATGAGTGAGACATGACAATGATTTTTATCTCATAGTCAAATGTCTCTTAAGAGACTAAAAGTTGGACAATGGAAAATATATCTTTTGACTCATTATCCTAATTGATGAACCATCTTATTTGACACATCTGAATGGGAATATAAATATTGTAATGGTCACTCTACACTCTCCATTATTCCCCAAGATTGAAATTTTTAGACATTTGAAAGCATCCCTAAAGAGAAGTTTCTCATCCTTAAGCGGTAAAATAGACCAAACTTTTACCGCACGTTGTAGGATAACTGTGAGGGGTAAATATGATTCATTAACCTCTACAATTACATGGGAGAATTTTATTGTCACCCCATAGAATTATTTTTTTCCACTTAAGATGAGTGAGACATGGTTACACATTTTATCTCGTAGCGAAATGTCTCTTAAGAGACCAAAAGTTAGTCAGTGGGAGGTGTAGCTTTTGACTCGCTAGCCCAATCGATGAATTATCCTCATCAACGTATCTAGATAGGCATATAAATGTTGGAATGGTAATGCAGAGGTTATACAAAACTATATATCATAACCATGTTCACTATTCACATTCTTGGTGATGACTCATTCTTTCTCTATGCAATTATTTGTTCACCTGGTTCAGTTATGGTTTCTATTGTATTTAACATGTTTTGTAGGGTCTCTTTAGTCTTCTCAGCATAGCCTAAACATGGGTTGACATTATTTATTAATAAATTAAATATTTTTACCAGCTTAAGACTCTCAAACATCTTAATATCAAAGAAGCAAACACTCACCAACCATTATATTTTCCCTTTAAAAATTATTACAACTTGATTTCTCTTACAGTTTGCACTTGTATACTCTACGAGTTACTTGAAATACCAAAAATATTAATAAATAATCAATAAGTATCCACTAATTACTTCAAATCAATTGACTAGATCCAAGAATTCATGCATTAGATCACTTTTCTTCATTTTGTTGTATTAGACAAATCCAAATAGCACAACACCTTACCTTTGTACAGCGGCTACATACAACTCAGGATAAGACAGATTTATTAAATGATCATTTAGGATTAGTTATTGAACTTTTTTTTTTAACCAAACCCACCTTCAATTAATATCTTTCCTTCATCATTCCTGCACATAGATATATCAATCAACAAGATCTTGTTTTGCAATTTCCATCATTCTTAATTGTGACAATTCTCATATAACCAACAGTCATGGTTCCTTGCTTTGCATACATGTCACCCAGTCTTCAATCAATATGCAAATATATAATTTTCCACTTTTCATTCACAATATGAAAATTTCCCTTTTCTTGTCTTTGGTACCTCTGTTCACCACATGTCACCCAAAGAATTAACTCTTTTACTCAGGCCTTTATTCAAGACTTTATTATGTTATACATGTAGATTGAAAATGGGTAGTTAGACATGGAATAAACTTAGCAACAATCTTGATTTATTCACTAATGGCATGCAAGATAGATAGACACAATTATTTTTCATGCAACAATTCTCTATTCTTTTACCACATTCTGTCGACTCACTATCTCGACAAGCTTAGTCTCAATAGGGGTATGTTACAAGACTGAATCAGATTCTTTTATCCATATAACATGAGAATGTGTTCTCTCTTCTTTGAGAGTCTTAAGAATAAAGTGACGAATTTTAACAAACACAAATCCTTACCTTCCACAGGTTTCTCATTCTCACAATATGCTTATTCATGTTTTCATCTACTTATATAGGCAGCATAGAATATGGTTATATTTGTATAACATAGTGATCAAACAATAGAATATTAACAAAAACCTTCTTATATTATGTGATAAAAATTATATATGCCCCTTATACATCATTTACCACTCACAAATAAAATGTATTCAATCTTTCTATACATAGAACACTAATAGTAAAGGGTATGTAGGACCGTGCCAACTTTTAGTGGTTATAACAAATACTTTCATTAACAGATGAGCATGAATTACTATATGCATTTGTCTCAACTTTCCTCTAAAAATAATAACCTTTGCTTATCAATTCCCAAAATAAGATTCAGTCCTCTATCATTTAATTTTCTCAAAAGATTAAAAACACCATTCAAGAATACATACCAACTTGTCGAACATGCTAAAGTTATCAATATTTTGTTTGAATTACACTTATCATCACTACTCCTCCCTGTAGAGTCAACCATCTATTGCATTATTATGGAAATTTGCAAGATTTGAGCATTGATTATCAAAATCACAACATCCTTTCATTTACTTGGGGTTTGATCATTATTACACCTTTTGAATCTACCCCAATTCTCTTCTCTTATTTCAAATGCCCTGAATGACCTACTTACTTTTCATTCAAATCTACTATTTAAGCCAAAATCCTAATAATTAACTTGCAACTACTTTGTAACTCCCATTTGTACGAGGAGAGATAATTACCTTAACAATTACAAAACAAATCTAAATACCCCTTTAAGACCCCCTAAGAGACTCAAAATATGAATTTAAATTAATATTTACAAAAGGGGTAGTGATGCCCCTACATCATACTACCAAGGAGCAAAAGGAAACTTTCCTAGAAAGTTATAACTACTTTGTCTTTGAAGTTATTATTCATCACTCTTTGTTCAAAGACACCTCCTCCTAGATCCCATGGCCTATTTGAGATGCATAGGCCTTTTTTATGCTTGTTGGCTCCTCTTGGCTTCTTCTTTCTCTTTCTCTCTCCTTTGAGGTCATTATTTTGCACTTTGATTTACAACTGGATCATCTTTATCTATTTCTTCTTGTCTTGCAACCATCCTACACATGAAACACACATGTTAATGAAAACAATCTCCTACTTGCCTCCTTGGCAATCTTCCTCTTACTTTTCCTTGGTTATTCTCTCAATGCTTGGTTATGTTGTGTTTTATATTATTGCTTGTTTCCTCTTGTCTCCTTCAAACCTTTCAACCTTTACAATCTCTTTATCCTCTTTTTGCTATTGTACCTAATCAATGACTTTTATCTCGATGGCTAATGCCTTCAACATGCTCACTTTTTCAACAAAATAATCTAAACTCTCCTCATTTTGTATGCATGACAAAAATTTTGACAAATTTGAAAACATTATTTCTACTTTCTCCTCTAAAAATATATTACCTCTATCTTCTTTTCTCTATTGGTCCTTTGTATTGGGTAGTTGCTCTCTTTCAAGCAAGCCTCTTCCACCTTGATCCATCCTAATCAAGTATTTTTCACCTTGCTCTACCTTTAGCAAGTCTTTTTCACCTTCTTTTATCCTCATCCAAGCTATCTCCTTGGATTCGTATGAGCTTCTTTGGCTCTTTATCTCTCCTCAAGCCTCTTTTGGGCTATCAAACTGTCAGACCAATTCTTACAATCACCTGCAATCTTCTTGAGCAATCTCTTCAAACAATCAACAATTTTTAGCATACTTTCATCGAACTCATCAAAACTAAAAATCAATAACAAATATGTACTTGGCCTTCTCCACATAATCTTGATTGCTCTAATACCAAAATGATGCAGAGGTTATATGAAACTATCTCTCATAACCATGTTCACTATTCACATTCTTAACAATGGCTCATTATTTCTCTATGCAATTGTTTGTTCACCTAGTTTAGTTATGGTTTCTATTGTATTTAACATGTTTTGTAGGCTCTATTTAGTCTTCTCAATATAGCCTAAACATGGGTTGACATTCTTTCTTAACAAATTAAATATATTTACCATCTTAAGACTCTCGAACATCTTAATATCAATGAAGCAAACACTCACCAACCATTATATTTTCCCTTTGAAAACTATTACAACTCGATTCCTCTTACGATTTGCACTTGCATACTCTACGGATTGCTTGCAATACCAAACATATTAATAAATAATCAATAAGTATCCACTAATTACTTTGAATTGATTGAACATATCTAATAACTCACACATTAGATTAATTTTATCCATTCCATTGTATTATACAAATCCAAATAGCACAACACCTTACCTTTGTACAGCAGCTACATACAACTCATGATAAGATAGATTTATTAAATGATCATTTAGGATCAGTTCTTGACCATGTTTTTTTTAACCAAACCCACCTTTCATTAATATCTTTCCTTCATCATTCCTGCACACAGCTATATCAATTAACAAGATCCCATTTTGCAACTTCCATCATTCTTAATCATAACAACTTCTCATAAATCCAACAGTCATGGTTCCTTGCTTTTTATGCATGTCACCTAGTCTTCAAGCAATGTGCGAATACAGAATCTGCCACTTTTCATTCATGATATGAAAGTTTCCCTTTGCTTGTCTTTGGTACCTTCGTTCACCACAAGTCACCCAAAGCATTAACTCTTCTACTCGGGCCTCTATTCAATACTTTATTTTGTTAGACATGCAGATCAAGAATGGGTAGTTAGATGCAAAATAAACTCAGCAATAATCTTGATTTATTCACTAACAGTGTGCAAGATAAATATACATAGTTAGTTTTCATGCAACAATTTGCTATTATTTTACCACATTCTATCAACTCACTATCTCAGCAAGCTTAGTCTCAATAGGGGTATGTTACAAGACTGAATCAAATTCTTTTATCCATATAACATGAGAATGTATTCTCTCTTCCTCGAGAGTATTAAGAATAAAGTAATGAATTTTAACAACCACAAATCCTTACCTTCCACAAGGTTCTCGTTCACATAATATGCTTGCTCATGTTTTCATTTATTTACACAAGCAAGACATAATATGGTTCTGCTTGTATAACGCGGTGATCAAACAATAGAATATTAACAAAAACCTTCTTAGATTGCATGATACAAATTATATCTGCCCCTTCTACACCATTTACCACTCACAAATAAAATGTATATAATCTTTCTATACATAGAATATTAATAGTAAAGGGTATGCAGGACTGTGCCAACTTTAAGTGGTTATAATAATTACTTTCATTAATAGACTAGCATGAATTACTATACACATTTGTCTTAACTTTCCTCTAAAAACAATCACCTTTGTTTATTAAATCCCAAAATAGGATTCAGTCCTCTGTCATTTAATTTTCTCAAAAGATTAAAAACACCATTCAAGAATACATACCAACTTGTCAAACATGCTAAGGTTATCAAGGTTTTGTCTGAATTACATTTATCATCATTGCTCCTCCATGCGTAGTCAACCATCTATTATATTATTCAAGAAATTTGTAAGATTTGAGAATTGATTATCAAAATCACAACATCCTTTCATTTACATGGGGTTTGATCATTATTATAGCTTTTGAATCTACCCCAATTCTCTTCTCCTATTTCAAATGACCTGAATGACCTACTCTCTTTTCATTCAAATCTATTATTTAATTTAAAATTCTAATAACTAAATTGCAACTACTTTTTAAGTCCCATTTGTACAGGGAGAGCTAATTACCTTAAAAATTACAAAAGAAATCTAAACACCCCTTTAAGACCCCTTAAGAGACTCAAAATATGAATTTAAATTAATATTTACAAAAGGGGTAGTGATGCCTCTACATCAAATGGTCACCTATACTCTTTATCAGATCCCAAGAATGAAATTTATAATTATTTTGATGCATCCCGCAAGAGAAGTTTCACATCTGTGAATGGGAAAATAGACCAAACTTTTGTTGCACGTTGCAAGAGAATTGTGAGGGCTAGAGATAAGCTATCAACACCAAAATTTGCATAGATGAATCCTCTTAGCACCCCCTAGAGGATTTCATGACACTCAATATGAGCAAGACATAACAATGAGTTTTATCTCATAGTTGAATGTCTCTTAAAAAACCAAAAGTTGGTCAATGGGATAAATATCTTTTGACTCGCTATCCCAATCGATGAATCGACTTCATTGACATGTCTAGATGGGTGTATAAATTTTGAAATGGTCACCTTTCTCTCTCCATCGAGCTTTGAGGTTAAATTTTATAGTCATTTAGAGGCATATCTAAAGATAAACTTCTCTTCCCTAAGTGAGAAAATGAGCCAAATTTCCATTGCAAATTATAGGATAACTATGAGGGTAAAGATGAGCCATCGGTACGTAAAGTTGCATAAATAATTCCTATAAGCACCTCTTAGAGTGTTATGTGCCACTTGGGATGATTGAGACACAATAATAGATTTTCTCTCACATCCAAATGTCTCTTAAGAGACCAAAAGTTGGTCAGTGGAAGGCGTATCTTTTGACTCGTTATCCTAATTGATGAACCAACTTTGCCAACATATCTTGATGCATAGAGACCAATTTTCAACTCTTATACTTGTACAAGTAAGTCCTCTAAGCCCCTTAAATAATGCTTTACCACTCGGGATGCGGAATAAAAGTATCTACTCAACATATTTTTTTTTAGGCTTCTCTCTGTTTCAAGAAGATAATATTCTCTACTCATGACACCAACCACATGAAGTTGGAAGCTCATATAGTACCACTAACCTACATTAAAATTATTAGTAAAAAATTCAAACATAAATTGACACAATGATAAAATAATTCAAAATAAAATATAGTAAATCAGATAAGTTAACTTTAGTAATTTGAAATGATAGATGCATTGAATACTAACCTTACCAAGTCAATCCAATGTACCTTTAGGATCAGCTATAATTTTAAGTGTTTCAATAATTGCTTCATACTCAAATTCATGAACTTTCCATAATATTTTATTATGAATCTTTCCACGATATTTGAGCATTTAAATATTTGAACTGATAACTAGATTTGAATAATGAAGCACCACCCTATGTGTTTCAAAGTCCTCAAATAGCCAATGTTTTATTTTTTATGAAAATATCTATGAATCCAAGTTCCTATAACCACCACAGATCTAGTGGGATAAACTAGGTATTCTCCATCCATGACAGTTGTAGTTAATTTCTTTTTTGCCTCTACACAATGAGACAAGTAATAGTTTATTCCTTTATCATTGTCCTTAGGTGTAATTACTATAAAAATATGCCCTGCATTTAAAGTATAATCAATTTTTAAGGACATGAAAGAAAAAAATTAAGCTATCACTAATAAAACTAAGGCTACATTTAAATTATAAATAAATTGTACCTAGTTGTAGAAGATCTTAGATGTGTTTAAATTCAATCGATGATACCATTTCATAGTACCCTGGTGGTTGGAATGAATTGCTAGTATCCATAGGTGTTATGGGTCTATAATACCATTTTTCAACCTATTATTTTGACTCAAAATTATTCTCATTAAATTCCATATAGCCTGAACAAAATCTTGCCATATCTCTAGTATAAATAGTCCATGAACTAGAATTTGAGCTTCGAATAGAGTGGAAAATGCTCGATCTAGGTATTATATTGTAATATTAATACATTGTCTTATCTTATTCATTTATTAAGCAAAATAATTCTTACCACTTGGTAATATTTATTTGATCCATGAGAAAAAAATCATTACACCAAGTCACAATACTTGCAGCATTGAATAAATTAGCACCATCCTTGTGATTTTCCTGCTCTTTTTACATATGCACCTACACCATCATGTTCCCCTTTGCCATGCCCACCCTCAAATAAACTCCAAAAATATTAAACCCCTTTCTTCTTATGCATCCTACTTAACCAATAAAGCATTCGAGAATTATTAAACTATTGTGCATAATTGTCGAACCAAATATAATGTGTATTGAATATGATTTATCTTGCATTCATATTTCTATAAAATATATCAAAATAACCTTGGACAAATTCGAGGGAATGTGATATGTTTTCATTCATATAAAGGTACTCCCTCAAAATCTTTTTTTTGTCCTTTGTGCTATCAGGTGCATGTCTGCATGTAATACACACAAAAAAACTAGATTGAATTGAATTAAAGTATTGGTATTGGACCTAAAATTGTGGTTGTAGTGTGTAGTTCTTAGCAAAGTCCACAACCAAAATAAAGGTCCCAACTAGGAAGTTCTCCTTGTATAACTTGAATTAATTATCTAACCATTTTGTCCTATGTGTGACTTGCATCTTGGTAGATAATATTCTTCCTGAATTCAAACATGAAATTAGATACAGATACTTGGGTCATAACTAACTCACATCTTGATGACTCTTTTACACCTTTTAATACATACTTTACAGATTTATACTTATTAAAATTAACTAGTTGCTTTATAAATTCATGTGAGATTTCTTCATGTATATAGTTGGTCAAATGCAACAAACCACCACAAGTGTTACATATTCCATCTAAACATTCTTTGACAAAAAAAATGTCCCTCAGGTATTTGATAGAATGGGGTAACCACCATACATTCCCACATAATCTAGGGATTAACTCTCTTGACATTTTAGGTGGGGTAACCACCATACATTCCCACATAATCTAATTAGTTTGTAAATTATAATGTAATGATGAAAAATACAAAAATATATGGTAAACTAAACATGGATCATATAACATGTGGTGCGTGTTTCATTGATTTTAACATAGAAAGGATTTCACATCTCAAATGACCTTTGTCTACTTATCAATTGCGCATTAAATTTTTCAATATTTTTTTTATAAAATTATGTTTGGTTCATGTCCAATAAATGTTTTGCACATGGCTCATGGTATTTTTAACCTTTTATTTTTTTAACATCTTTTACATTAGATGAAACCCTTGTGTTGGCATGCCAAAAAAATTTAATCAAATGTCTTGTTCCTTCAACTAACAACTTATCTTTTTATCAGAGTCTACCAGTAAATGCCCAATAATCTGTGAGTAAAGGGTCATCAAGCCTTGTTCTTATTTTTATGTCATTTATTATATTTTTCATATTCAAATTCAAGGATGTACTTATTTGACTAAGAAATTGAGTTATAGATTTTGACTTACTCACTATAGATTTTGTTATTACATGTCTTACAACATTACTATCCTTTTTTTTAGGTTTATTGCCTATTGCATTAAATGCATTAAATATATTCTTTACTATTGTATTATTTTTTCCCTCTATATTGTTTGTTCTTAACCCTAAATTATGCATCATAGGGATAATTTTTTACATTTTCATTAATTAAACAAACAGTTGACATCATTTTGTATGGATTTTATTCTCAAATGCATAATCCCATACACGTTAAGCATAACATTAAACTTGTAATTTTAACTTTTTACCTTCTATATCTTATATTATTTTCTCATCTATTTCAACCATATACCTTGGTTTTCATTACATTATCCTTGAAGGTGTGGGTCTAAAAGCTATATTTTGTATTAAATTGAATGGTGTTACCATTTCAACCATAGAAAGGATATTAGAGTATTGTCTAGGTACATTAGATCCTACAGGCAAAGTGAATTCCTCTTCATTAGGATATATAGGAATTGAGATCATTATATGATGTTGATTATCATATTTCAAAATTTTATTATGGATGGATGTTTCATTAGATTGTGTTTCACCATGTGTTCCATCAATCAATGCAAATTCATTAGTTAGTTGTTCTAAATTTTAAATTTCATCATGTAACAAGGATTGATTAAGTTATATTATCTCATTTAGAAACATATCTAAATTAAATTCCATAGAATTGGGCATGTTATTTTCATTTGAAATATTACCCAGTTTAGATCAGATAAATGGCACCTTAGATAGCTTAGAAGTTTGTCCCAGAGGTATTTGATGAGGTACTCCCTTTGTCCTTCCTTATTAGCCTGAGTTATGTTTTACCAGTGATGCTATTAAATATGCATGCAAATGGTATGAAAATGTTTCCCTTATTACTTACTTTATTGGTTGAATCCCCTTGAAAGAATCTCTCCAGAACTAGATTCGCCACCACTGGGATCTAGTGGGCATCCATGTGGTTGGCATCATAAACCTTATCAAAGGGTTTTTCCTACTTTCCTTTAAGGATTTATTAAAATTCTAAGCCCTCCTTTCCAAATCAATATATTGGTTTCTTCAAACCGTGCTCATGATTTTATCCAACTAGACCCATGATTTCAAGGTCATAGACTAAGCCTCCCTTCGAGTCCCCATATGGGTTGAAATTTCTATCTTACTAGTACACTTGTGGACCTTTATAGATCAAATTCTTGTGCCCATTAGACACATTATTTTCCATGGGATGTCGAAGTGGTTTTCTTCCCACTCCAATAAATGGGTTTGTGTTCAAGTGGACCTTTCCAAAAAATTGAAGGAAATTATTGATATCCAAGTAGGTGATGCCCTTTGATCACATAAAGTTATGTACTTCAACTTGCCTAGCACTTGCTTTCGTTATACAACATCTAACCATCATATTAATTATTTCCCCCTTATGGGATGTTCAAAACTTTCCTTGGCCCCTCTGCAACCTGATAAGCCAAAGGTGGTGAACAATGGGGATGGCTAGACCATGGTTTATTCTAGTAAGCCTCAGCCAATGCTAAAACACTCATATATTATCATCTCTTCTCCAGTCGATAAGCCTTATTAGGAGATACCTAATCTACCTCCCCCTACTATTCTAGTCACCCAAGACCAATAGAGCATGGTTTCAAGCAATTCCCAAGATTCTTTAGTCCCTACCACTAGGATATCCTTAATTAGTGACTTATTCTTGAGGCAATCATGGTGATTCTTCCCAAGATGACCATGGGGATAAACACCACTCCATTATGTCGAGAGTTTTTTATATCCCAAACCAATATAATAATTTTATTTTTCTAGTAGATTTTAACGTTGGATAGGGGGAATTATAAATAAATAATATGTCCCAGTAAACTATTTATCATGGAATGTTTGAGGTCTTATAGAGTCCTCTAGGAAATAATATATATATATATCACCTATCAATAGATAGGTTCTCTAGATTTTGTTTGTCTGTAAGAGGTTACGGTTGTATGCTTTCTTTTGTAGACTTCTTTGTATTGTATTTGACATGACACCACCCAATTTTTCACTCTACATGAAGATGGATGTGGCGCTGCTAGTATATTAGTTTCACATAAGTTTTCCCCCTTCATTATTACCATATAGGATGACCCATCACATCGGGTTATATGGCTACTTTTAGACATTGATGGCCATTCTTTTGTCATTCTCAACATTTACACCTCTAATGATGGTCATGACAAATCTCTGCTTTGACACTTCTTCATTGATAATCTCCCTCTTGGCACATGGTTCACTTGTGGGAATTTTAATATGGTTGAGAGTTTCAAGGATAAATTTGGTGCCTTGCCTATATGGTAGTGCATCGAAGAATGTGAAGTGTGTTACTATTTTAATAATAAATGGGGTCTTTTTGACCCTCTCCTCCAATTTCACTCAATTAATAATACATCTTAGTTTACATGGTCTAACTATCGTGTTAGGGATCACCGCATGCTAAAAAGGCTCAACTATTATAAGTTGTCAAAATAAAATATTCTTTCTTTCTCCAACATTAATGGTTAGCCTATCCCTATCTATTCAGAATTGGTTCTCTCTAATCATACTTCTATCTCCTGCAGAGTGGAATGGGTCACAGGGATTTACAAGGTACCACATAATTAGTTCATAATCAATACTTCTATTTTAGGCCATGTTGGCATCATTCATTTGATTTCCCAAATCTAGAACTTGGCCCCTCACCCTCCTTATGCTACCAATTGGATTGAGTGGTAGAATGAGGCCATTATGTGCACTACCACTTTCCTACACCACTATGGGAAACAAGTTATGTGTGTCAAAAAACATAGTGAGGATGCTACACTCAAGGAATTTTGAACGGTTTCCTCCCTCCTTGATCTCAATCATTTTGACACTACTTTGTATAATCTTGTTGCCTTGCTCAAACACCACATTAAAGTCATAGAAATCCACACTGCCAAAGGGGAACAATTATGCACTAGGCTACACTAGTTCAAGGTTGGCAATAAGGATTTCAAGGACTTCTTCAAATCCCTCATATCCAAACAAGCTCATGATTAGATTAAGGCCATCAGATTGGCCCAATCCAAGCTCATGATTAGATCAAGGCCATCAAGTTGGCCCAATCCAAGATCACTTCACTTCTCGACATCTCTTTGGCCTTCATGGATCACTACAAACCAGTGTTCCATGCCCTAGAGATTATGATAGAAAGATATTGGGATTTACAAGAATGCCTTGATGTGGTTCCTTGAAAGGTTAAAGTGGCCAACCAATGACTATGTGACTCTCCATTGACCCTCAAATAACTCACATAGGCTCTCTAGTGCATAAGTAATGACAAAGCCCTGTGCCTTGATGATTTTTCGTTAGAATTTTATAAAGCCACATGGGAGTTTGTTGGGCCCAACCTAATTTAAGTTTACAAAGAAGTCCTAAAAAACCATTATTTGGAAGTTCTAATTAATCAAGGTAATATTAAATTCATACTCAAAGCGGGTGATCTATAGATTCTTACTAGTTGGTGTCTTGTTGCCTTATTGAATGTCTCGTAAGAAATCCTTGCCAAAGTTATGGCCAATTAGCTTTGTTTTATTCTTCCCACTATTGTTCAACCTAAGCAAACTAGTTTCATTAGAGGTAGATATATTTTAGACAATCCTATTATCATCTAGGAAGGCATGGAATGGGCTAGAGTTTCTCATTAGAGAACCATTTTTCTAAAGCTCAACTTTGAAAAAGCCTATGACAAGATTGAGTGGCCTTTTATTCTACCATGCTAAAGGATCTAAGTTTTGGCCAATTTTTCATTTCAACAATCTGAAACTTACTTTTAGATGCCTTAGCTTGCCTCATCATTAATGAATTCAAGTTTGATAGAATTAACCTACAAAACTCCATTAGGCAGGGATGTCCTCTAGCTCTGACGTTATATGTTCTTTCCATGAAAGCTTTAGGATATCTCTTTGCCTCCAAAGCTAAGCAGGATCTAGTTCATGGTATCTCTTTGCCTAACTACTCTTCCCAACTCATTAATGGGTACTTTGTGGATGATGCTTTACTTATGCTTGAATAACAAGATCGAACCTTCCTAGAAGTTATGAAATGCATTGATATATTTTATTTGGCCTCAGGGTCAAGTTTGTAGTGTAATAAGATGTAATGCTTCAGACAAAATATGATGCGTGTTCCAGATTAGCTTCTCCATTATAATTGGAAATGGATTGTGTGCAGATAATAGTTAAACTTTCTTGGCAGCCCTTTTGCCTTTGATAGTTTTTTGGTTGAGCTATGGCAGTATGTCATTAAAAGAGTGGAGAAGAAGGTTGAGTACTAGACTATCAAACCATTATCCTTAGCAGGGAAGTTCTAAATTTGTACAAAGATTTTGGCAGTCACTCATGTTTAGTATTCCTCTTTTTGGGCTCCCTCTAAAGTAGTTTATGATAGTTTAGCCAAAACCTTTACGTATTTTATTTGGTCTAATTCCAAACATGCCAAGGGTTTCCATTAAGTTGTATGGGATATTTTTTGCCTCCCTCGGGATAAAAGAGGCATGGGAATTATTGTCCTTTATAGGTAGAGTGTAGCTTTTTGTGTTAAATTGGTGGTTCGTGTCATTGAAGGTAATGAGGCCTGAAAAATCCTACTAAGGCACTGTATCTCTTTTGGGGACCCTTATGTCAAACCAAGTTGGAAGGATATAGGTTTATATTCCCTTCTCATCACCATGACTCCTATCAAAATAAAAGGCTCCTTCATTGCCAAAAGCATATAGAAATCCTTTGAAGTTGTCAAGCCTCACATGAAATAGATTGGGGATGGTTTTCATAGAGGTTTATCTTTTAATGATCATAACATATATTGGTCTCCTAATATGACTAGCACTAATGTTTTATTGGCTAATTTTTTAGAATCAAATCCTCAAGCTTTTTTAGAAAGGTATCCTTACCATTCGTGATTTGATTTTTGTGAGGGACTAGATTCCTTGGCTTGAATTGAAATCTAAATTTTAATTGAACAATGTTGACTTGCCTTTTGTGTTTTGTATTCAAGAGTTGTTTCCTGATGACATGCTTCATAAACTTGGATTTCAACGTCCCCTAGCTTGGTGGAAATACTGGCATTGGAATTGTGACACCCATCTCAAGAATTATTCTCCTATCTTTTTGTATCAAGTCATGATCCCCTTTCCTCCTGCTCTCTAAAATCTTAATAGGTGATGGGGACTTAAATCCTCTCTCAAAACTTGGCTGGCCAAACTAGATAGAATTTGGCACCCTAGGTTCGAACCTAAACTCGCCCACTTTATGTGGTACCTTGTCTACCAAGGCCTCCTGCTCAAGGAGCGACTCTTTCACATGAGAATCGCTCCACCCAAGTGTCTTGCTTGCCATCGGCCTAAGTCTTTCAAACATGTATTCTAGTTTTTCCCATGAGTTTAGTCTATTTGGAAATGGATACATAGCCTATTCCAACCTTATCATCCTGAGCCCTTTTCTTGGCGGCTTGCTCTTCTGGAAAACTTAGTCAATTAGCTAACTTCTATTGCTTTACTGTGGAATTTTTTCAGAACCATCATTCTTTTCCAATTATAGAAGGCTAGAAATAATGTTATTTTTAACAATGATGCTTGCTCTTATACTTTTCCACTCAACAATAATGTTTTTGGTATATATTCAACTTGTATGTAGATTCAAGCCCAAATAGATAAGGTTGTAATGGAAGTCTACACCTCCAGGAGTTGTTAGACCACTGGGGGAGTGCCCCTTGCACTATTAGTTGTGTGCCGCCAGATGGGCCACCTCAGGGACCACCATTGTTGCCTCCTAGAAGGTATAAAAACCATTTATACAGTCGCAGTCACTTGTCCCCTCGCTTTCATTCAGGAGGGTGGAGTTCATCATGTCGTGTGGCAAATTTGACATAACTCCCTCTCATAGAGGCTCCCCTATAGGCATTAATACATAGATGCAAATTGTTGATGACTGGGCTATTAATATGACCATGGATCCCTTGGATGGCTAGGTGGCCCTGGATCCTCCTTCTGTAGAGCCTTCTATATGGGTGACTCTACCTCCCAAGGATGATCCTCCACCCCCTCCATTGAGTGTTGTTGCTTGTTCTTAATATTGTTGTTTGTTTTTGAGTGTTGTGTTTAGGTTGGCCTTGTTTTTTGTTCCCACTTGTGTTCTGAGCTGGGTCTTTTCCTCCATCGTGGAGTTTGAGTCGTGAATGCTAATCGATTGCTTTACTTTATAACCTTCATGTATTATTTTTTTTTTTTTAATATATGATATTTTGAAACATTCCAATAGTAAAATAAATGAAACCTTAATCTGCCACTTATGCAATAACTTAATTTTATGTAAATATAAAATCAAATTTATAAATAAATTAATCTCATATTTATGTAATAATATATAAATATGATTTAAAAATATTGAAATAAACATAAAGCTAAAATGAATATTTATAATAATTAAAAATTTATAATATTTTTGATTGAAATGTAACTATATTTTTTTTATTATTATCAATTTTGAATAATCGATATACTTTAATTTATCGTTAAATTTTTATAATTATTTATTTTAACATCATTAAAAAGATACAAATCGTAAAATATAAATCCTAAAGAATATCAATAAAAAATATTAAATAAAAATAAAAAAATTTAAAAATATATAATATTAAAATTAAGATATAACATATTGAAAACAAGTTGAATATTTTTTAATTAAAAAAAACACTTATATAAAAGTCAAAATAAAATTCTCAATCAATATTCTACATCAATTTTAACATCCTGTACTCAATATTCTTTATGGGATATGAGGTAATAGATGAGTTAAATCCGATACCCTCCTTATTGTAGTGTTCTTTTTTTTTTTAAAAAAAAGGGATAAGCTTAAAAAAATATTTTTTTTTAATATTGCTTAAATTTTTATTTTTATTTTAATATTGCTTAAACTTATTTTTGAGTAGCTTATAAAAATCTAATATTAATGTTGGTGTTTGTTTGTTTTTTGGTTTTTGTTTTTTTAAAATGAGTGAAAAAAATTATTGTTTAATGTTTATATAAAATTTTAATGTTTGATGTTTTTTCTTTAATAATTTTAAAATTATATTTTTAATTTATAAAATTAAATTTTTTTAGTTTTTTTTTTTGGAAAGAGTTTATATATATATAATTTACAAAATATTAATATTTAGTATTTTTTTAATTTATAAAATATTAATCATTTTTTTAATATTATATATTTGCTTTTCTTAATTTATAAAATTTAATATTCAGATTAATTGTTGGCATAAAATTATAATTTGATATTTTCAACATTAAAAATAGCGTAAGATTCTAAGATTTAGATTAATTATTCTTTCTCAATGTTAAGTGTTTTTAATGTCTCTAAGAAACTTATAAAACCATAACTTAACCCCTAATTTTTATACATATGATTAATGTAGAAATTAGGGGTTGAGTAATGGTCTTATAATGAAATGTATTTTTAGTGTGGATCTTTGTGCGTTTATAATTTGATCATGTTTATTATTATATTTATAAGAATAAAGTTAATCATATACAACATGTAAGTTATGTTAAATGTATATTTTTTAACATGGTTACATTAAATAACATTGATCGAACAATTTATATTTTATAAATCTTAATGAAATGTAATTTATAAACCATAACATTAATAGAATAAATTATACTTTATAAACCTTAATGAAATTTACATTATAAATCTTAATGTGTCGAACTATCTATCCTACCCCTTTATCATCTTTCCATTGTCCCTCTATTTCACCATACCATTGATCAAACAATTTATACTTTATAAACCTTAATGAAATTTACATTATAAAAATATTTATACTGTTTCCAACATAAACTATTGGTAGATCAAGGTATTCTCCTTCAATTTTACTACTTGGACATAAATACATTGATATTCCAAGGGTTTGAACAATATAGAGTTTACATTGTACAAATATCAATCATGTTGTGAGATAAAAAAATACAATGGAATTTCTTATTTAAACCCATTTTAATACAACAAATCCTAAATCCTAACTATGTTTAAAGATAGGAATAAAACATTGTGTCTCCACCACATCTTATTATCATATGAAATTTAACTATAGATAGTGAATGCTTTTGAAATTGTATTAAAAAAATTGTAAGAAAGAATCCACACTATTAAATCTAACATTACTTACTATCAATTTCAATGATTCACAGTTCCAAAATGGCAAGTGGCAAGAATAAAAAATTTCAAGACCACATCAAATTTGAATTTCATAAGCCAACATAATAAATCATCGCTTTTTGGGATAAATATAAGATTGATGCATATGTAAATTATCAAAAAACTGAAGGTCCATATCATAAACTTTAAAAATAAATTTAATTGCAAAAATCAAACATTTATCTACATCACATTATATTTCTATAATTACAATAAAATATTATAAAAAAAAAAAAAATTAATAAATTTATGACCCATTTTCTTATTCTTCTTAAAAGTATACACACCACCTTGTTACAATACATCCCACTCTTCCTGTGTGGAGTGTAGGTATGTAACATTTGCTTCTATGTTCAAATAAGTTATATCCATAACAATTTCTCAAACTTACATAATATTGGTTCTTTGATTGATGAGTTTTGTTTTATCTTGCACTTCATGACTCTTGGATCTTAGATATATTAAGAAAAAGAAATCCAATATTATTTTTAGTAGTTAGGGTTTTATTATTTAATGAGACGATGACATCACAATTGACCCATATAGATTAATGGAAATGATATGAAAATAATGTAAACATAAAACCAACTTTTTCAATGTAAATAATGTAACATTAACATGAAAACCTATAAAAAGTTACTAATCAATGGAGAGGCTTTTGGTCATAACTTAGAACATCTTTTAAATAATTATTGATCCCTGACCTCCCCAACATGAACTTATTATTGTTGAGAGAGTTCTTCTTATGATATGTTACTTTGGAGCAATAAAGCGTGACAAAATTAGTAACATAACATAGTATGTATATGCACAAGAAAGATGCTTAAAATATGGAGAGAAACTTCAAAATGTCATTAAATTTTAATGAAAACACGGAAAACCCACAAGGAAAATAAATATATAATTATTCATTAAAACGGTTAATAAATATAAAAAATACACCTCTCTCGACAATAGTTTATAAATATGTAACATATCCAAGTTTGAGTATGCATTTTTTTTTTTTTTTGATTCAACTATCATATGTAAAAGCTCTAAGTTTACAATGTAATTGCTAATATAAAGGAAATGAGGACTAATTTTTATTTATTTGCTTGAACTTGAATTATGAAATTTTTTATAATTAATTAATTATTAGTTTATTTATAAATTTATTTGGTTCAAACAAAATATACTTATCTCTAAATAACATTTTCTCTAATGATTTATTTTTCTGAGATCACAAAAAAATCGAGATACTTAACAAACTAATTTAAAATTTCCTTTCTCGCTATTTAAGTGTATTCAAATCTCAAGTACATCTCTTAATATCTATGTCACATGAAAATTATTGTCATAAAGTTTAATGTGCTTTCAATTAAAAAAAATCCTTACACTATTAGTCGCACATGTTCACAATGATGTTGCACAAGAAATAATTTAATGCATCAATGAGAATTGTTCTTTTGCATCACAAAGAAATAGACACTTTACAACTCTATTTTCAACTTAGTCTGTCAAATTAATTTCTCTGTCAAACAAATTAATGCTTTATTACTACTTCAAACAAACTAATTTGCATAGTATAAGTGGGGTAGAAGTGGTAAGAGCTAGGTTATCATCGCACTTTTGTTTTTCATTCCTACATTTGTTCTTAATGTATATATTAAACAAATAGAACAAACAATCAATAATCCAACATAGCTATACCTATGTTTTCTCTTCATAGTGACAATGCATTTGAGTATTAACAAGCAAACAAAAAACCAATGTGAGATTACTAACTAGCAAATGAAAATTTGTTTTTATTAGTTACTCAATTAATCTTGTATTTTCTTCTATCCAAGCATTTGTCATAATGCTTTGCACTGAAAAATTAACAAGTATATCAACAAACTAAAGGTGGGTACATTATCATATACCTATAATTCTATTGTATTCATTTAAATAATATATATGAAAGCAAAGGCAAGCTTCTACCTCTACATTAACTTCGTAGTTTTAAATATATATTTTTTAATTATAAAACCAAACTATTATTTTAAGCCTTTGTTTCTTTCAATTGAACAAAAAACACAAACCAAAGAATTCCCAATATTGTTTTTCAAAAATCTGGTCAAACGACATGATATTGGAAGAGCTTTGAACCCTGCACAAACAACATTCATTACACCATTGAAAGCTACAAAACTTGTCCAAAATATGTTATAAGCAATGCTTGGCTTAGTAATGTAGCTTGTTCTTTCAATCTAAATGTGTATATCTTGTTTTAACTACGTAGTGCTATTTAATAAGGTTGATTACTTTTGTGCCCACTTGGAAATTGCAATCCAAAAAAAAGTAACTATCTTTAACTCTATATGTGTTTCAAGAAAAAAATGTCTTTTATTTTTATTCAACCTTAACTTTTGCAAGTCTAAGGAACATTGACAATTGCCATATATATTCAAAGCCATTTCAACTCACTTGCAACAAATGTAATTTCACAATTGAATCCATGCAACCTATCTGAGCCACAACTTCTATTTGATTTTTGTGTTACGAACAAAGTTCATATACACATCTTGCTTGCAATCTAAAAACTATGAAAAACATTAATATACAATATAGTCTTCCAAGTTTATCATTGAAGACAACACTCCTTACATTGACAAAAAAATTCACGACAACCATATTGCACATAAAGCTAGTGCTGCGAGGATTTTCACAAGAAAAAGCCATTCTACATGCTTAACATAATGAACAATAACTAAGGTAAATAATCCTCTTAAAAATCTACACACTTCTAAGAACTTTTAACTTCTCTCATCTTAGAGGAATAAACAATACTAGTGCCTATCAAGCATTCACATACCAAAGTCCTACATACTTTTTACTCAATTACCAATGTATATACAATTATATATTTTTCCTTCAATAAAAATCCTTCTCTTTCAATGATATCTAATGACTTCTTCTGCTTTTGTTTCAATCATCGGAAGATAGGGATTTTGTGTGGTCAAATGAACCATGATTTATTGACAAGCAAAGAGTGTTTTTGTGTCCATGGGCCCCTTTTTTTTTTAACCAATTGAACTTTATCAGATGTATATTGGTTGATTTATCCAAACCTCTACATTATTCTATTCAAATTTCATCTTTTTTCGAAGTATGGACTTAGTTTGTTAATTTTGAAAGACTTCCTTTTAGATGTTTCAATTGTAATCAAACTGATCATAAACTTGATTCTTGCCCCAAAAAGGTTTAAAAGGATCTAGTGCAATGCTTTTGAAGAAATTGGTCGAAAAGATTAGATGCCCAAACCGGGTATTGGTTCATAATTTGCAGCGCCCAACAAAAACCTCTTCTTTTAAGCATATCCTTCTCCAACAATTTTAGAAGTTCAACTCAATCCTCAAAAGGGTGAGGTTTTGATGACAACAAAAGGTCTATTCAAAGGGAAGGTAGGGAAGCCTTCTCTCCCATTTTGGAAAAGGAAGAGATTATTAAATCTATCAAGGGAGAGGGTTTAAACAAAGATTGTTTCTTAAAGAATTGTTCACAACAAAAAAGAAGTTTCTAATGAAGGAGGAGGAAGAGAAGCGCTAGATAATAGACCCTATCTATATCTATAACTTGGCATTCTCCCAACTACAGCAAGAAATGAAAACAAAAGTGGAAAGATTACAACTTAATACTAAAATTCCATTAATGACGGTACTCAATAGCCAATGGAATCCTTGCTCTCCAATCAAGGCATATATATGTAATCTAAATCTAAGTTTGTCATCTTTCAAAATATACGCTGATTGGTTGCTAAACTAATCTTGTAGTTGATTTGATTGTTAACTTTAAATTTGGTTTCAATTTTATAGTTTTGGATTTTCTCCAATTTGATAGGGCTCTTTGGCTTATTAAATACTGGTTATATCATGGATGACTGGACATCATGTTATGCCCCAAAACCACCTACTCCAATTACTTATATATTATTCTACATTTATATTGTTCAATGAAACAAAAATCAAATGCAACATACTATTTATTAACAAAATATAAATTAACCACTACATACCATGTATCACAAAAATAAAGATTATTAGATAATATATGCTTGTAATACTCTCTCAACCCATAATACAAATTTTTTTTTTTCAACTACATATTTCACCTATTCATTTAGAGTCTTTAAGAATTTTGATTGAATTTATATTTATTTATTGAATTGATTAAATATTCTGTTTTAACTAAAAATGGTAATAAAAAATGTTTGCAAAAGTTTATATTTATTATTTTTCATTGAATATTCGTTAGATCTCTAAATATTTATTATTTTTCATTGAATATTCGTATGAATAAAAAAGGGAATTAATCCCAAACACCAAACAATTTTCTTAACATTTAAGCCCATTCCCCACAATGAGAATCTGAAATTGTTGGGCAAATAACAAAACTTTTGCAGTCATATGTATGGCTTGTAAATAAGTACCTTTTGTAATCCTGTTTGGTGAAGATGTATCCGTCAATTTGTCGCCATCCTTTTTACTCTGGTGGTTAATTGTCATTTTGCATGCTAAGTATTTGGAAAAATAAAATAATGGTTAAGAGTATTTTTATATAGCACTGAAAGTCATCTCACGCTGGTTTTCAATGAATTATTGCAATCAAGTCGTCTTTAAAATTTTCCTGAACGGTCTTTTCAATATTGAAAACCATTGAAAGCCAAATACCAGAAAGAAAATCGATTTTCCAAATTCATTTTCTCCGTAAAAATCAGTCTCACATCTTTTTAATTAAATATGTGGAGTTGAATCTGATCTTAACTGGTTCACAAAATTTCAATCTGAACAATTCATACATTGGCAGTTATTTTTAAGAAAATCTTCCTCAAAACAACTAAAAATGCTTGCACATAAATTGTCATTCTTTTGGCTTGAAAAGTTGAGATTTAAGTGTCTTTGCTCACAAATTAATATGATCAAGTTGCATTCAACTATATCCCTTGCTCAGAAATAACTATGCAGGCGTGTGCATAGATGTTTAGGATAATTTTGATCATTGAAATTTAGAGCATCTTGCATTGACATTTGGAATTTGCTATATGATGAATCAGTTACAAGGAAGATTTTATATGAAATCATCTAATTAGTTGTTTGCACCTGTTTTACTGGAAGATTTGATGAGTCTAAAGGATTTCTCCAAGTCCAAAGCTAAATCCTTCCTAAAACGGCTCTATTGCACGTCAATCATCTAAAACACAACCACAATCCCTAAATTTAGACTAATTTTTTTCCTGCAAAATCCAGTATACTAATTCCAGTTTTTTCAGTTAACTAAGTTCTCTAAGCCACGTTTTACAAATAAGTGTCTAACAAAGTGACAAAGCTCAATGCTTCGGCTTATTTACCTGGGAAAAATGTAAACTCCACCTTGAATCATAACTTTCAGACACCCTTATAAGCCAATGATGATTTAAACACACAAGTAAAAACCCATAGAAATTAAGTAGAGACCATTTTAACATAAATCATTGTTTTAACAGGTTCCTAACCTTAACATATGACACATCAACACGTATCACTATCATCTATCTATAATGTTGTTTCGTCACATCACACATTTACATCCCCTTTCATATAATGACAACTTTCACATAATAATTTTAATCAATATATATTACCTGTGATGCTAAGGGTCTTAAATTGATGCTGAAATGTCCAGGCAAAAACACTTGCCCCAGTGACGTTGGCAGGTGAATCATCAATAAAATCTGTTTTGAAATATTGCCCCATTGATGTTGAAATCCACAGCTGTAACTCCCATCCTAAATATTTCAACTAAGAGTTCTGTGACAGGAAAAACAATAAGGTGCCTTGCAAACACGTTTAGGCTTTCAACTTTGGTAACTAGAAGTTGGGTATAAGGTTTTACCCAGGTTGAATCCGTTAAAACTTATATAACCTTCAAGCTAATCCTCCTGTGTACTCCTCGTCCACTTCATAAGTCAGAATTCAATAACCGCAACTTTCCCTTTTATGCCTCCAATTTACATCCCTTATACAACGTGGATTCAACATTTTTATACTCTATCCACGCCTTATTCCTAGCCTATTCCCAAACAGAAATCCTTCTCTCCATTGAAGTTAACTAGAGCAGATATTGTAACTAGTACATGCTTGTTAGCCCCCAAAAACTATGATAAGTTTTAAACATTCTCAATTGCGGGGGAGGCATAAGAGAGGAAACCTACTAAATATGCTTGTTAGCACACAAACTTTGTTGAGATTTAATATTTCATCCACCTTAAGCGATTTCAAACATTCTCCATTGGGGAAAAGCATAACAGGGGCCACTCCTTGTAAAGATAGCATAACAGCCGCCTCTCCTTGTAATGATTTCAAACATTCTCAATTGAGCCAGACATAATGGAGACCACTCCATGTAAAGATTGCATTGGTCTGCACATGACCCTGTGCCCAAGTGCCTTTTTCTGGTTGCTAGAATTCTGGCCCAAAACCTTCTTAGCTCCAAATTATCCTAAATGAGACAAATAATTTCTGACACGTAATAGGGGCCACTGCTTGTAGTGGTTTCAAAAATTCTCAATTGAGCAGACACACAATGTAGCCCACTCCATGTAATGATTTCAAACATTCTCCATTGATTGGGACACATAATGGAGCCCACTCCCTATTGCACGTCAATCATCTAAAACACAACCACAAGCCCTGAATTTAGACTAATTTTTTTCCTGCAAAATCCAGTAAACTAATTCCAGTTTTTTCAGTTTAACTAGGTTCTCTAAGCCACGTTTTACAAATAAAGTGTCTAACAAAGTGACAAAGCTCAATGCTTCGGCTTATTTACTTGGGAAAAATGGAAACTCCACCTTGAATCATAACTTTCAGACACCCTTATAAGCCAATGATGATTTAAACACACAAGTTAAAACCCACAGAAATCAAGTAGAGACTATTTTAACATAAATCATTGTTTTAACAGGTTCCTTACCTTAACATATGACACATCAACACGTATCACTATCATCTATTTATAATGTTGTTTCGTCACATCACATATTTACATCCCCTCATATAATGAAACTTTCACATAATAATTTTAATCAATATATATTACCTGTGATGCTAAGGGTCTTAAATTGATGCTGAAATGTCTAGGCAAAAACACTTGCCCCAGTGACGTTGGCAGGTGAAGCATCAATAAAATCTGTTTTGAAATATTGCCCCATTGATGTTGAAATCCACAGCTGTAACTCCCATCCTAAATATTTCAACTAAGAGTTCTGTGACAGGAAAAACAATAAGGTGCCTTGCAAACATGTTTAGGCTTTCAACTTTGGTAACTAGAAGTTGGGCATAAGGTTTTACCCAGGTTGAATCCGTTAAAACTTATATAACCTTCAAGCTAATCCTCCTGTGTACTCCTCGCCCACTTCATAAGTCAGAATTCCATAACTGCAACTTTCCCTTTTATGCCTCCAATTTACATCCCTTATACAACGTGGATTCAATATTTTTATACTCTATCCACGCCTTATTCCTAGCCTATTCCCAAACAGAAATCCTTCTCTCCATTGAAGTTAACTAGAGCAGATATTTTAACTAGTACATGGTTGTTAGCCCCCAAAAACTATGATAAGTTTTAAACATTCTCAATTGAGGGGGAGGCATAAGAGAGGAAACCTACTAAATATGCTTTGTTAGCACACAAACTTTGTTGAGATTTAATATTTCATCCACCTTAAGCGATTTCAAACATTCTCCATTGGGGAAAAGCATAACAGGGGCCACTCCTTGTAAAGATAGCATAATAGCCGCCTCTCCTTGTAATGATTTCAAACATTCTCAATTGAGCAGACATAATGGAGACCACTCCATGTAAAGATTGCATTGGTCTGCACATGACCCTGTGCCCAAGTGCCTTTTTCTGGTTGCTAGAATTCTGGCCCAAAACCTTCTTAGCTCCAAATTATCCTAAATGAGACAAATACTTTCTGACACGTAATAGGGGCCACTGCTTGTAGTGGTTTCAAAAATTCTCAATTGAGCAGACACACAATGTAGCCCACTCCATGTAATGATTTCAAACATTCTCCATTGATTGGGACACATAATGGAGCCCACTCCATGTAATGATTGCATTGTTCTGCCCAATTGCCTTTCCCGTATGCGGTCACCTAAACTGCTACCTCAAATTGCTCACAATCCTGTGCCCAACTGCCCATTTCAGCATTCCGTCACCTCAAATTGCTACAACTTTCCAGTTTCTAAAAATTTCTGGCCCACATATTTCTTAAGCTTCAACTTGTGGGCAGGGGATTTATTCTAAAACAGACAAAAGTGGTAATTACATATTAGAGTTTATGTAACAGAACCAACAGTCCAATTGGAGGAGACATATAAAGTGCTGAATTGGCTAAAAGGCAGTGTGCAAGAACAACATAATTTGATTAACATTATCTAATCATCTATTTTCACATACACTAAACCATTAACTTTGTTCTCTTCTAATTTCACTTACATTACAAACTAGAATGTGATTGAAACTTGTGGATCCAAAAAAAACACTTAAAACTGATGAATAGATCATCCGAAAAAAAAAACCTGAAAAATAACAAATCTGATATGTAACTCAAAAGAAGAAACTGGTGGATAGACGCTGCCAAAACCAAACACAGGTTGAAACTGGCCGATAGACCCTCCAAAGAATAGACCCTGCCAAAACCAAAAAACACCTGAAAAATAAAGAGTATGTTTGTGTGCAACTCAAATGAGGAAACAAAGTAGACCCTCCCAATGTATATTAACATAGTATTGTAAAATTATTTTGATCAGAAAACTAAAAGCCCATCATAATTAAAATTCCAAAATATTATTCATATTAAAGAATTCTAAAATCAATCTAATCAAAAAACTAAAATTCTATAACATTTTAAATTCCGTAACAGTATTCCTATTAAGGTACTTACTTTGCCAAAAAGCTTGTCAAACCTCCTCTTCTTTAATAAAAGAGGTTTCCTTTTCATCAAATTAAGAACCACCAGAAGTAGTTACTTTGCCAAAAACTTCTCCAATCTCCTCTTCTTTTATAAAACATGTTTCTTCTACATAGATGACTTTATTCAAGGAAGCACCTAAAATGCTTTAACATTGATGACAGTTTCTTGAGAATAAAATTATCCATGAAAAGAAACATATATTATCAAAGAAAAAATTTAGTCTACCCATGTTGTTGATTTTACATTCAAATTCCAGTAAGCTGTTTAAACTCACAATTTTAAAAAAAAATATACTCCAATCAAACTCCAAAATCAATGAATACAAGAAACAACACTAAAGTACATTAAAACATCTCTTCCAATCAAACTCCAAAATCAAAGAAAACAAAAAACAAAACAAAGTTGTGTACTTACATTTTGACTAAAACAGGCAAAAACGTGATTTTGATGAAATAAGTGTTGCACATCAAAAACTTCCAAGCATCCATTGCAAATAAATCATTTTAAATAAATTTTAAATGCGAACACATTAAATTGACATCATTAAAGTACAATTCAGAAGAGCAAAGAGAAAAGCCTCATCAGAATGAGAAGAAAAAATAGAAGATAATGCTACCAGTTGTAAAAACATAAAACAGTAATCAAATAGAATGGGCTCCTACGGTTTATGCATCAGGGTTATCATAACATCCAACAATTTTTAATTCGGATTCACTTCAGAAAACAATGCCGTCACTTCAATTTTTAAACTTTACAGACCGTGGATGCAACACTTCATCCAAACAAAACTTCAAAATAAACAGCCAAACTGCTATAAAAAGATGAATGCAATACAACAGCAAAAACAATCAAAATATTAAATAAGGTAATACTTGAAAGAAGACAGAAAATGAAAGCGAAACAGCAAGATAAATTCTAACGATTGCAAAAGAACACTTATTTTTGTGCTTGCATGGTGTCAGATTTAAGGTGTGAGTCAAAAAATGAAGGCAAACCTGAAAGATGCAGTCAAGGGTAGGATCAAATCCTAATGGGAAAAACCTCACAGTTTTGAGTATCGCCTAGGCCAATACTGTAGAAGCTTGGGAGGACCAGATATCAATTTGGGCCTAAAATAGTCCTACAAAAACACTAACGATCAGAATGCATTCTTGTTCCAGGAAGAGTGTGTACATAACGTCCTGATGAAGTCCTGACAAATTTCTTGGCAATATTCTATTAAATTCTCGCTGTGCAAATAGTTAACTACTTTCTGTTTTTCATTAACGTGTTTCAGACCTCACATCACACCATTCCCCTCACTATTTTCTGTTTTTTGAACCTACAACTAAGTTATTTCATCAAGCAAATAGCACCATTCCCCTCGCTATTTTCTGTTCTGTGAACCTACAACTAAGATATTTCAACAAGCATATAGATTGCTTAATAAAAACAATTAAGCATAACTGAAATAAATATATGAAGGACGTTATTTTATCTCAATAGAACAGACAGAATATTTAAACCTAATAACAGAGGCACAGAATATTTAAACCTAATAGCAGAAGCAAAGAATCTTGACGAATCAAGCACTGCATTAGATTTTGATTGTGTTAGATATTAATGATCTCTTTAGATCTTCATTAGCAAATTATTCTCAAACACCTTGCAAACAAAATCAAGAAGTTTTCCCCCTTAAAAACAACCAAAAATTTTTCCATTTGATGCAAGTCAGACAGAATTTTTTAACAGAGTATCTTTCATAGAAGCCAAAGGCTCAGTGCCCAGTGCGTTTCATCACCCTTGCATTTGGAAAATTATAACATCTTGCATTTGACTTTATTAATTAATAAAAAAATTAATTGATCGATCGTTTGTTTAATGGTCTCAGCAAGCTAGAAGTAATAATCCGCACAGACAATGTCTCGGATGGTACGGACAATTTCTTCATCATCGACCAGTATCAGTATCCATGGGCGCATGTACGCTAGGACGCAGACACACCATAAAAATGCATAGCACTGGTAATCAAATGTAATGCATAATTCATCAAGACCATTTGCATCTTTCGATGCTTCCATCACAATCTTACGAAGTTTATGGCTTGCTCTTACTTTCTCCTCAAAACCCTACACAAGAAGTCAAGCCTATAGCTAAATTTCCTCCCCATGAATTTCTGTTATTTTTATTTTGGTGAACTGGAAATCTTTATTGCTTTCCAAAAAAAAACAAAATGCTTTAAAACAAAAAGGACAATAAATTTGTCCGTTGGAGGGGACAAAAACATTAACAGGCTAGACGGGGCAAAGGCATAGAGGTTAGACGCTCAGACATCCAAAGAAGAATTGACGCGCACAAGCTGCCAAGCCTGGCGAAAACGAAACCTCAGGCGGCTACTGCGAATGCTCTTGAAAAACAACCTGAACTCATTTTTTCCCTAACCAAAAAAATCTATGTATATTTAAATTTACATCTGTTAATGTTAATCAGCTAATGATATTCCATCGGCATGCAAGCACAATGGGTGCGGTTAATCCGAGCCGTTAAGCTTTAACTTTACAGATCGTCACTGCATCACTTTCATACAAACAATGCCTCAAAGAAAACAACCGAATCGAAAGGAAAAATGAATGCAACACGAAAACAAAAACGAACGAATCAGCAATAAAAGAAAGAAATACCTCACATAGAGAAGAAAAAACGCATTCAAAAATCACTCCATCGACAACAAAAAACAGAAAAGGGCAGATTTACATCATCTCAGTGATAACTGCTCGCTTCTTAATATCATCACGAAACCCTAACGAGCTTCTATACGACGAACCCTAACCCTAGAATCATCCGAACCCTAATCTATAACTGATTTTATCACGAGATGTTATAAAATACAATTTTCAAATCTGTGACCAAAAATTTAATTTTGAGAGTACCATTTCATGACCCTAAGAGTACCTACAACTAAACATTAAAAAATTATTCACAAATAATTAATAAATATATTCGTATTTAAAAAGTTAATTTAATATATTGTATTCACAATTTAAATATTTGGTTTTATTCACCTAAATATAATATCAAAAAATCTTAAAAGTTCTTTATTCAGGGTTTATTTTAGTTATCTCTGAGTTAGCTCTCAAAAACTTAATAGCGGTTATTATGCTTCTCAAACATCTTTGTGAATCGTCCAAAAACTCAATCATTTATGTGAATCATTTATATGAATCGCTCAAAAACATAATGCATGGTATGGGTAGATGTTTGTGAAAGTTCTCTTGCCTCTATCTTACTATTCATAGATATGCTTGTGTCGGCTGCAAAGGTTTTGTTGCCTCTATCTTATTATTCATAAATATGCTTGTGTTGGCTACAAAGGTTTCGCTATGGGGGGCAATGGAATTGAGGCCCGATATGGGAGATAGCATCAAAGGCAAGAGAATGATTCAAGTAATGATATTATGGCTTTGGCCTTAATACTGTATATATTGTAAACCATTTTTCTTTTCAATAACTCGTCTTAAGGTTTGTTGCTTCTTGTTTGGGGTATTCATACATGTATTTTTTGCGAGGTGTTTAGAGCTACATCTTTTGCACTGGGTACTCAGGTTGGTCTCACAGATTTTGGGTTCTACCACATATATGCATGTCTCTATTTCAATGGCTCTCCACCCATACACATGAGAATGCCTTTCCATTGTAGAATATGTTATTAACCCTGCTAAATTCAATTGTTTCAACTTTCAAACAACAACTGCATTTTATTTGTTTTCCTCATTTTTTGGTCAAGAATTTTATTTGCCTTCCTCTCCTTTACTTGTTCTTTTTTCCTTGATTTTATCTCCTCCAACTACTATGCTTTTTATTGTTCAAACAATTGCAAGTACTCCTCTGCTGTAAGAATTTGGGAGTGTTTGTTCACACTGATAGTTCAACTGCTTGTGTGATATGCTCTCTCTTCAACCCTATCAAATGGCAGCATTAAGAAATTAACTAATGACCCACTCACTTTCTTCGTTTTTCATTGTCGATATGTTTTTATGCGTCTTCTACATTATTTTTCGATGGTTCTAAATCTGTAGCTTCAAGATGACATTCCTCCAATTCTGCATAGTAGTGAACTACTCCACTTGGAAGGGTAGGAGGGGATGGCATAGAAAGTGATATGTCATCATTAAGGACGTTGAGGATGATTCCCATATCTACAACTGCATCTTTCATCCATTGTAGTTCGTTGACTTGTGTTGACAAGCTCAACCCATCATTAAGTGTCATAGCTTCTTGTGTTTGGTTGAAATGATTTGGTGTGTTGTTTTCTTTTTCAACTTGTGGATGTGTTTTTGATTATCCTAGTTGTATTCTCAAATCTACTGCCACTTGTCTTGTTTGTTGATTTTGATCAAGCCTATTTGATAGTTCCATTTTTTCAATTTTTAATTGAATGTGTTGTTTTTCTTCCCTTCCATATCCAACGATCGTAAGTATGGTTTTCATCATTGTTTCCTCCTCTTCCTACTCAACACTAAACACAATAACATGTGGATGTGTTTTTTATTATCTTAGATGTATTCTCATATCTCCTACCACTTGCTCTGCTCCTTGATTTTGATCAATCCTTTCTAATTGTTCAATTTTTTTAATTTCTCGTGGAATTTATCAAGAGAAAATATGAGGAATAGTTCATTGCATCACTTTCTTATAGATTTTTTTGAATAATGTAAATATTAGTCTTTTTTTAATATAATTATCAAATGTTTTTGCTCTTATAGAAAAAAAAATTACTTTTTTGATTCAAAAACATTCGTTTTTCATACAAATGATCATTCTGATCATCACTTATTTTACAAATTGTTTGAATTAAAAAGCATTAAAATACTGTTTTAATATTTATCATTAATTTTAATACACAAAATGTAGGCACCCATTAAAAAAATAAAGAAAAGAAAAAGAATAGCTTTGAAGGCTTGGCCTTAGTTGACTTGGAATTTAAATTTGTTTTTTTATATTACAAAGTCTTTGTCTCAACCATGGTGATTTTGGGATTATATGTGTCAAACTTGGATTGCATTCAACTTTTAATGGTTGCTCAAATTATATTGTATTGAACTTTGATAATGCTTTATTTTTTTATACCTAATATATATTGTATTAGGCATTGCATCACACCATTTGGGGCTTGGATTAAGAATATATTTTTTATAATTTTGTATCATATTAAAATTTCTTCTTTCATGTCCATGGAAATTATGTATTTATTACATCAAGTATTGAATTAGGCCATTTTATGCTTGGAATTT
This sequence comes from Torreya grandis, assembly GCA_037957365.1. Taxonomy (NCBI): domain Eukaryota; kingdom Viridiplantae; phylum Streptophyta; class Pinopsida; order Cupressales; family Taxaceae; genus Torreya; species Torreya grandis. The sequence continues at coordinate 2,950,543 of JARHVA010000702.1, read as the reverse complement.
TTATTTCAGATTAGGTTAAAGTTCTCATGATATTGGATTGGGCACTCACTTTCTACTATTCAACCTTCTTATTACATTGGTTTTAATTATATTGTTTTTTTATTTTATTATGCATTTAATTGAGTTCTTTTAATATTAAATAATGATTCAACTTTATATTTGTTATACTTTGATTTCATTTTAAGTATATTATTAATTTTTGAATTTGTGGATTATTATAGTTATTATTTAATTATTATTATTTTGATTAGAGTTATATGACATATATTGGTTATGGGATATTGATACGCTGATTAGTTTACATAATAAATTGATTATGTGACAATTGTATTTTCTTATTTCTGTATATTATGAATGTATATATGTTAGTTATGCATCATTAGTTAATATATGATGACTTAGACTTGTAGAATGGATTACAAAATTCGATTAGTCAAACATTAATCAATAAATTAAAGAGAAATGCATAAAGAACTAACAAATCAAGCCAATCTATTCATGCAAGGGCTGCTAATGATAACAAGATACAAATGAAAGAAAACAATTAACCATTACCTTCCCAAATGACTTTGTTACTCAAAAACGGCTCCAAGTGTGTTCTCCCCTTGATCTAAAGCTCTTGTCTTTGTCAACAATGACTTCTTTGCTCCTCCATTACCTCAAGAACTCTATACATAACCTAAGCTCATGATATAAACTATCCAATATGCCTATCAATGAAGTTAATCTAAATGCAAATAACACAATAATCAAAACACAAAAGAATTGTGAAGAGATTTTAACATTATAAGTTTACACATTTTAAACTTAAGAAATGATGTTTTATGCCCTCTTATTTATAGATTTTCCAAATGGGCTAGGATCAACCATGACCATCCATCTCAAGATTGAGATGTGAGGCTATAAATTATCTTAATATTCATAATTAAATCTATAAATATCCTCATAATGATTTGGGTGGAAAGGGCATTAATTAGGCATGGGTAACATAATCATGATATTTTATGCATTTATGACTTATGGATGCTACCTCATAGATGATGTCACTAGGTGATGCAGATACTGAGAATCAATTTTCAATATTAAAATAATCAATAACCTCCATTAAAAATCCACTTAATCTCTTGATTAGAATTAATTAGCTTTAAACAAAATTAATCAACATTTATGCAATTCTTTAGAAATTGGCGTTCAATTAATCAAAATGGTCAGAAAGTTATATTACTGGCTCGTAATTTGGCTCAGGAAGAATTGGAAGGTGATGTTAGATGCATTAGAACCGTATTCTCATTTAGAATGTTGTTAATATGAAATAACAAAGGTATGTGATGTGTACTAACGAATTAGAAGAAAAGAGTGTTCCAAAGCACAAAAAAGCAAAATCATCAGTTTGACTCGAAATGAATTGATCAAAATTAAGAATAGCATAAAATACATCGCCCTATTTAGAGATACTTTAGCCTAAATCGGTACTTGTAAATGACAAGTTCAAACCATTTAACATGTTTTAGTGATTTTGACCTAATTTGGTCGTTTGAGTGCAAATCGAGTAAGATTGACAATTTTAACACAAATGGTGTTAAGAATTAGATGTCTACATTTTGTCCCTGTTTGAGAAGGCGTAGTGAGACATTCAGGGGAAGAAACATCTTTTAAAAAAAAATTGTCAAGAAGAAATTGGAAATGACATATGGTGCCCCCTTGAGAGGATATACTAGGATGAAAGAGAAGGATGGACTCTCGAAAAGAGAGGGAAAGTGAGAAATTAACCTATGGAATAGATCACATCCAGACAAGATAATGCTTGCACACATGGTTATCATCAATGATCAAAATATAATTAGAGGTATAATGGGCCCCAAAGATGAGGTGAATGGGAAAGATTCAATCCGTAAATGTAAGGGACACATTTTGAACACACCCAATTTGAGAGTGCAAGATACACACTTATGACATTGATCAATCCCGAGACAAGTTGCACACCAAAATAGTGATATCATGGGTAAAAGTGTGGAGATCTTGGAATTAAAGGAAAAGGGAGAACATGGTCTCCATAAAGATGATAATAAGAGATGCCCCAGTAGAGCAGATATGATCGTGATAAGACAATTGTGTCCCAGTAGGGAAAATTTTGATTATTGATAAATAATAAAGAATGGCTTGTCCTTGTAGAGATGATTTAGATTTGTTAATTGGTTCAAATGTTGTGCCTTAGCATGGGTAAATTGGCATGAAATTATCTAAAGGATATAACCTCAAATGTGGGTTAAAATGAGCGGGTGCAAACATCGATGCGATGGTGTAATGACTGCAAAAGCCACAAAAAACCAACCATACAAGAATGCACAAAGTGATGAAAGAGATGAAAATAAAAATGAAGATGGTTGAGCTAACTTGAGATATGTTATGTATCCAAGCACTACCTACATAGTCCAAATGGACCTCAGGTCAATGTAGTTCACCCAGAAGTAGGAGAGAATGGAATGAGGGATGTTGAAAATTGACCAAGAATTTGATTAGACTCATGATGTATGCTAAGATACACACGTCTAAGCATAGATTCAGGTGCTAAACCTATTGAGCCTAGTTTATGCATAATGATCTTGAGATCTATTCATCGGAGCTATGTTGACGTTAAGACTTGAATCTAGAGCACAAAATGTTTGTTATAACAAAAGAAATTAAGCATCATAAGTATGAATAACTCATAATGACATGGCATTTCAAATGTGAGGAGTTGGTTCAAATGTCAATACTTATAACTAAAGATAATGGTAAACAATGATCAAAACCAAAGTTACAGCTATTTACATTTAAACAAAAAAACAAAAACAAAGAAAAAGATAAACACAAATGAACCAAACTAAAAATCAAGATATGAAAAATCAAGATTCAAGTAGGACCAAAAATATTTAAAAATGAAAAGTAAAAAAATCTTAATGACATAGGATCGAGATATAAAAAATCAAGATCTATGTGGTCCATCAAGACATTTTTGAACACAAAAGAGCAAAAAATCAAACAAGAAAAAAAAATACCAACAACAATTAAATAAATAAAAAGGGTTAAGAAGAACTTAATAATATGAGATCAAGATATAAATAATCAAGATCTATGTGAATCATCAAGATGTTTTTAAACACAAAAGAGACAAGCAAAAACATACTGGGAAACACAAGACCAAGGCGAGACAAGAAGGAATAAAAAGAGAAGAGAAGAAAGAAATGCAGAGGTGTGAAATCACAACAAAGCACCAAGAAAATAAAACAAAACACCAAAAAAAAAACAAGAAAACATCAATAAAACTCAAATAAATACACACAAACAAAAACCATGTTAGTGCGGTTTAAACATAATTTTTCATGCATGTGTAATAGAGGCATTACTTTCTACCACAATGTAGCAAAGAACAAGGACACAAAAGTTGTTTCTTAATTAAAGAGGAACAATGGTAGAAGAAATGGGGGAAGAAAAGAAAGAGAAGGGGTTGGTCAAACTAACTTCAGATGTATAAGACAAGTGGACGTTGTTGACATAGTTCCATGGACACATGTTCCAACATGAACTTCAGGTCAAATGTAGTTCTCCTAAGAAGTGGGGTAGAAGAAAAAGACGATGATCAAAAACATATGATTAATTGTGTGGAAGAAAAGAGAAGACTTGACAAATGAGATTGGTCTTGCAAAATGGTAAGAGGGATAAGATGACTTACAAAACGACAAGCCAATGAGACTTAATTTGCTTGAAAAATGGCAAGAGCGTGGCATGGTGGGATGAGATGACTTGCACGTCAAAAATTTGATAGGATAAAATGCTTACAAAATGGTAAGAGTGTGAGGACAAGATGACTCGCACAACGAAAAGTTGGTAGGATAAAATGCTTGAAAAATGGCAAGCGCATGAGGATGATAATGTACAAAAGCATAAGATAATGTTTTTGTTATTTTGTGGATCATTTCTAATATTTTTAGTATTTTTGGGATAATATATGTACAAAGGGGGACCAACTAGTTAAGGAGATGCTCATCTGAGAGTAAAAGTTTTAATAAACAACTAAGCTGGCTACAATAGTCGTCATGACTATAAACAACGGATCAAAGAACTAACTAAGAGATCCAATAACAACTAAAGTTGGTTATAATGTCACTTACTCGTATATTTGTGAGAGCAAGGATCGTAAAAATATAATAATGTTTACCAAAGAGCAGTAAATGTAATATAAAACAATGTGCAACGCAAAATCAATCTAAAAAACCATGCGACAGGAAAAGATCCTAAGCTATAAAGGTGTTCGTGTTCACTTGTCTATAGAAGAAGATGTGAAATACTATTCTAGCTGAACTACTTTGTAGAACTGGCATCGAAGGTGTTCATAATGCTGATGAGACATAATCAGGATCATAACTGGCTGAGGGATAAAGGTGTTTGGGTCACAACAAGCCCTAGATATAACAAAGAATAGGGTTCTCAAAGAGAATGACACAAGTTATGATAAAATGTGTTCAGAGTACCAATGGTCCAAAAGTTTTTCACTATCCAGAGTCATGAAAGGAAGAGGGCTCATGTGAGAGCGGTCCAGGGTAGGATAAAATGGTAAGGTAAAATTGCTTCAGCATAAGTTGCCTCCAAGTAAAAGATCTTGTAGATAATGGTTTGAAGTTGTTCATGTGTAGAACCTCTTAAGGTGTATAATGTTCATGGGATTTGAAATTTTCTCGCCATTTGGTTTAGCTAGTTGATATGTCCTTGATCCATAGTTTGTCATGATAACAAATTGTCCCAACTAATTAGGTTAAAACTTACCCTTTTTTGTGTTCAACATGTGTTCTTTTGGTTCTATTTTAGGACCAAATCACTAATCTCAAACTCTCGAGGGAGAATGCGCTTGTTACAGCTTCTCCATAATTTGTTCTAATAGGCTTGCAAGTTTTATAGGGCAACTAAATGTTTACCACCAAGAACTTCTAGTTCTTGCAGCCTTAAGACTCAGTAGTCCTCATCATATTCAATATGCTTTAGTGATACTTGCAAGGATGATAGCTCTATCTCTATCAAGATAATAGCTTATATGCTATAGATAAGGGAGTATGGAGTGGCTCATGTTGGGGTTTGATGATTGGTTATATAAGCCCAGAGGGTAGGAAAGATTTACAAGTGTCAATTATGGCCAACGTCATTGATAATCTTATTTAAAATGGCTACAATGGTTTTGTTTGATGCCTTATCTTATCCATTATCTTATGGGTTATATGGAGTTGATTTCTTGTACTTAATATTGAATTTTGCACAAAGAGATTTTACATCTTGGTTGACAAAGGATCCACCATTATCGGATATAATGCGCATAGGGATGCCATATCGATGATGATATGGTAATGGATGAATTTGGTTATTTACTTCTTGGTGATGTACATGAGAGGAATGACATCAGTCTACTTATTAAAATACTTGGTAGTAGTCATGATATGCTTATGGCCATCTGAAAATGTTGGGTTTATTTTCTCGATGAGATTGAGGCCCCATGTTGATGAAAAGAATGTGCATTTGTCAAGATAAAAAGAATTCAGTATTTGGGGTACATTGTGAATGAGGAAGGGGTCCATGTCGATCCAAAGAATATTTGGGTTATTCGAGAATGGCCTACACCAAGGACCCTCACAAAACTTTGCAGGTTCTTGGGTCTTACAAATTTCTATTGCATGTTTGTTTTTGGATTCTCACATGTTACTTGCCCACTAACCCAAGTGACTAAAGGAGGAGCTAAAGCTGCATTTCAGTGGGGTAAAATATAACAAAGGGCATTTGAGAATTTGAAGAATAGACTCTGCTCAGCCCCTATTCTTGCCTTGCTAGACTTGCATCAACCTTCCGAGTTGATGATAAATGCATATGAATATGCCATGGGAGATGTCATAATACAACATGGCCATCTGATTACATATCACAGTGAGCCTTTCAATGATACAGTCAGAAAATACCTGACATATGACAAGGAGCTCTATGTCATTGTGTAAGCCTACAAATAATAGAAACTCTACATATTGGGGAAAGAGATGATCATCCACATTGATCACATACCATTAGAATTCATCCAGACGTAGAACAAACTATGAAATGAGAGGAACCAAAAGTGGGTCGCATATCTACATCAATTCCATTTGATAATCAAACAAAAAAAGGGGAGCTCAAATATGATCATAGTTTGTCTGAGCCACCCACCAATTACTACACTCACAATAGTTCTTGACCTGTGCAGACACGAGACTGTCACTTGGGGTGCTCTGTATGAAGTAGATCTTGCCTTTACTGATACATATCAAGCACTTCAAGAAGGTAAACATGTTTCTAATTTATATTTTCAAGATAATGTCCTCTGTCACATGGGGCACGTCTGTGTTCCAACTACAGAGCAATAGAAGATGATATGGGAAGCATATTTCAATAGGACAACTAGACACTTTGGTGTAGGAAAGACATTGACAGTTCTTCAAAAACATTTCTACTGGCCCCATATGCAGAAGGATGTGGAAAGGTACCTCAAATCTTGCACCCCATGTGTGATGGCCAAGCCAACAAATAAGAAGCAAAGATTATACATGCCATTGTCAAAACCAGCCAAGCCTTGGGAATCTATCTCAATAGATTTTCTCTCAAGTTTGCCCAGTTCAAAACATGGCAAGGACTGTATTTTTGTTGTAGTTAATCATTTTTCAAAAATGGCTATCATGATTGCTTGTAAGAAAAATATATTTGTTGAACAAACTGCTCAACTATATTTTAGTCATCTATGGCTCCATTTTGGTCTCCCCAAATCCATTACCTCAAATAGAGATAGCAAGTTTCTAAGCATCTTCTAGTCCAATTTATGGATGATAATGGATATCAAGTTGATGAAGTCCACAACCTTCCATCCATAGACTGATGGTCAGACAGAAGTGGTGAATCACTTTATTTTTCACATGATTCGGATGTATCACTCCAAACATCTACACACATGGGATGAGGGGCTTCTTTTCATATAACATGGATACAATCAGTCCCTGCACAACTTGACCAAGCACAACCTATTTCAAGTATGCTTCAGGTTCCAACCCATGGCACCAATTGATGTAGACATTCCATTCTCCACCATGGAATACACATCTCATGGGAGATCTAAGGTAGCAAAAGCAATAAAGTTCATTGAACAAATGCAACACATCTAGTATTAGGTTCATGACATCTTGGAGAAGATGAATCAGAAGTATAAGCAACGCCATGACAAATATAAGATTGCACACCATTTTATTGTGGGTGACAAGGTTTGGTTGCGACTTCAAAAGGAATAACTTGCAGGCCCATAATAAAATTCAGCCACTGTGATATGGTCCCTACACCATCACTAGAAAAGTTGGAGAAAATGCTTTTGAGTTGAACCTACCAGCCTACCTTGGTCTGCACCCAATACTCAACGTGGAGCTCCTCAAAGCATATCATCCACCTATATTGAACACTTTAGTCTTAATAGAACAACTAGACATTGATGAGCTTGATCTATAGAGTTTTGCTCCAGTGGAGGAGGATCAGATTGTGGATACCTAGATGAAGACAATAAGAGGACGCTCTATTCAACTTTATCGGGTGGTCAAAAGGGGCTAGCTTAACCACCAAGGTGAGTGGCTCATAGAGAATCAAATTAAGACACAATTATCACACCTGATGAAGAATATTGATGTAATGGGAACCATTACTTCTCAAGGAGGGAGGAATGATTCAGACAATAATTCAGGAGACAATTCAGGCGACGGTTCTACCCCAATTGATGATGAAACTTCTTAGAGCCATAACTTTTACACCATAGCTCTAATTGACTCTTTGTTTGAACCGTTGGAAATCTAAGAACAAGGAGAATGCGGTGAAATAGAACTGAGCTCTGTTAAGTGGGTTTTGACCCTCAAAAACTTAATGGAAGTACCCTAAATTTTAATTTTAGTAGTACAGTCTAAAAATAGTAATTCCTCAAATTATGTATTGTTAAAAATCATGGAAGTCAAATCACTTAATTTCCCTCGAGATTAGTGACCTTACACATCCTCCTACCTTCAAAATGTGTATAAATGAAGATGTAACCCAAAATGAACATCAAACATCTCTTCCTAGAGATAAACATATGTTTGTATTTACAATCTTGAGTAATAAAACATCTCTTATCAGAGAAATCATTGTTACTATGTTATTTTTGTGTTATTGAAATATATTTCAATCAAAACTTCTAAGTTTTGGATTAGTGGTATCAGAGTAGTTTGTCTTGAGAGTGTATGATCTTGAGGATGAGGTTAGGCTACACGAAGCTTGAGTAGAAAACAATAAAGTTTCCAAACTATCTACCTATTCACTCCAAATGACCTCAAATGGCAGACGACATTGAGACATACGATCCCTTCAAAGAAATGGTGAATGAAGCCTCTAATGGCAACAAGCCCAGATACTGTAATAATTCACCTAAATTTTCCAACAAATTTTGATGAGAAATTCTAGCTCCTCATCTGCACTTCTTGGCTCTTCATCCATGGAATGTCTTTTCAGCGCCCCAACACCCTTCAAGGTTCAGATGAATTTTGATATCCCTACATTTGAAGGCAAAATCAATGCTCATGTAGTGTAAAATTGGTTGGATCAATTGTATTCCTACTTTTCTGTAAATAAATTCATCGATGGAGAAAAGATCACTTTTACTCTTTTGAAAGTATCATTACCTGTAAAAAATTGGTGGGAAGAATACAAAAAGAGATTCAATACAGATGACATTGGCCTTGAGGTAGAACTTACCTGGGATGATTTCATGGAAGCGGTAAAGGAAAAATATTATCCCATTGGAGCATATGATGATATGTACATATAGTGGTAACAACTTCATCAAGGTAAGGACTAATCTGTTCAAGATTACACTGACATTTTTCATTCTCTATCTGTGAGATTGGGCATCTAAAAAAGTGTGAAACATAAGAATCTCAAATATCATGGTGGAGTACAATGGTACATACGGGGGGGAATGGAACTCTTCAATTAAAAAACCCTTGATGAGACATACAAGTTTATAGTGAAGATTGAGTAGAAGCATGGAAGAAAGAATACGAAGAGTCCGCCTTCAAAACGGAAAAGTGATAAAGAATGTCAAATATGAGGCCAAAATTAGAAGCAAAAGGAGTTCCAAAATAAGAAACCTCAGAAGAGGAAGACTAGGAAATGGTGTGATTACTAAAAAATTGGAACTCACTCTAAATAAGAACATCGAGCCATCAAGTCCTTGCTTTTTGAGTCATAATACTCGACATCTACTACTCTGCCTCATACACACCTTGTAGTCAAAGAGGATGAATAAGTGATTATAGATGTTGAGCCTGATACCATCCTTGCTTCATCACAAACCCATGAGGAAAGGTCAGATGACAAAGAAAGGTTGTTTCACTCTAAATTGTGGGTAAAAGATAAACCTCTACATTTCATTCTTGATAATGGGAGTCAAAATAATTTAATCTTCATTAAAGTTGTGAAAAGTCTAAATCTATCCATGAAGCCTCACCCAAATCCATACAATATTGGATGGTTGAGCCCAAGGAGAGACCTCCGTGTCACCCATTAATGTCTTCTTTTATATGCAATAAAACCTTTCCAAGATGAAGTCTTGTGTGATGTGGTCAATCTAGATGTTTGTGATATACTCCTTGGTCAACGATTCATGTATGATCGACATGACATCTATGAATCACGAACCTAAAGAATCACCTTCACTCTTAGAATGTGGTGGTATAGGGTACTAGAGGTACCACCTCCCACATCTGTCTCACTGATTAGTGCCAGGAAATGTAAGAGATTGGTGGAGAAGACAAAGAAATTCATTCTCATGGTAGTCAAACCATATAAATTCAAGAAGACCGATGTTACAGTCTTGACTACATAATCAATGAAACAATATAAGTAGATGGGATAAATCATGGGAGAATATGATGACTTATTCAAGTCACCCACGAGAGTTCCACTTCACTACCAAGTAAAACATTCTATCAATTTGATCCTAGGATCACCTTTGCCTAACAGTCTTGTGTATCATAGATCAGTTTTGAAAAATGATGAGATAAAAAGGTAGATTCAAGAATTGATTCAAAAGGGTCACATTAGGCCATGTTCTTCACCCTGTGGTAACTCGATTGTCCTGACACCAAAGAAAGATAGAACATGGAGGCTTTGCATTGACTATCGAGCTCTGAATAAAATCACTGTGAAGAATTATTACCCCCTCCTCAGGATTGATGACCTACTGGACCAACTCCACGGTGTGAAGTTCTTCATGAAAATTAATCTCAAATTTGGTTATCACCAAATTCTTATTGATCCCACTGATGTCTAGAAGATTGCATTAAAATCTAAGGAGGGGCTCTTCAAATGGTTGGTTATGCCTTTTGGCTTGACTAATGCACCTGCAACCTTCACGAGGATGATGGATGACATCTTATGACCCTTCACCAACTCATTTGTGGTTGTCTACCTGAATAACATACTCATCTAAAATAGAACATGAGAGGAACATCTGCAACATGTTTATAAGGTGCTTCAAACTCTTCGAGAACACAAGTTATATGCAAATCTTGACAAATGGACATTTGGGATGAAAACAATTTAGTACTTAGGGTATATTGTGAATGAGGAAGGGGTCCATGTCGATCTAGAGAAGATTTGGGTTATTCGAGAATGACCTACACCAAGGACCCTCACAGAACTTCATAGCTTCTTGGGTCTTGCAAATTTCTATCGTAAGTTTGTTCTTGGATTTTCACATGTTGCTTGGCCACTAATCCAAGTGACTAATGGAGGAGCTAAATTTTCATTTTAGTGGGGTGAAATACAATAGAGGGAATTTGAAAATTGGAAGAATAGACTCTGCTCAGCCCTTGTTCTTGCCTTACCAGACTTACATCAACCTTTCGAGTTAATGACAGATACATCTGAATATGCCATGTGCACTGTCACCATGCAACATGGCCATTCAATTGCATATCACAGTGAGACTTTCAATAATACAGTCAGGAAATACCTGACATATGATAAGGAGCTTTATGCCATTGTGCAAGCTTGTAAATAATGGAGACACTACATCTTAGAGAAAGAGACGATCATCCACACTAACCATAGATCATTGGAATTTATCTAGACATAGAGCAAACTACGAAATGAGAGGCACCAAAAGTGGGCCATATATCTACAACAATTCCATTTGATAATCAAACATAAAAAGGGGAGCTGAAATACAACTGTAGATTGTTTGAGTCACCCACTAATTACTGCACTCACAGCAGTTCTTAACCTATGCAGACACGAGACTGCCATTTGGGGTGCTCTGTATGAAGTAGATCCTACCTTTATTGATACATATCAGGCACTTTGAGAAGGTAAATATGTTTCTAATTCTTATTTGCAAGATAATGTCCCCTGTCACATGGGGCACGTCTGTGTTTCAGCTATATAACAACATAAGATGATATGAGAAGCACATTTTAGTAGGACAGTTGGACACTTTGGTGTAGAGAAGACATTGGTAGTTCTTCAAAAACACTTATACTGGCCCTATATGTAGAAGGATGTGGAAAGGTACCTCAAATATTACACCCCATGTGCAATAGCCAAGCCAACAAATAAGAAGCAAGGATTATACACGCCATTGCCAAAACCAACCAGACCTTGGGAATATGTCTCAATGGATTTTCTCTCGGGTTTACCCACTTCAAAACATGACAAAGACTATATTTTTGTTGTAGTTGATCATTTTTTTTAAATGGCTATCATGATTGCCTGTAAGAAAAATATATTTGTTAAACAAACTGCTCAATTATATTTTAGTCAAGTATGGCTCCATTTTGGTCTCCCCAAGTCCATTATCTCAAATAGAGATATCAGGTTTCTGAGCATCTTCTGATCCACTCTATGGAAGATGATGGATACCAAGCTGATAAAGTCCACAAAATTCCATCCATAGACTGATGGTTATACAAAAGTGGTGAACCACTTGATTGTTCACATGATTCAGATGAATCACTCCAAACATCTACACACATGGGATGAGGGGCTTCTTTTCATACAACATGGATACAATCGGGGCCTACACAGCTTGACCAAGCATAGTCAATTTTAAGTATGATTTGGGTTCCAACCCATGACACTAATTGACGTATCCATTCCATTCTCCACCATGAAATACACATCTCATGAGAGATCTGAGGCAACAAAAGCAACAAAGTTCATTGAATAAATGCAACACATCCAACAGTAGGTTCATGACATTTTGGAGAAGATGAATCATAAATATAAGCAATGCCATGAAAAACATAGGATTGCACACCATTTTGTTGTGGGTGACAAGGTTTGGTTGTGACTTCAAAAGGAATGACTTGAAGGCCCACACAGAAAAAAGTGGACCCTGCAATATGGTCCCTACACCATCACCAAAAAAGTTGAAGAAAATTCTTTTGAGTTGAACCTACTAGCCTACCTTGGTATGTATCTAATATTCAATGTGGAGCTCCTCAAACCATATCATACACCTCTGTTGGACACTTTAGTCATAGCAGTACAACTAGACATTGATGAGTTTGATCCACAGAGTTTTGCTCTAGTGGAAGAGGATTAGATTATGGACACCTGGATGAAGACAACAAGAGGATGCTCTATTCCACTTTATCAGGTGGTCAAAAGGGGCTAGCTTAGCCACCAAGGTGAATGGCTCACAGAGAATCAAATTAAGACATAATTGCCACACTTGATGAGAAATATTGATGCAATGGGGACCATTACTTATCAAGGAAAGAGGAATGATCTGGGAAACAATTCAGATGAAAATTTGGAAGATGGTTATACTCCAATTGATGACATAACTTTTGGGAGCCATAACTTTTACACCATAGCTCCGATTGACTCCTCATTTGAACCGTTGGAAAGCTAAGAATGAGGAGAACTCGGTGAGATAGTGCTGAGCTTTATTTGATGGGTTTTGACCTTGAAAACTCAACAAAAATGCCTTAAATTTTAGTTTTAATAGTGTAGTCTAAAAATAGTAAGTTTCTAAAAATAATAACTCCTTGAATTTTGTATTGTTGTAAATTGTGGAAGTTAAAATACTTAATTTCCTTCGAGATCGGTGACCTTCCACATCCTCCTCCTACCTTTAAAATATGTATAAATGAAGATGTAACCCGAAATGGAAATCAGACATCTCTTTTCAGAGACAAGCATATGTTTGTATTTGCAATCTTGAGTAGTAAAATATCTCTTCTCAGAGAAATCATTGTTACTGTGGTATTTTCATGTTCTTGATATCTTTCAATCAAAACTTTTGAGTTTTGGATCAATACATGATGCACTTGATTCCTTTCTTTTGAAATGTCATTTATATGATCATCCCAAAACTTAAAAAAGGGCATTTATTACAATCATTATATTTGGGCATATGTACTACCATATTCAACATCATAGAATTGAGGCCTATGATTGACAAGGTGCCTAACTTAAATGTCAAGTACGTCAAATTTTATTCAAATATGGAGAAGTTCCACTTCACTTTGATATTACATTAGAAATATTTAAGATTGTAGTTAAGGTTGTATATAGCTTCATTTAGAGCACTAAGAATTTTAGCTGAATTTAATTTCATTTAGAATTATATGAATTTGTATTGAGAGTTTTCTTCAAATATGGAGAAGTTCCACATCACATTTGTATTACATTAGCAATATTTAGGATTGTACTTAGAGTTGTACATAATTTCATTTAGTGTACCGAGAATTTTGGTTGTATTTAACCTTATTTAGTGTTGGAGATTTAATTTTAATTTGGGTCCTTCTAGATTTTTAGCTTTATCCTAAGTTTTATGTGTGTATGTATTTATTATATTTATAAGTGTGTTTTTTCTATCCTTTTGAGGTGTCACTCACCTCTATAGTCCACTTGTTCGATTTGAAGTTACTTGCATATAATTCTTCTCCTCCCACATGTCACACACGTCCTTCCACCTTGTAAGAGAATTAGGGACACATGACACACATGCTGGAGCTTGCACTTGGAACTCTTTTTCTCTCTTAGCTCTTTATAAGAACTCTCATCTCCCCTTCTTCTATACTAGCTAGTACTACATGCTCACAACTCTCTTGTTGTTTTAGTCTTACTTTTGCATCCTTATGATACTCTTTGATATAAAATCATTCTATTTATTTTTTATAATTTATTCATGGTATTGTACTTGAAGATAATTATTTGTAAGATTCTAATAGATTGCGGGGTTTTTTTTTATCACGGTTTCTCCACTTGTTGCATTTGCCTCAATTTTATAATTTGTGCTCATTTCAAGATAATATTATTTCTATATTTTTATTGTTTATTCAACATTTACTTTGATTCTTGGTAAATATTTTAATATGGTATTGAAGGTATGATATTTTTAATGTTGATATTGAATGTTATAGAAGGTTTTTTTGAAGGAATTTTAGATTTTTTCCACATTCATCTCTTTTTTTTGCTTTGTATTTTAACCGTATTTTAATTGCATTTGAATGCATACATAGTTTTTAATTAAAAGTAGCATTTAATTCTAAATCTCAACTTTGTTTTAGTTGATTCAAAGTTCATTTTTTTTTTGCCTCCTAACTTTTTTATTTCTAAGATTCTCAACAATTTTATTTTATTTTTTAAAAAATTTAAAACCATTTTTTTAAAAAACTTGTCTTAAAAAAATGCCATAACTTTTTATTGACAATATTTTTTTTAAAAAAAAATCTACATTTTATTTAACTATCATCTAATAAAATACTGTTAAAATTTTAGAAAAATTTATATCACAATTTTCTAAAAATCTTCAAAAATGTCTCTATTAACTTTTTAAAAAACATGATTTAAAAAATAAAATAAAATAACAATATAACCTTATTTTATATTTGTCCAATTTTAATAAAATATCAAAACAAAAGTCAAATCAATTTTTAGCACTTTGAGATACTTTTTTAATTCTAAACCTTCCATGTGATGCTTTAAAATCTTCATAAGAGTTTTTCTAAACAAATCTATTTACTAACCCTACCTTTTTATTTTAAAAAAAAAAAAAAAAACTTAAACATGGTAAGAATATAAATTTTTATCTTACAACTATTTTTAAATTTTTTTTTGCTTAAATGCTATGTGGCAATTTCTTTCAATGTGCTTTGTTTTAAAAGGAAGTGTTAATTCTTGCTAATGATAATTTGTCATTAATCGTATGTTTTATTCTTTTTTAAAAACAAAACAAACTTCATTTTTTCTTTCTCATGAAATTATGACAAATTTAAATTAATCTTTTCAAAGTGGCATTCATTATCTTATTTCAAGCTTTTAATTGATTTAAATAACAATCAATTTCAATCTTCATTTTTTTATTAAAATGATTTTTTTAAACGTATTGTGGATTAATTAATATTTTTTGTCATTGATTTTTTTCAATGCTAACACAATTTCTATCATTTATTCTCATGGCTCTTAAATTAACCATTTTTAAGCATATTATACAAAGTTTTTTTAATTAAAATAATGAAATAATTATTCTTAAGAAACAAATAGCATGTCAAAATAATATTATTACTATTTTGCATCATTCTATTAATGCACTTCAAAATATTTTTCATAACAAAATAGATACTATGTAATCTTCTATTGATACTAAATTTATATTTTTTGCACGTGATACTAGCTCTAAGATTGATGAAACTCATTGTGCATCGCAAACACCTCAAACTTCTTTGAACATTCATATCAACTTCGGATTAAAAATCATGCAAAATATGGGCTATTCAAGTGGTGCACTTGGTAAGTGTGAAAAATATATTTTTAAATCTCTTTTGCCTACCTTTAATGCTAATTCTAAAGGTCTTAGTTATGTAGACATTCAATTCTTAACACCATTTGTGTTGAAATTGTCAATCTTATTCGAATTACACTCAAATGCACATTTTAGGTCAAAATCTATAAAACATCCTAAATAGTTTGAACTTATCGTTTAGAAGTGTCATTTTAAGTCAAAGTATCCCTAAATAGTTCAATGCTTATTATGGGAAAACTAACTTTGATCAAATCATTTTGAGTCAAAATGACTATTTCACCATTTAGTGTTCTAGATCACTCTTTTCTTCTAACTCATTAGTACACATCATGTACCTTTGTTATTTGTTGTTAGCAACATCCTAAATGAGAATACGATTCCAACACATCTAGCGTCACCTTCTAATTCTTCTCGAGTCAAATTAGGACCTAGTAATATGACTTTCTGACCATTTTGATTAGTTGAGGGTCAATTTTCAAATAATTGCACAAATGTTGATTAACTTTGCTTAAGGCTAATTAATCCAAATTAAGGGTTTAAGTGGATTTTCCATGAGAGTTGTTGAATATTTCTTTTTGAAAATTGATTCTTATTATCTACATCACCTAGTGACATCATCTATGGGGTGGCATCCCTCAAGCCATAAGTGCATAAAATATCAAGATTATGGGTCACCCATGCCTAGTTAATGCCACCCATGCCTCTTCAATGCTGCTTCTTCCAAGGTCATCTTGAGGATAATTATGGATTTAATTTCAAATATCAAGATTATCCTCAACCACACATCTTAATCCCAAGATGGACGGTTGAGGTTGAGCTTGATCAATCTCCAAAGCTTGATCATTGTAAAGTTATAATGCTAAGTTATTTTCTCAAAGCTTCATTGATAGGCTAGTTTAGTGATTTACAATCAAGAGCCTAGGTTTTATGGAGTGTTCTTAAGGTATTGGAGGAGCTTACCACCATTGTTGACAAAGACAAGGATGCTTGATCAATAGAGAACATGTTTTTGAGCCAGATAGGTATGGTGAATCCATTTGGGAAGGTAATATGGTAATTGATTTCTTTCATTTGTTTCTTGCTATCTTTTGTAATTCTCATAGGAATAAATAGGCTTGGTTAGTTAGTTCTTTATGCATGTTTAATTGTTTATGGACTAATGCTTGACTAACTTGCTTTATAATCCTCTCTACATCTTGGCAGGCCCAGTGGGACAAGACGCATCTCACACCTAAAAGAGATCCCTTTACAACCTTAAACAGCTTATTTGAGCTTTTAAAACTCTTGAAAATTGGTTTTCTAACTTTATTTTGCCATTTTTTGTTGTTACGGGTTTACACAGTAACCGATGTCGATAGAAAATACTGACATCAGTTACTTGGCTCAACTGACATCAGTTAAATATTGATTGGACATTGCCAACATCGGTGGTATATAACTGACATCGATCACTGTGTTTTCTTAAAAACACAAATTCAAGAGCTATTTTAAAATGCTTGGTTTGGGGTCATACAGACTCCGTTTTGGATGATTTTTTTTAAACCACGTATTTTCTCCTAAATTTTTAGAATTTGGTATTAGTTTAGCTTCAAGTTTCATAGATTTTTTTAAAAATTTAGAAAATTTATTTAAAATGTTTCTAATCTAACATATTTGCTTTTGGGATGACGCCTTAAAGGTAGACAGGTAACTAGCGGATTTCAAGTTTGATAAATCATTTTTAAGAACATATTTTGCATGCTTTAAAATGAATTAAGAACATTATTTTGGTGCTTAAAGTAACATTGAAGGTGCTTAAATAAGTTTTTTTAGTATTAATTTTCAAAGTTACAACTAAGACCAAGGGGTCAAATGAACACCACTCAATCTTTCAAATTTGGTGCTTAAAAATGAACTCAACTTTCTAAAAGTTTTTTGTCTTCAATAGTTGTTTGATCTAATTTTGTTTAGAAAAGAGAGGTATGTTGTGTGTATGCTCTTCCATTTGTCCCCTATAGGGAACCCTTGGAATCAAAAGTGCCATTTTTATTGCAAGAATCCTAATCCAAGGCTTAGAAAGAATGTCATCTAAAGCACTCTCCAAAAAACTCACTAAAGTTTGGATGATCTTGAAAACGACTCTAAAGTCTTTCTATTTTCATGTTTTCTTTGTTTTTATGTATCTTGGCTTGTGAGGGGGACTTCATCACCTCCCGCAAGTTCTTTAGGGAAACTTTGACCTATGGTTTCACCTCCTGGCATTGACTTCATTTGACTCTTTTAGAGTTCCATATGGGACAATGGTATTTTGGACATCACACTGCACTGAGCAAACAATAGGATGTAGTGCTTGCATAAATGACTAGACCTTTTTGCAACAAGTTGAGTGATACAAACTTAAAATTTGTGCTTATCTTTTGTATTATTTGGTGTGAAAGTCATTGTGCAATTGATTCCCCTAAAAATGTTCAAAACTTGATAGTTTAGTCAACTCCACATTCCGTAACCTTATTAGGATTTGGACGATTATATTTAGCATGTTTTTGGATAATTTTCTCATTTAATATGTTTTTGAGACTAAAACTTATTTATTTATTCATAAAGCCATGTCAAAACCAATTTGTCTATACGTCACTCTTTCGTCTAAAGAGGTGTTATGCTGTCTATTTTACACCACACTTGTGCCTTAAAATTTTTGCTAAACTTGTTTGTGTGTGCATCATTTGAGTTGCAGAGGGTAACATTATGCTGCCCAAATCATGTCAAACTATTTTGATTCTTTTTTTGAAACATAAAGTTGACCACATCATTCAAGCATGCTTACGTCGTTAGACTACTCAATTTGTTTCAAAACTTGTTTGCCATTGTATCAAAATCATTTGTTTCAAACCATTTTGTGTATACCATTTAGACCTTTGTCTTGTGCCGTCATGATGTCCAATCTTGTCTAGCCTGTTTAGTCAAATCTTAGTTTTCAACATTGAGTTTTCAATTAACCTTGTCAAGTTTGGATACAAACATTAATTAATTTTTGTTTAGGTCTCAATTCGTGGGGTTGGTACACAAATATTTTTCTTTTGGGTTGCATAGCTTTGATTAAATGATTACCCAATTTTGAACACTATTGATTATTTATTTGTTCGAGTGTCTATCCTCATCATTTTTTATGACTTTGTTTGGAAAAACACAATCTTTCTTCAAAAACCTTTGATGTTAGATATTTGACATTAGGTTGTTTATGCTAAATCTTGGCACAAACTACCTTTGAGATGCAGCTCCACCCTTTCGACCAAGTTGAACCAAGTTTGAACCATTAATCCTTTGGATCATTTTTCAGGGTTTGCAGAACTTTAAGCCTTTCTATTTTCAGAGCTTTCTTCATTAAATGTAGATATGTCTAGCTACACTTATGGTGCAATCATGGATAATTCAACTTATGATAGAATGGCCACACAAAATGACTTTTATGAATTTAGTCAAGACCCCTATGGTGACAATATGGTTTGTGAGACAAATTTCTGTCCACCTCACAAAAATCAATCATGGGAACACAGTCAAGATCCAACTTATGATCCAAATCACGATCGAAATGATTGGGTTTATCAAGAAGACTAGGATGCTTTAGCTTGTGTAAATAATCAAACTCCACAATGTACCAAGATTACCATTTTAGGACCTCCTTCTTTGATTCGTATGAGCAACCAAACTAAGAAACATCTTATCGTTACCATTTCAGGACCTCCTCCTTTAGTTCCCACAAGCAACCAAACTAAGAAGCATCCAATTATTACCATTCTTGGCCCATCACCAGTTTTTGATGAACCTATTGTTGAAGAACCTCCATTTGATGAACCAATTGTTTTTTATCCTTATTCAATAGTCTAATCTTTGGAGAGTCTATTATTGAACCACAAACCATTGTTCCCGCTAAACCAAAAGTTCTTGCTAAACCAAAAGTTCCCGTTAAACCAAATGTTCCCCACTTTAAAAATTTTGTGCCGATCTTCGAGCCTAAACAACAACCATCACTTTTTCAAAAGCCAACTTATGAGGATCAAAATGTGTTCAAAGTTGATCTTTTACATCCAATTATGAACCAAAACCACCATGTTATTATTGAAACACCCATTTTTGACAAGATAAACTGTGATAAGTTACATATTCATATGTTACCTATTTTTAAAGAGCCTCATCTGCTTGACAAGCTAGTCTCGGTAGAGTTGTCTCTTGATCTTTTCCCACTCGTTGAGGAGTCTCACTTTGATAGACATGATTTTGTCGAGATGTCCCTTGAGTGGTTCCCTCTTTTTTAGGGGCTTCACTTAGACAAGTCAATCTATGTTGAACCCTTCCAAAATGAATCAATTTTTATTGAGCCCATTATGCCATCACAGGCCATTATTTGTCAAAAATTTAGCATTCAATAGAACATTATCAAAATAACCATATCAAATGAAGAATCAATATTAGAGTTAGGTTTTATTTTTGAACCAACATTGGGTTTAACATCAGAAATAGAAACAACATCAATTGAGACATTGGATTCAGAGTCCTTTGCTTAAGAATCAGAGTTAAAAATAGATTATAGTATTGGTTGTTACAACATTGGTTACAATTGCCTTGAAAGTCAGTTTGAATATATTTGTGATCCTTCTATAGTTTTTGAGGATGATTACTTTAGCGTCAACACAAGTTCCCCTATTATCTTCTACGAGGATTATGTTGTCTTTCACCATCTCATTATTACCATCCAACATAGCCATTATATTGACATTTCATCTCCCACAAGTGTTGATTGGGATCGACATAATCACACTTTGTTGAACTGCATCCATGGTGACATAGCAGTTGAACAAGAATAAGGAGGCCAAGACAACATTCATGTAGTAGAAGAACACTCTCCTAGTGACACCTTTTTGAAGGCACTAGGGGATAGGCAAAGATCAAACTTAGCCCCTTTTAGTGACACTTTTTTAGAAGCGTTAAAAGATAATCAAAGTCAAAATTCAACATTCCTTAGTGAAACCTTCTCGAAGGCGCTACGAGACAATCAAGACAGCTTTATTCATGAAAACCTCATTGAGGCACCAATAGTTGAGCACAAAAGTTCTTCATTGTTTATTGAAGACAAAATCAAAGATCAAATTAAAATAACTTCCAATCTACAGCCTAATTAGATGGTAGCTACTCTCAAGATCAAACAATAAAAAAATCAGGTGGTCCTATCGAAAGAACAAGTCTTCAGCCCTGTCATAGCTAAAATTATGTTGAATTTGACATTAGCAACATTACGTGTGACTAAAAGTCCTAATTTTTATTTGTTTCCCCACCATTATGTATTCCATTATTATCTACCATTTCATTTCACAGTCAAACCTACCATCCATTATTTGTCCCTATTTACCATCTATGGTTGCACTTTCTTTTACAGAGGCTATAAAAATACCTTGTCTCGACGTTTAAAGGAATCATAATCAATGACCAATAAGATCACAAGAGCATTCTTAGGAACCAAATCTATATGTCATTCTTGACAGAGAAGTTATTCAAATGAGGTGTAGGATAGAAATTAACATGATCAAGTATTTTTTTAGTATCATTTGTTGATTAGGATGCACATCTCCCCATCAACAGGAACAACAGAAGCAAAAACTACACCTAGGCCAAAAACATGTACCACACTATTTCATTGCCATTGTTACATATCCATTTGCCATTGTCAAAAGATCCTAGCCATTTACCCCCGTCACTTGGGGGCAACCCTCTTACCATTTTATCCCATCTATCTAGACCATCATTATCCTAAGAAAGACCATACCATCCTATCATTCCATTTCTATCTAGACCAAAGCCTATTTTTAGTCATGCTACCCAACCTTGTTTTGATCTTGGTTACTTTGGTTCTTCTCGCACCTTTTATGGGGGGATTTTAATTAAGTTTCAAAAATCAATCTAATCCATGTTTATAATGACAGTTTATGAAAGTAGTATGATAGTTGATTTGCCAAGATATCTTTCATCCTATCAAGTTTGTTTATTTGAGCCTGATTATAACCACCTATAGGCAAATCAGTGTTTTACTAGTCTTGCTACTAATTATAATTGCCTATGGAAAAATTAGTATCATTGACCTACACCTTTGTATCCTCGTTATAACTGCCTATGGGCAAACTAGGGGTAACACTTGTTTACCATACATTGACGCATCACTTTACCATCATTTTTTTCAATTGACTGGCCATTTTCCAGATTTGAGAACTTGTTGGGACCTAATTGGTTTTTCCCTGCCTTTTATGTGGATGAAATTAATATAACTTGAGGTCATTTTAGGACTATGTAGGTCGTTCTTAATTCATGTTGAGGTCACCTCAGTCCCCCTAACCTCACTCTTACCGATTTGTGAGCATGGGCCATTGCACCCGACATAGCTGTCTTATTGGAACCTCTACTCTTAGGACGTGCATCTCCTCGATTGGATGGTCCCACTTTGTGCATATTTTATCCCAAAAACACCAAAAATATTAGAAATACTCTGAAAATACCAAAAACATCAGAACATGATCCATAAAAGAACATAAACATTGTCTCATGCTTCTGTACATTTATACATTCCTATTCCACCATCCTATGCTCTCATTGTTTTGTGAGCAACCATTAAGTTTGAATGCTCTCATCATTTTGTGAGCAACTATTAAGTTTGAACGCTCTCACCATTTTGAGAGCAGCTATTAAGTTTAAACACTCTTACCATTTTACGAGCAACTGTTAAGTTTGAACGCTCTTACCATTTTTCAAGCACGTAAACACCAATTCATTTCATCTTGTCCCATGTACTTGCCATTTTACAAAATCATTTTTTCTCGTCTCATCAACTTCTTGTTTGCCAGACCATTCTCATTTGTTTGTCGTCTCTCCCGTTTCTTCTATAACATTAATCATGCTGGTCTGATCATCATTTTATTTCTATCCCATTTCCTGGGAGAACTACATTTGGCCTGAAGCTCATGTTGGAACATGGATCCATAGAACTATGTAGGCAACGTCCACTTGTCTTATACATTTGGAATCAGCTCAACCAACCCTTTCCTTTTCCTCTCTTCTCCCATTTCTTCTGTCATTGTTCCTCTTTAATTAGGGAACAATTGTCGTGTCATTATTTTTTGTTATGATGTGGTGGAAAGTAACACCTCTATCGCACATGCATGAATATTTGTCTTTAAACCGCACTAACTTGGTTTTTGTTTCTGTGAGTTTATTTGAGTTTTCCTAGTGTTTTGTTGAGTTTTTTTGGTGTTTTGTTGTACTTTCATACCTCTCCTTTTATTTCTTCTCCTTTTCTTTTTTTATTACTTCTTGTTCCATTCTTGGTCTTGTGTTTCTTTGTTTTGTTTTGCTATTTGATTTTTTTTTTTTTTTTTTGTATTCAAGAATGCCTTGATGGTCCACATGGATCTTGATTGTTCATATCTTGGTCTCATGTCATTAAGATGGTATTGCCTTTTGTTTTTAAATATTTTTGTTCCTACTTAAGTTTTGATAGATCATATTTTGATTTCAAGTTAGGTTCATTTATATTTATCTTTTTCTTTGTTTTTGTTTAAATGTAAATCATTGTAACTCTGGTTTTGGTCATTGTTTTACCATTATTATTAGTTATAGATATTCACATTTGAACTGGTTCAGCGTAATTGGAATCTTATGTCATTCTAAGTTATTCATACTTATGATGCCTAATTTCTATTGCTATAGCAAGCACTTTGTGCTCAAGTCTCAAGGTCTTAATGTCAACATCAACGCCGATGAATGATTCTCAATAACACTTTGCAAAACCTAGGTTCGTTACGTGGAATTAGGCTTCTAGGTAGCATGCATTTTAGTACTCAAGTTTATGCTTAGACGTGCATCTGTTTGCATACATTGTGAGTCTAATCAATTCTTGGTCATTTTTTATCATTCCTCATTCCATCTCTCCCAAACTTGGGTGAACTACATTGGCCTGAAGTTCATGATGGAACATAATTTCATAGAACTATGTAAGCAATGCTCAATTTTTATTGAAGTCAGTTCGACTATCTCCATTTTTCTTTTCATCTCTCACATCTTCTTTGTGCATTCTCATATGCTTGGTTTTATATGGCTTTCTAAGCCATTACACCATCGCATGTCTGTTTGTGCCCACTCGCTTTAACCTATCTTTTGGGTTATATCTTTTAGCTATTCTTGCTTGCTAATTGCCCATGTTGGGGCCCAACATCTAAACCACCGTTTGAATCAAATCAATCTCTATAAGGGCAAAATCATTATATATTCTTTATCAATGATCAAGATTTGCCCTACTGGGGCACACCTATTTTATCACGATCACATTTGATCTATAGGGGCAAAATCATTCTTTATTCTTTATCAATGATCAAGATTCGTCCTACTGGGGCACACCTATTTTATCACGATCACATTTGCTCTATAGGGGCACTTTTTATTATCTTCTCTTTGCAGACCTTGTTCTAGTGGTGCTTCCCCTTCTAAAGCAGAATGTTCTCCCTTTTCCTCTAATTCCACGTTGTCTACATTAAAGCCCATGATGATAATTTTTTAGTGTGCAACTTGTCTCAGGATTGATCAATGCCGTAAGTGCACAGCTTGTACTCTCAAATTGGGTACGTTTAAAGTGTGTCCCTTACATTTATAGATTGTATCTTTCCCATTCCCTCCATCTCTGGGGCTTGTTATACCTCTAATTATATTTTGATCATTGATGGTAATCAACTGTGCAAGCATTAGCTCATTTGGATGTGATCTTTTCCCTGGGTTAATCTCTCACTTTCTCTCTCTTTTTGAGACTTCATCCTTCTCTTTCATCTTAGTATGTCCTCTCAAAGGGGCATCATGGGTATATTCTAAATTCTTCTTGACAACTCTTTTCTTTGAAAATACGTTGCTTCACCTGAATGTTTCGTTGCGCCTTCTCAAATAGGGGCAAAATGTAGATATCCAATTCCTAACACCATTTGTGTTGAAATTGTCAATCTTACTCAAATGCACATTTTAGTTCAAAATCTATAAAACATACTAAATGGTTTGAACTTGTCCTTTACAAGTGCCATTTTAGGTCAAAGTATCATTAAATAAGACAATCCATTTTATGGGCCAGCTAACTTTGATCAAATCATTTCGAGTCAAAATGGCCATTTCGACATTTAGTGCTCCAGATCACTCTTTTCATCTAATTTATTAGTACACATCATGTACCTTTGTTATTTGTTGTTGGCAACATCCTAAATGGCAATATGGTTCCAATGCATCTAGCGTCACCTTCTAATTCTTCCTGAGTCAAAGTATAACTCAATAATATGACTTTCTGACCATTTTGATTAGTTGAGGATCAATTTTTAAATAATTGCACAAATGTTGATTAACCTTGCTTAAGACTAATTAATCCAAATCAAGGGCTTAAGTGGATTTTTCATGAGAGTTGTTGAATATTTTTTTTTGAAAATTGATTCTTATTATTTGCATCACCTAGTGACCTCATCTATGGGGTGGCATCCATCAAGTCATAAGTGCATAAAATATCAATATTATGGATCACCCATGCCTAGTTAATGCCTCCCATACCTCTTCAATGCCCCTTCTTCCAAGGTCATCTTGAGGATAATTATAGATTTAATTCTAAATATTAGGATTATCCTCAACCACACATCTTAATCTCAAGATGGATGGTTGAGGTTGATCCTGACTAATCTCCAAAATCTATAAATAATGAGGCCATAGACATCATTTCTAAGCTATTTTGGTGCAAAGTTATTATGCTCAAATATCTTCAAAGCTTGAACATTGCAAAGTTATAATGCTAAATTGTTTCTACAAAGCTTCATTGATAGGCTAGTTTAGTGATTCCACATCAAGAGCCTAAGTTTTATGGAGTGTTCTTGAGGCATTGGACGAGCTTACCACCATTGTTGACAAAGACAAGGATGCTTGATCAAGGAAGAACATGTTTTTGAGTCACATGGGTATGGTGAATCTATTTGGGAAGGTAATATGGTGTTGCTTTCTTTTATTTATTTCTTGCTATCAATTGTAATTCTCATTAAAATAGATAGGCTTGGTTAGTTAGTTCTTTATGCATGTTTCTTTGTTTATGGACTAATGCTTGACTAACTTGCTTTGTAATCCTCTCTACAAGTTATAATGCTTCAAATACTTCTAATAAAAATTTGAAATTATATTGTCATCCACATAAAAAGACTTATGATGCAATTTTTTTTGATTACACTGCTTATAATGCTCATGCTTTGGTTAAAATTGTTAAATATATTTAAATGTTGAAAATTTCATCCATATAAATCTTGTGATAAATCCACGTATGACACTTTGCATTGTTAGAAAA
Source organism: Torreya grandis (assembly GCA_037957365.1). Classification (NCBI taxonomy): domain Eukaryota; kingdom Viridiplantae; phylum Streptophyta; class Pinopsida; order Cupressales; family Taxaceae; genus Torreya; species Torreya grandis. The sequence goes on along the minus strand of JARHVA010000702.1, from coordinate 2,924,303 downwards.
TAATTAAATCTCTTACCTCTAAGGTTAACACTATTTGGATTCTTAAAGAAAATGAATCTTCTAAAGACTTTGTTAGCGACACATCTTCTTTGTGTTCATTTTGATAAACTCAATATCTTTTTTCATTCTTTATTTTTTATTGCACAAAATATATGATTTGATTATGTTGACTAACTTCTTTTCGTGCAGATACTTTATGATGGAAGTTGTCTTTGTTCATATTTGTCTTTGTTGTACATCTATTATTATTATAACATGTATGTAGATTGCATTTTTTAACATCATGGTTACTTAACTTGTTTGTTTTGCAGGGGTGTGGATCATTACTCCTTGTTGGTCTTTGTTCCATTACAAAGTGATCACATTGTTCGAATAAGATTCTTAGAGATCTTTGTTGATCACACTTTTATCTTTGTAACTTTTGGTGGCACTTTCTTTTCTTTCTAAATTTTGTAATTCCTCTTGAAAGAAGTTTTTATTAAAGAATATTCTGTAATTTCAACTCCCTTCTTTGTTTGTAAAAGTTTTTTTCGATTTTTGTAATCCCAAATTTAAGTTTAAGGAATGTTAGAGAATTAATCTTAATTTGGATTCTTCTTATAAATTTTTAAGTTTATCCTAAGTTTTATGTGTGTTTATTTATTGTATTTATAAATGCACTTTATTTTACCCTTTTGAGGTTACTTGTTATATTTGCAGTTACTTGCATGTAACTCTTCTCTTCCTACATGTCACATAGAAAATCCTCACTTGTAAGAGGATTAGGGACACATGTCACACATGTTGGATCTTTCACTTGTAACTCTTTTTCACTCTTAACTCTTTATAAGAGCTTTCCCCTTCCCTTCTTTTACACTAAATACTACATTCTCGCAACTCTCTTGTTTTTCCAGTCTTGCTCTTGCATCTTTGTGTTGTTGTTTGATCTAAAGTCATTCTCTCTTTTTTATATAGCTTATTCATACTATTAAACTTGGAGTTCATTGTTTACAAGTTTTTTAATAAATTGTGGGGTTTTTCTCCATATGACAGTTTCCCACTTGTCATATTTGTCTCAATTTTATGATTTTTGCTCATTTCAAAGTAACAATTTTTCTTAATTTTTATTATTTATTCAACATTTATTCAATTCTTGACAAATATTCTAATATTTAGAGTACTAAATTTTTTTAGATTAGTTTGATATTTGTCACTAAACATTGTATTCAAAAATGTATATGCAAGACTAAGCACGTGTTTAAAGGCATTTGGTTTCGCATGGACAATATACCCAACTCCAAGTTAAATCATGTGTGAAAAAACAACCCATGTGCATAAAAAATGAAAAAATGTTACAGGTTTATATATTGGAGTTTTTTTTAAGTGTACAAAATCTTGTGTCCACACCATGTCTTCTTTATTTTTATATCTATGCCCCCACACACATCAAAGGAGGACAAAACGTAAACATCTAAAAATGGTACCTAGACATTAGTTTTTATTTAATCTCCTCTCTGCATACCCTCCAATGGATATTAAATTAAAGGTGGACCTATTTTGAGAACTACACCCAAATATAAATACATAAGGGGTAATCATATAAATAAATAAAAGTAATTAATCCCAAACACTATTGTCAAGCAATTTGCCTTATATTTAATTCCCTCCCCCATTATGGGAATTTGAAAAATGGTAGGAAAATAACAAAAATTTGTAGTTAAATTTCATGATTGTGTTTGTAGGATTTTTTGAGTCAAGGTTGCTCAAGACGGACCCATTAATTTGGTCCCATCTCTTTCAATTTGTGATAGTTAATTTTGCCATTTTTAATGCCAATAAAGGCTTTTTTAAAAATAAAAAATTCAATCGAATTATATTAAAAAATAGTATGTATAAAAGCTAATCATACAAAAAAGTGAGTGGAAGAATTCACACTCCAAGAGTCACATCTACAAGTGCTGAGAGATTACAACTCGATAAATTTTGAAAAAACTTTTCAACCAAAAAGGTGACAAAGCCAAAGAGCTATAAAATAGAACCACAAAACATAGTCCATTTTAAGGATAAGGAACAATGATAAAAGATGTAGGAAGAGATGGTGGACCATTGGGCTTGTCAACCCATCCTTCCCAGTGCCCAAAGCCGATTGGTTGTAACATTGAGTACAAAACCAAAGCCAATTGGTTGTAGCATTAGGTACAAAACCCCAATCATATTGTTCCTTATCTTTATCTTTATATTCAACATTGTTTGCCCTGTTAGGAGAAATAACAAGGGCCAAGTGTGGGAACTTCCCTTGCAGTGGTGCAAACCACCCAAAATGGCCAACACCACCCACTCTGCAATACTCACTAGTACCTATGTTGCCACTATCCCAACCACTACCACTATCACTTCCATGGTTATGAGCTTGAGGTCCCAAAGATGAAAATGTCTCTAAAGAGAATAGTTGTGGCATCGATTGAGGGACAAATTCTTTCCTTGTGACTCATGTCTATACTCCCATCGGGATGACCGACGATGGGTAGACTTCAGAGGGACTCTCTGCTAACAACACATGGGGCATTTCCCCAATAATCAAGCAAGGTTGGAGATGGGTGAGCTCCAAATGCATTTTTCAGCTTGAATTTAAATTTGTAGGATAACATTTGATAACACATTAATCTTGTTAGTAGTGGAAAAAAAACACTTCAACATAGCTTGGTTAAAAGTAGCATCATTTTTGCTCTTCCATAATTGAAAGAGATCAACTCAAAAAATATGCTAAATTTGTGAAAATTTTATAAAAATCATGGTTGGGTCCCCTAAAAGCACCATCTTCCAGGTAAACATCTCAAAAAGAAGGATTGGAAGAGGGTGTGAATAAATTGTCAAGCAAGCAAATTGATCAAGCTTAGAAAACTATAAAACATGTTTAAGGACTTTGGATGTTTGCACACAGAGCAAACCAAGTGATCCATACCAATTTGCGCCAAACAAGAGCCAATAGGGAGGCCTTGGTGGGGAATACACCATAAAAAGTGTGCTTATTTTAGCTCAATGATAGTTGTCCACACACAATCAAATCTTCGACTCCAAACTTTTTCGATGTAATTGAATCTCCATTTGGAATTGAGAGTTTCCATAGAAAAAGACTTTGAAGAGAGAAGTTGATAAGCTAATTAGGATCTATACCAGTGGAAGGGGTTCTCAACATGCCACTTCCAATCAATCCACCCCCATGGAGGGAGTTTGCATGCCAATCTTGTGGAAATTGATATTAGGTTTGAGATCACTTTGATTCCCTTTTTGAAACGTTGAAAATTTTTAACTTAGGGCATAAGGTTGGAGGGGACTTCATGATACGTAAGAACTCAAGACCACCACAGGGATTTAGAGTTAAAAAGATGGCCCAGACCGAAACCCATAGCCATCCCAAATCAAATGTTTTTTAAAAATCTCCCATGCTTTCAAATACTCTTAGCCACATGTTTTTTAAAAATCTCCCATGCTTTCAAATACTCTTAGCCACAAAGGTACCCACAATGGTGATAGGGATTGACCAAGCAACAAAGTTTGAAGATTTAAACCCTTCCAAGTTCCTTTGCCCATGGGGCTAACCTGAGTGATGTGATTCCTAAGAAGAATTTTCCAGATTTTATTACCATCCAAAGCATGGCCTTGAATTTGGATATCTAAAAGACCAAACTCTCCCTTGGACTTTGGCTTGTAGCAGATGTCCCAAGCCACTTGATGGAATGTTCAACTTCCTTTAGAGTTTGCCCACAAAAAGTCCTTCTAATGCTTTTCTAATTTAGCATAGACAACATTAGAGGGACTCTAACAAGAGTAGTAAACATGAGTGGAAGCAAGAACCATATAGCATATTTTAAATTTTCCTACTAAGGAAAGTGGTTTGGATATATGAAATAAAAAATCCACCCTTGGAACCACATATTGCCATAGGGCAGATGGAGAGGCTTGAAAGGCAAAAGAGATGCCCAAAAATTGAAATTGCTCTCTAGGTTGAATCTAGTTTCACTTATACTGAAACAACCAAGTAGGGAAGGGGGAGGACTGATTGTAACATTGGGGTTTTTTCCATTGAATGGAAGAAGTTTTTTCCATTGAATGGAAGAACCAAAAGCCAAACAAAACACGCCAAGTCATTCCATGGCATTGGATATGGATTGCTCCACTTCAACAAACGTGAGGAAGGAATCATCAACAAAGTGCCCATTAACCATTTGAGAGTGGGCGCTGGGAAGATATATACCTATAACCAAACCTCTAGTATAGCAATTAGCCAACAAGTAGTTGAAACCTTCAACAACTAGCACATAAAAAGAATGAACAAGCAGGCAACCTTGATCGATAAAGTGGAAGAGGCAAAACAGGTCTAATTGAACCCCATTAATGGTACTGCAGGGGCCTGCATCTTGAAAAAACATTTGAACTATGCTAACAAACCTAGGGCCAAACCCTAAAACTTGACCCAAAATAAAATGGCATTCAATTTGGTTAGAATTTCTCAAAATTAATCTTGATGAACAAAGTTTTTTGGTAAAACCATTGGGCCCATTCTATTTCCTCCCAAACAACAATGATGTTGTCCAAGATGTATCTATTGTGTATGAACCATGTTTGCTCAAAGGCGAATAATGAGGGGAAGAAGATATCTAACTTGAAGATTAATTACTTTAGATATGATCTTATAAAAAATATTAATCAGAGTAATAGGATTCCCACTGCTAACTGGTTATGAGCTCCAAATAGCTTAACTTGTGAATGAATTTAATATTACCTTGGTTAATAAGCTTGGCAAGGGAATGGGTTTTCAAGATAGACTTTGTGCAAATCTAGTTTCACAAAATCCCAAAAAGTCTGATAAAATTCAAAGGGAATATAAAATTCAAAGGGAATCCATTAATAGTTGGAGCCTTGTTGACAACAATCTACACGACCATCACATGAAGATCTTCAATTACTAGAATTCTATCACATGGCACTCGTTGAGCTTAATTAATTTGCAAAGAACCACACGAAGGCATTTGTTAAAAACATGGTCTTGTTCCAATGTTAACAGTTGGGCCCAAACATACCATGATAATGACCCACAAAGGCTTTTAGATTATTAAAAAGATGTTTTAGCCGAGAGCCAACATCTCAAATGGCTTTCACACATTTCGTTATTTGTTTGGAATGGAGGAGAGCAAAAAATTACTTCGAAGCTCCATCTTGATGTTTAACAAGTGAATGGAAGCATGAACTTACGCTTCCCAAGCTTCACAATGTTCTTCAACTTTAAAGCTTATGCCACAACAAGGTAACTTGTTTTTGTAATTCTTCATTGAAGAAAGAGAGAGCTCTAACTCTTGTGAAAGGCCATGTGGATTCTATTTCGAAACACAACTACTTATCAACCATAAATACGAAGAAAGGTTGCAATTTTATTGATGGCATTATCCCACCACTCAACCCAATTAGAAATTCAAGCAGATGGAGGAGCAAGATTCCATGCTTTGATAATGAAATCCTAGGTTCCAAAGTGATGAAGGTGGTTGGTATTGAGACAAATTTGAGATTTGACAATCTTAGCTTGAGTTCGACCCATTCAATCTCAAAGTTATGGATAGGTGGTTTGAAAATAACACATCATGAATCACTGCCAAGGCAGATAAAATTATTGGCAAGATAGAAAAAGATTTGTTCAATAATATGAGCACGTTCTAAACAGTTCACCACCTTTTCAAAGGCTTGGCAAAAGTAAGACCATGTGAACCAAGGTGAGGTGGCAAAAAGGCAACATTGGTGGCTAGGATCAAAGACACCAAACTTATTGCACATATAAAACCCCCAAATGAGGAAAACCCTCTCCTTGTCTTCTAGCAATCCGATAAAGTAGTCATCATGTATCCAATCGACATCCAATGAGTGATCTCCACTAACGACCAAATTAAATGGTCTCAAATCTTTCCAAAACTAGCTGAATAACGTAGAGCTTGTGGAGAGCTTTCCAAGGTTTTTTTAATGGAGTCAAATAAACATCAGATGCAAAAGTTACAACGTGCTGAAATTTTGGGCAAACAAGGAAAAAATAAGCACAAGGACATCATTAAATGATGTCAACCAACCACCATTTGCCACATGGACCTATCACAACCTACGAAATGGACAACTATAATCTTGACATGTGGACCAATCAAATGGTGACACATGGCAATGAGAAAGTAAATGGGTTTTGCTTAACCTCTAGTTTTCAACAAGTGTAATTGAACAAATGTCATGCCTTCAAGCCGCCACATGTAGCCTTAACCAACCACCAAGTGTCCAAAGCACAACTACAACATGGCATCCTCCAAAGTAGGTCGAGTTCCAAAGGGATACTTGGTCTATTGACCACTTCACAAGGTTCAATGTATTCCATTTAAAGTCTATGTTGGTTGTATTTCCCATATATGTGGGATCAAATTCTTTAAGAAATGCGTTTAAAGAAAGTCAAAACACAAGGCTTTTTCAAAGCCTTGTCAGAATGCAATGTGGAAGTGGAGATTTGAACCCCTCACCTCACACAACCTATTATTAGCCCTTACCAACTAAACTATGCCTTAATTTAAAAAATGTGTTACATGGGAATTGAACCCACGACCTCTGATCTTTATTAAAAAAGCCTTGGCTATTGGACCAAGCATATGTTTTGATAAACAAAAGCCAAGAGATTGTATTTTTTTTTTTGTGATATTCGGGCTAAAGTTACCAAAACAAAGCATAGGCAAGGTGTTTGAAAGGGGGTTTGAACACTAGATGCCATGGATGATGGTGTAAGGACCAATCCATTGAATCATACACCTTTGAAATATATAAAAATGGGATCAATGTATTTGAAAGACAAGTTGAAAAGTTTTTTAAAGTTTTAAAGGCTTGAAGCTTGAAAAGTTTAAAAACAAAGTTTGTCCTTTGTCAAGAAAGAATAAAGGAAAAACAACAAATTGTATGCCGGAGTAGTCATTGAAGGCCCAAAAACCGTTACATAGACCTCCAAGAAGACAACAAAGACTTATATGCAAATCAAGAGTCTTGTCTTGAGAGAGAATTAATATAAAAGAGAGCATCACATAATTCTAATTGATCAATTTGTACGTTCAAATCCACATTTAATGAACTCCATTATCAACCTGGTTTGCATTGTTATGTCTTGTATCTTCTATTTGTTGTTGTTAATCAATTTTAAATCTGATTTTTAAATATTTAAATCAATTTACATGTTAAATTACGAAAAATTGAGGAAGTTGTCAAAAAAAAATACAAGCTGCCATTTTCGAATCAACGAGTCACCCAACCAACACCAAAAAGCCAATATTTCAACCACATAATTAGAGTTGTAAATATTGACAATGCCAAAAAAAGACCATAAAAGTCAAAAAGAGTCGACACCACTCAATAAGTGGGGTCCAATCGCCAAAAAATGATATTAGGCCAAAAATATGGAAAAATTATTATCACCCCCACAACCATTCTCATGCACAAACCTCTGCCTAGCCAAATCGTTTCGACGATAAAAGGAGAGAAAAGCTTAACTTCTTGAAAGCAAACAATTTGCATGTTAACAAACCACTACCACATATCCATTACGAAGTCATGTCAATAACCCAAGCCAATGAGTACACTACCATCTCTATCCAAGTAGAGATTTCATTAGAATAGTGGTTACCTTTCACTAAATCACTCAAGTGAAAGATTTGCCACTTTTCTTGCACATAATGACCATTTTAAGACGATATAAATGTGCTACGCACGAAGGTATAAATATTTACAATCAAACACAAGTTGGTCTACTACTTCTAGTTGTTTTGCCTCATGAGCAAGTTGCAATGGTCAAGACACCATTAGAGTCAAAGAAAAACAATGCTGCCTATGGGGTGCAAACAATAGGAGACATTGTCATTCATTAGGTAACAAAAGATAGTTGCTTTGTGACAACCATAGAATCCCCTATGGGTTTGTACACAACAGCGTGGGCCTTGTGTATACCCTATCCCGATGCAAAGACCCTAACATGAATTTATTTCAATGTAATGTGTTCCTAACAAGAGTTTCAAAGCTACAAATGAATGCTCTAATTAATGTTTGATTTTCTCTAAATACTCAATAGATTAAGCAAGCAACAAGCCCCTAATATGAATTTCAAAGCTACAAATGAATGCTCTAAACATGAATAAAATAAAGTAAAATCATAATATAAGTAAAAATGCTTTCATATAAATTTGTCATTCCTTTTGAATGTATTTTCATGATATAGGTAAAAATACGTTCATATAGATTGTCATTCTTTCTGTATACCACCTTGAAAACTTGAGATTTTACGAAAGAGGCTTTAGCATTGGAATTTTGCATTTGGATAATTTTTATAATTGATCAACTAATCTATATTAGCATTGGACTTAAAGGTATTTTGATAATTGACCCAATAAGAATCTATATTATAATGGAATTTAAGGCAACTTATATTGACATTGAAATTTGTTATATGATGCAAAAGATGTATAATGTTTTTAATACCGAGTTCTTCAGATCACAGTTTCAAGATTTAACATGAAAGTATGTATCTATTGTTTACCCCTGTTTTATTGGAAGATTTAAAGAGTCTTCAGCATTTCACAGAAACCAGCCAATGAAAATCCATTACGTCCATCATCTATTAAGCAATCGTAGTACCAGGGTAAACGACTGAATTTTTTTTTCCTGCAGAACCCAATATACTAGTTCCTGACTTTTTCAATTGACTAAAATCTTATAGCTCATCTAATGATGTCCGGAACCGAGGACAGACAAATAAAGTGTCTTAACTAAGTGACGGACAGCCTTCAACCATAACTTTCAGACACTCTTATAAGCCACTAATGGTTTAAACACACGGTAAAAACCCACAAATTAATAATCTAAGTAGCAACCATTTTAACATAATAATTGTTTTAACAGGTGCCTTATCTTACCATGACATATCATCTATTTCTAATGTTGCAATCATCACATCACATATTTACTTCTTTTCTTGTGATGATGACTTTCACATTATAATTTTAAACAGTTAATTTCCTTTGATGCTGATTCGTCATGGCCATAACACGTGCCCAAGTGACACCGAAAAGTGAGGCATCAAGCAAATCTGTTTTGAAACATTGCCCCAATAATGTGGGACATGGGGCGCCATCAATCTTGTATCAGGGGCAACTCCATCTTAAATATTTCAACTAAAAGACCTGTGACAAGTAAAACAACACTGCATCTTGCATACCTGTTAAGGCCTCAACTTTGGTCGGCTGATCTCGTGCAGAACTAGAAGAAGTTGGCCATAAGATTTACCCAGGTTGACCCTTTAAAGCTTATATAACCCTCAAGCTATTCCTCTTGTGTACTCCTCCCCCGCTTCACAAGTCGGAACTCCAAAACTGCAACTTTCCTTTGTATCCTCCAATTTACCTCTTTGTACAAGGTAGATTATAATTTTAAACAGTTAATTTCCTTTGATGCTGATTCGTCATGGCCATAACACGTGCCCAAGTGACACCGAAAAGTGAGGCATCAAGCAAATCTGTTTTGAAACATAGCCCCAATAATGTGGGACATGGGGCGCCATCAATCTTGTATCAGGGGCAACTCCATCTTAAATATTTCAACTAAAAGACCTGTGACAAGTAAAACAACACTGCATCTTGCATACCTGTTAAGGCCTCAACTTTGGTCGGCTGATCTCGTGCAGAACTAGAAGAAGTTGGCCATAAGATTTACCCAGGTTGATCCTTTAAAGCTTATATAACCCTCAAGCTATTCCTCTTGTGTACTCCTCCCCCGCTTCACAAGTCGGAACTCCAAAACTGCAACTTTCCTTTGTATCCTCCAATTTACCTCTTTGTACAAGGTAGATTCAACAATTTTTTATACTCTACCCACACCTTGTTCCTAACCTATTCCCAAACAGAAATACATACTCTCCATTGAAGTTAACCTGGTACTAATTGAGGTGAGCCCTAAGAGAGGAAACCCATACATAACATATGCTTGTTAGACCCCAAAAACTATGTTGGGATTTACTATTTCATCCACCTTCAGCAGTTTCAAACATTTTCATTTGGGTGGAAGAATAATGGGATCCACTTCTTGTAATGATTTCAAACATTCTCAATTGAGCAGACACATAATGGAGGCCACTCGTGTAATGATTGCATTGGTCTGCGCATCTGCATGTTCCTGTGCCCAAGTGCCTTTTTCTGGTTGCTAGAATTCTGGCCCACAACTTTCTTAGCTCAAAATTGTGGGCAGGGCTTTATCCTAAAAGAGACAATTTCTGACACCTAATGGGGGCCACTACTTGTAATGATTTCAAAAATTCTCAATTAAGCAGACACAACAGAGGTCACTACATGTAATGATTTCAAACATTCTCAATTGAGTGGGACACGTAATAGAGGCCACTGCATGTAATAATTACATTGGTCAGCACATGATCCTCTGCCCAAGTTCCTTTCCCACATTTGGTCACCTAAAACTGCTACCTCAAATTGCACATGATCCTGTGCCCAAGTGCCTATCGGCATTCAGTCACCTCAAATTACTACAATTTTCCGGTTGCTAAAATTTTCTGGCCCACATCTTTCTTCGCTTCAAATTGTGGGCGGGGATTTTATTCTATAACAGACGAAAATGGTAAATACATATTAGAGCTTTTGTAACAGAGCAGATGGTCCAATCGGAGGAAACATGATAAAGAGCTGAATAGGCAAAAAGGCAGTGTGCAAGTCATAAGGTCGTCCCCACTAAATGGAAGTTTTAACATTTAAAAAAAAAATGAAGCAATAACATAATTTCATTAACATTTTCTAATCATCTACTTTTACATACATTAAAAACTATATCGTTTATTATCATTTATTTTCACTAAGATTACAAACCAAAATGAGAATGAAACTGGTGTATCCAAAAAAACACACTTGAATGATGTACAGACCATCTGGAAAAAAACCTGAAAAATAAAAAATCTGATAAGTATGTAACTCTAAAGAAAAAACTTGTGAATAGACACTGCCAAAATCAAAATCAGTTTGAAACTGGTCAGTAGACACTGCCTAAGCTAAAAACAGGTCGAACTGGCCAATAAACCCTCCAAAGAATAGACCCTGCCAACACAAAAAACAGGTGAAAATACTGGATTGACACTCCAAAAAAACACATGAAAAATATAGACTTTGTTTATGTAACTTGAATGGAGAAACAAAGTAGATATGCCCCTTCCAAAAATGCATGAAATAAAAAGAATCTTAGATACAATTAACAAATACTAGCATACTATTCTAAAATTATTTTCATCAGAAATTTAATATTCTATCAGAATTAAAATTCCAATAAAAATCATTGTGGGATTAAAACATCATAGAGTTTGACATGAACAACTTATGTCCATAAGTCTTTATCATAATACCAGAACAACTTATGTCCATAAGTCTTTATCATAATACCAGATATAATTTAAGAACCACTAAAAAGTACTTACTTTCCCGAAAGCTTCTCCAACCTCTTAATTGATAAATCATGCTTCCAGTACTTAGTTTGCCAAAAGCTTCTCCAACATCTTCTTTGATAAAACATGTTTCTCTTCATCGACAACCTTATTCAAGGAAGGACCTAAAGTGCTTCTCATTGAAGATGGTTTCTCCAAAATAAATTTGTCAACGAAAAGAAACATACATTATCAAAGAAAAAAAACCCGTTTAAGCTCACAATTGATTAAAAAACTACTCCAATCAAACTCCAAAAAAAAAGAATACAAGAAACAACACAAGTGCATAAAAACGTCTACTCCAATCAAACTCCAAAATCAAAGAAAACAAAAAACAACATAAGTGCCTTAAAATCTATGCCAATCAAAGTCCAAAATCAAAGAAAACAAAAGACAAAACACGGGTGTGCACTTATTTTTTGACTAAAACAGGCAAAAGTGAGTTTGATGCAATAAGTGCTGCACATCCAAAACTTCCAAGCATCCATTACAAATAAATTTTTAAATGCAACACTTTAAATTTGTATCATTAAAGTATAATTCAGAAGAACAAAGAGAAAAGACTCATTGAATGAGAAAAATAAAACAGACGATAATGCTACTAGTTGTAAAAAAACATACAGCAGTAATCAAATGTGATGGGCTCAAAGGGTTTATGCATCAGCGTTATCATGACATCCACCATTTTACAATGGTGGAACTTCAGAAAAGAATGCCTTCATTTTTATAAAATGAAAGAATACAAGAAACAACACAAGTGCATAAAACGTTTACTCCAATCAAACTTCAAAATCAAAGAAAACAAAAGGCAAAACACGGGTGTGCACTTACTTTTTGACTAAAACAGGCAAAAGTGATTTTGATGCAGTAAGTGTTGCACATCCAAAACTTCCAAGCATCCATTGCAAATAAATCTTTTTAAATGCAACACTTTAATTTGTATCATTAAAGTATAATTCAGAAGAACAAAGGGAAAAGACTCGTTGAATGAGAAAAAATGCTACGAAAATGCTACTAGTTGTAGAAAACATAGAACAGTAATCAAATGGGATGGGCTCAAAGGGTTTATGCAGCACGGTTATCACAACATCCACCATTTTTATAATGGTTTCACCTCAGAAAAGAATGCCTTCACTTCCAAAAGTGAATTACAGAAGTTAAAAGTGCATTCAAGAAATCACAACATTTCCCTTACCATTATGATTCCGAACATACAATTAAAATGTTGCACCAAGCAAATAATTTGAACATCAAGCTTCAATAGACTTTAATAACCTATTTAAATCTTCATTAGCTAACCTTTCTCAATAACAAATTACAAACATAAAACTAAATATTTTTACCTTTAAGCAAATCAGATAAAAAATTCTATCAAAGTATCTCTCACAGAAGTCAAAACATCAGCGCCTAGAAATGAACCAAGATGCAAACATACCATCAACAGTCTGCATTGTCATGATAATGTCTACGGCTTAAACCTAATGTTTCATACCCAAAAGTAGAACCCATAATTACTCCAGAATTTTTATTTTGGCTAACTCGAATATCTTTATTGCTTTCTAAAACAAAGCCAAAAAAGAAAAAATCTAATCTAATTATGGTGCTGGTTGTGGGGTGAGAACAAATAATCAACAGTTGCAGAGTGAATATGACGGTTGAGGTCTCCGACATCCAAGGAATAATTGAACAGCATAAGGTCTCAACCCTGGCAAATGAGAAAGCAAAATAGAGGCCACTGCTAGTGTTTTGAGAAACAAGCTTGTCCATTCTCATTCCTGACCTCATTTTCCCCTAACCGCTGAAATCAGCTCTATATGTAAATTTGGATCTGTTCTTGTTGCCCAGCTAATGATATTTCATCAGCAGCCCACTCAGTATGGACACTTCTTACTATTGAGCTTGAACTTTACAGATTGTCATGGCAACAATGGGATCCAAACAAAACTTTAAAATAAACAGCCAAACTGAAATGAAAAGATGAATGCAAAACAAAAAAACAATAACAATCAAAAGATAATATAGCAAAATACTTGAAAGAAGACAAAGAAAATGAAAGCAAAACTGCAAGATGCAGTAAGGGTAGGATTGAAAGATAAAATTCTAACAATTCTGAAAAAATAAACATGTTTTTGTGGTTGTATGGTGTTGGGTTTAAGTTGGAAGACAAAAAATGAAGGCAAACCTGAGAGATGCAGTCAAAGGTAGGATCGAATCATTCTACTGGGAAAAACGTCACAGTTTCAACTCTCTCCCAAGCCAATACGGGCCAAATGGAGCATGGCTAAATTGGGTTCTCTAAGGTTTCCACTTCTTCTTCTGAGTATGTCCAGGAACAATGTAATGTGGGAAGCTTGTGAGAAACAGATATCAATTTGGGTCTAAAATAGTCTTACAAAAAATCTAACAATCAGAATGCATGTCAATATAAATCAAAGAACATATCACTTGTTCCAGGCAGAGTCTACATATTGTCCTGATGAAGTCCTAACAAATTTCATGGGTTGAGTTGTTACCTTCCTATCCAAAATGTAATAAAACCTTTAATTACTTTGTAAATTTTAGTTATGGTTAACTGGAATATATTTATTGATAATTTAAACTAACATGGTATTATAAACAATTTCTTATTGAATCTTAGGTAGAATCAACTAGGGCCGCATTACTCTATAAAATGTTAGCTGTGCAAATACTTTACCATTTTCTGTTTTTCATTAAGGTGTTTCTAACCTCCCATCACACCATTCCCCTCACCATCTCGAACCTAAAACTAAGATATTCCATCAAGCAAATAGCTAGATTAATAAAAAATGATTACCATAGCTTAAGCAAATAAATGGCAGGTATAATTTTATCCTAATAAAAGCATCCAATAGACTAGGCAAAGAATATTTGAACCTAGTAGAAGAAGCAAATGATATTTAATCCTTATACCAGAGGCAAAGAATATTTAAACCTAGTAGAAGAGGCAAATGATATTTAAACCTTATACCAGAGGCAAAGAATATTTAAACCTAGTAGAAGAGGCAAATGATATTTAAACCTTATACCAGAGGCAAAGAATATTTAAACCTAGTAGAAGAGGCAAATGATATTTAAACCTTATACCAGAGGCAAAGAATATTTAAACCTAATAGAAGCCAAGAATATTTAAATTTAATAGAAGAGGCTAAAAAATATTTAAACCTAATAAACCTAATAGAAGAGGCAATAAATATTTAAACCTAGAAGAGGCAATGAATATTTAAACCTAGTAGAAGAGGCAATGAATATTTAAACCTACTAGAAGAGGCAAAGAATATTTAAACCTACTAGAAGAGGCAAAGAATATATTTTAACCTACTAACATAGGCAAATAATCTTGACGAATCAAGCAGTGTATTAGATTTCTGATTCTGTAAAACCTACTAGAAGAGGCAAAGAATATTTAAACCTACTAGAAGAGGCAAAGAACATATTTTAACCTACTAGCATAGGCAAATAATCTTGACGAATCAAGCAGTGTATTAGATTTTGATCGTGTAGCCAAAGGCTCAGTGCCCAGTGTGTTTCAACACCCTTGCATTTGGGTGATTATAACAACATCTTGCATTTGAATAAATTATTTAATAAAAAAATAATTGATTGATGATTGTTTAATGGTCTCAGCAAGCTAGAAGTAATAATCCGCACAGACAATGTCTCGGATGGTACGGACAATTTCCTCATCATCGACCAGTATTAGCATCCATGGGCGCATGTACGCTAGAAGGCAGACACTCCATAAAAATGCATAGCAATGGCAATCAAATGCAATGCATGATTCAATTAGACCATTTGCATCTTTTGATGCTTCCATCAAATTCTTACAAAGTTTATGGCTTGCTCTTACTTTCTACTCGTGACCCTACACAAGAAGTTAAGCCTAAAGCTAAATTTCCTACCCATGAATATCTGCTATTTCTATTTTGGTTAACTGGAAATCATTATTGCTTTCCAAAACAAAACAATTTGCTTTAAAACAAAAAGGGCAATAAATTTGTTCGTTGGAGGAGACAAAAAGATTAACAGGTTAGACGGGGCAAAGGCATAGGGGTTAGAGGCTCAGACATCCAAAGAAGAATTGACGCGCACAAGCTGCCAAGCCTGGCGAAGGCGAAACCTCTGAGGCGGGTACTGCGAATGCTCTTAAGAAACAACCTGAACTCATTGTTCCCCTAGCCACTAAAACTAGATATATTTAACTTTACATCTGTTAATGTTGACCAGTTAGTGATATTTTATTGGCATGCAAGGGCAGAGAGTGCGGACAATTCAAACTGTTGGGCCCTACAAATCGTCACTGCAACACTTTCATACAAAAAATGAAAACAACCAAATCGAAATGAAAAGATGAATGCAAAGCGAAAACATGAACTATCGAATCAACAATAAAAGAAGGAAATACCTCAAACAGAGAAGGCAAAACGCACTCAAAAATCACTCCATCTACAACAGAACAGGAAAACGCAGTTTAACATTATCTCGATAACAACTGCTCGTTTCTTAATATTGTGACGAAACCCTAACGGGCAAAACGCACTCAAAAATCACTCCATCTACAACAGAACAGGAAAACGCAGTTTAACATTATCTCGATAACAACTGCTCGTTTCTTAATATTGTGACGAAACCCTAACGCTAGAATCCTCCGAACCCTAACGCTAGAATCCTTCGAAGCCTAACCCTGGTACCGTCACCAGGCATACTTCACTTCCGAGAGGGCATGTGGTTACCAATGTCACGATTTAAAAAAATAAATAAATCGAATATGCTGCATAATTTTAAAACATAACGAAATCAAAATATCGAGAGAGAAAGATAATGGAGAAGTTTGAGGTGGTCTTTAATTAAATTATAGTGTATTTTATTAGAAATTACTTTAATTATATTAGAAATTATTTGAGTTAATTTGGAATATTTAAAAGGTGAAGTTGTAAGTTAATAGAAGAAAGTTGGATATTAAGATTTGCAAAGTTTGCATATTATTTAAATCTTTAAAATAATTAAAAAATAATATTATCATAATTATTTCGTGATAAAATTTAGTAGTGTTAGAATAAAAATAATTAAATTATAAATTATCATTAATATATTCAAGTTACAATATTTATAATATCTATAATAATAATATGAATTGCTTTAACATCAAATAGATATAATGTCTTTGCATAGCACACCATGTCAAATGTAACAATGATAACATCTATCTCTCATGATTATCTCAGTGTCAGTTTCACTGTTGATGTCAATGCAAACATAAAATATGTATCACCGACTTTTTAATTAACAAGGGGGCACAAGAAGGGGTGCAATTAACACTGGAATGATAAGGTAGTTGATTTTGGATATGCACCATAAGAACAAGCAACGTGTCATGAGGAGGAGTGGAAAATGCAAGTTTAATCGAGAGGAGTTACTCATTATGATGGTGGTGGAAATCCAGGGGGAGTTGCAACAACATAAGCAATGCCAATGGAAACTACACACAATGACATAAAAAATAGTAGGAATTGTGGGCAAAGCAATGGTGGTGGATGTAATGCTTTGGGGAGTGGTGCATTTAAAACACGAATGTGTGTTATAAGATGCCACAAGGCAAATGGAGGATGGGAGAAATAATAATTTATAGTAAAAGTTGTATATAAATTTATAATATAAATATTATAATGCTTTTAAAATTTGAGAAGGTAAGAATATTTGTCACAAAACATTCCATTTTACTAGCTATAATATATGTTTACTATTGAATATATCTAGAACCTTGAAACATTTTTTTTAAATTAATTACAATATATTATATTTTTATAAAATTTAAAAATAATAAAATACAATATATTGTTTAAATTTATTTTTTTAAAAATCAAATCAAAACTTTTAATTGTATAACTTAAACTAAAAGTATTTCATTGTATCATTAAAAAAAATTAATGATATTAATGCTCACTAGAAAAATGATTAAAGCCACAAATTTGTGACATTATAAATCTAAATTATTCTTATAAATAAAATGTGGATGGTATAAGTTTTTTTTTTTCTAACAATGATAGTGAAGGGTGCAGATTTTATTTTTTTGAAGGATAGCATTAATTTGGGATATTATAAAATATTTATAAATTATTTTTATGATTTTTTTTTAGAGGAGTGAATGGATTAAATATAATCTATTGTTATTGATGTCCATTTAATTAACAAAATTTTTATATCTATATTAATATTAATTTTAAACCATATCACTCTTAAATTAGAGAGCCATTGTATGTAGAAAGCCACAATTAACAGTTTGTGGCTTGCTTTCTTTTATTTATTTATTTATTATTATTATTATTTTTTTTTCCCTTTCTTTTCTTTCTATTATAGATATACCATGCAATTTTACATAATTAACTTTTTAAGCTTTCATGTAGACCATACCTGTGTTTTTAGGTAACAATGAATTTCGTGTCATATTAATATATTTTTATTTTATGTTTTATTATATATTATTTAGAATTTATTAAAACTTTAATTTTCATAATAAAGATAAATCATAATTTATAGAGGAGGATATTTATTAAAATTCTAACATTGAATTTTTTTGCAATTGGTATATCCAAAGTATTTAAGTTTTAGTTTATTTAATAATATTTTGTTATGTAGTAGTTGGACATTTAATTTGGTCACAAATCCTCACTTTTTTAAAAGTTTGAGTAAAATTGTATAAACGGTATTCATAAATATTTTATTTATTTTTAAATTTAAAATTATATAAACATAGAAGAAAAAGAAAATATGTTTTAAATTTCATATAATAATGAAAAAAATATGACATTTTTTAAACAAGAGATTGATTTAGAAATAAATGTATTATATATAAATAAATTAAAAATAAGTGTATTATATATTTTTATATATAAATAGATTATAAAAAATAAATGACAAATAAAATTATAATGTAATTTTTTTTTAAAAATATGATTCAATTCACCATTTTAGGGTTGTAATTTTAAAAAGAAATATGTTGCATATCTTTTAAAAATTATAATATATAGCCTCATGTTTCGTAAAAGAAAGACATTGTTAGAGGCTAAAATACATGTCATTGCGAAAAGCAGCATGTCCAGTTTGAAAAAATAATATCCTACGGCACTATATTAGGTGATGGACTACATGATTGTGAGAGAGGGTCAAAATATTTTAAAACAAGAACCAAAACAAGTTTTTCCCCTCTATAAATTGCTTTTAACCTTCTTAACTTTTAAAAGTGTTGTCCTTTTTACCTTCTCAAGTAAAAGAAGATTCACGAGCACCTTGTTGACACGCCACTGTCCAAGTGTATTGCTAAGAAAGTATGATGAAGACAACAGAACTACCAATGGTTGGCAATTGTCATTTTGACAGCCATCATGACTTCCAAATAGATCGTGTAGTCCCAAAAAAGATGATAGACAATTTCAAGAATAGCGTAAAAAGGCCACTTCCATGTAGAAAGGTCAAGTTTGGATAATGTATGGCCAACATGTAGTTTCATATAGAGAATATGCTAACCCAAAATTAAAATTTGGCTTCACTGAGGAACTACCAAATATTCCAGGCCATGTGTTGCCAACGAGACCTAGTGATTGACATTGACCACTTATTATTAAGAATTTTTTTGTTAGGGTGTGGAGCTAAAAGCTTCATCTAGTTGCAAATAGAAGGAGGATGCTGAGTATGCAGTCGCCGGCGTCGACAGGCCAAAACTAACATCGATCAGGAGACGCAGAAGGGAAACCGGCATCGGTAGGAGATCGGCCGGCATCGGTCACCTCCAGGAAGGCAGGGACCGACGTCGGTCACATTTGGCGGTCCGAACTGCTGTTGACGAATAGTCAGTTAAGTGAACGCGGAGTTTGCATGTTAAAGACCAGTTCAAGTCTTTGAGCCGCTTGTCTAATTAGTGTATGCATGAGATCTATATAATAGACTCATGGGTTGTATTGTTAAGTGTTGAACTTGTAGAAGAGTTATGTAGAGCTTGCAGAGTTCTTCCCATGGTGGAATCAAGTAGGATTCCCCATGTATGTAAGATCAAGTTTGATATGCAGGGTGTTGCAGGATCATGGTGGAGATCTACATGTGATAAGTAAGATCAGGTTGGTCTGCAGGGATGTGTGTATGCGAGGGTCAAATAGAGATCGGTGGGGAAGCAGGATCCAAGGTGATAGCAATACATTAGCAGGGTCATGGTGAGATCTACTTGGAGCATCGATTCGTACTCGATTGTACAGATGTACAATGAGGTGAACAACTTGTGTTAGCTGTGTGTTGTGACCTATGAGAGAAGATTACTCTGGAAGGAAGATTACTTGGAGCCCTTAAGGAGGAAGCCTCACAGAGGTGGAAGAAGAGTGTGATCTCTTTATTGTAATTTTCTTTGTAATGAGTTGAATACAATTGTGTGTTGCCTCTCATATTCTGTGTGTTTTCTCATTGATAGTTATTTGTTATTCTGGTTATTTCTGCATGTTTAAGTTGCTTATACAATGGTAATCATGTGTGCTCTTAAATCTGACAAGTTGTGTCAGAGCTTTGGGGAACTTCGGTCCTATCAAATGGTATCAGAGCCAGGTTAGACGTTCTCAAAGCGAGTTTGACTAACAGATGGCCCAGATCTATTAAGTGTTGTTGATTACAGGTTACTCACAGGGGTTGCTGTTTGAGTGGGAGTATAGCAATGGCAGAAGAAGGTACGCTGAGAATGAAGAAAGTCAGGCACAGGATTAACACCACAAGGAGTGTGGTGGGTTGTCTTCAAGTGGGAGCTTGAAGAGGAATACAAGCCAGGATGCAGATTAGACAGAGTATTGGTTTAGGTACAGGTGCAACTCTTTATCTCCAAGTGGGAGATTGTTAGGGTGTGGAGCTAAAAGCTTCATCTAGTTGCAAATAGAAGGAGGATGCTGAGTATGCAGTCACCGGCGTCGACAAGCCAAAACTGACATTGATCAGGAGACACAGAAGGGAAACCAACATCGGTAGGAGATCAGTCGGCGTCGGTCACCTCCAGGAAGGCAGGGACCAACGTCGGTCACCTGTGGCAGTCTGAACTGCTGTTGACGAATAGTCAGTTAAGTGAACGCGGAATTTGCATGTTAAAGACCAGTTCGAGTCTTTGAGCCGCTTGTCTAATTAGTGTATGCATGAGATCTATATAATAGACTCATGGGTTGTATTGTTAAGTGTTGAACTTGTAGAAGAGCTATGTAGAGCTTGCAGAGTTCTTCCCATGGTGGAATCAAGTAGGATTCCCCATGTATGTAAGATCAAGTTTGATATGCAGGGTGTTGCAGGATCATGGTGGAGATCTACATGTGATAAGTAAGATCAGGTTGGTCTGCAGGGATGTGTGTATGCGAGGGTCAAATAGAGATCGGCGGGGAAGCAGGATCCAAGGTGACAGCAATACATCAACAGGGTCATGGTGAGATCTACTTGGAGTACCGGTTTGTACTCGATTGTACAGATGTACAATGAGGTGAACAACAGCTTGTGTTAGTTGTGTGTTGTGACCTATGAGAGAAGATTACTCTGGAAGGAAGATTACTTAGAGCCCTTGAGGAGGAAGCCTCACAGAGGTGGAAGAAGAGTGTGATCTCTTTATTGTAATTTCCTTTGTAATGAGTTGAATACAATTGTGTGTTGCCTCTCATATTCTGTGTGTTTTCTCATTGATAGTTATTTGTTCTTCTGGTTATTTCCACATGTTTAAGTTGCTTATACAATGGTAATCATGTGTGCTCTTAAATCTGACAAGTTGTGTCAGAGCTTTGGGGAACTTCGGTCCTATCAATTTTCCACCAGAAGTGGACGTTGAATGTGTTAATATAAAAATTATTGGTGCGACAAAAGAGGTAACTAGCTAGCTTGGTCATTTCCAATCTTCCCATGCGGATGGAGGATTAGTAGTGATCTTATGAAGGACTTCAAGAGGGATAAGTGGAATGAGAAAAACATAAATCCACTTGAGAGTGGTAGGGAGCTCCAATATATGGTGTAGCTAATTTTAGGGGAGCCAACTACAAGTCCCTAGGTCCCACATATCCTTAACTAAAATAATGCATATGTATGTAAAGGAACTGGGTCTAAATTTAGGCTAGACAATAAGAGGAAGGTCATTAACTTGTATAAACCAATACCACCATAATTTAGAGTTGGGGATACTCAATCCATGTCGAAGGGACTAATGGTGCCACTACAAAAGAGGACAAGCTGCCCAATTACATTTAAAAGTTAGAGAACATGAAATATTAAAACACCAAGAATTGAGAATCTTATCCTCCAAATGAGTGGAGTTTGTTGGGTGAATATTTTGTCGGCCAGCTAACTAGTGACAAAATGGGTATATCAACCACAGCATAGAGAGATTTACACTACGAAAAGTGTGGGTTTACCAGATCTAGATGAGGTAAATCTCTCCTCTCATCAAGGGGAGGTTCCCTATGAATATCTATACGCTGGATATATATATAATTAAGCAAAAAATAACACATGGGGTGGTATAACAACATCCACCTCTCTTTTTTCAAAGGTGATGTATAAGAAACAAGAAAGAGAAATCCTGGTTGTGGGCCAATAACATTCCTCTTCTTTCAGGAATGGTATCCAGCGTAGAGCAAAAAATCACCTGAAGTAACAAAGTTCACAAGAAAACTTACGTGAGCACAAAGACTTTCGTAGCCTCCTTCACCGATCTTGGAACAAGCGTAACTATAGAGTGAAACGAAGCACAAAGTCTTCACCTAAAACTATAAAAGATAACAGAATCACAAAGATAAAAGTAACTCAAAGTCTCTCTTCCACCCTTTAGAAATGCCCTCAGATAATATAAACACACCCACTTTGCTTATTAAATCAGACAAACAAGAGATTATCAAGAAAGAGGACATAAGAATTGTTTCTTAAATAACACAGATAATTTCAACACAAAGTCTGAAATAAACCTACTTCTCATTCATTTAACAAAATATGATTTACAAGTTTGAGCATAAAGTCTCAAAAAATGTTTCAATTTCGACAGAGTTTTTGCTCTCTATTATCCTAAATATATTTACAAAAGAGGTCTCCACTATATATAGGTAGAAACCTTCAAAAATTAGAAAATATTAAAATACAAAAATATCCTAGTCAAAGATGACTCATATTTGACTTTGAGATATTTTTTTAGATTTTTTACATGTAATTACATGTTACAAAATTGCATGCACTTTTTCATGACAAAAGTGCATGAGAAGAAGAAGAAGAGAGAAGGAATGTATGGGCGGCAAAAATTGCCGCCCTTGCTTATTGGAGAAGTTCCTATGCATAGGCGACAAAAATTATTGCCTGTGCACGTTAGGGAGAAAGTGTCGGCAGCAAAAATTGCCGCCGATGCATGTTGAAGAAGAACGTGCAAGGGTGGCAAAAATTGCCGCTCTTGCACTTGGATGAGAGGAAACGGTGATGCATGGGCGACAAAAATTGCCGCTCCTGCATAAAAGAGACCAAAAGATGCAAGGGCAGAAAAAAATGCCGCTCTTGCATGTTGGGTGCAAACACTTGTCATGTTCTGCTGTCTTTTTCCATTAGGCACTTTTTCGCAGGCTTTTCTCTTCAGTCGGGCTTTTCCTTTGCTTTCTGCTCTTGTCTTTTCCAACTTTGTCTCTTCCTGCTGTGATTTGAGCTATCAGGCTATCTTTCCAGCCAGTCGCTTGGTTCTTCTTTTAAGTTATGCACTCTATTTGAATTTCCACAGATTTTCTTTTACTTTAAAATTTGACGTCTGAGGGGCCGTCAATGGTTGCCAACTGCTTAAACAAAGCGGATGAACCAAACGTTGAACCTGTTGCTGATGCTTGCCGATGGAAATTTTTGTTTAAACCAAAGAGATGAACCAATTCTGAAAATAACCAATTGTTAGAAGCTTGTTCTTTTGACTGATCTCGCCTGCAGAAGCTTTTTAACCTGTTGAACCTGCTAACTTCAAGCATGTTGAGTCTGTAAAAACATATTTGTAGAGTCCGTAGTTTTCTCTAACCTTGAAAGAGTTCATAGATTTCAACCTGTAAAAGCCCATAGAACTTGACCTACTGAGTCCGTAGATTTTCAAGAAGCTTGAAAAATGAGGAATTTAAATGCCCAGGACAAATTTTGAAAAGGGAAGAGACAATTTTGATCTGTAGGTTGTCCTAAAAATAAGTGGCATTTTTCAAGGACAACAGCTGGCTCCAGTTGGGGAACTTCCTTCTATTGCAAAAATCGATTGAAGGGAGTAGAATCCAGAATCTCCAATGCCTTGAAGTGTGCCACTGGGCTATGGAGTAATGCTACCCAAAAAGAAAGGCTCCAAAAATGAAAATGAAATGAATAAAACAAAGCAAAAGACTATACAAATATACATATGTACAGGGGGACTCATCCGATACTTCAAGAATTGAAGTACTTCAGATGCTGCTCCCCAAGAGGCAGTGACAATAGCGTTTTATCCTGATAAACCAGCAAGAGGCCATTTTCTCTCCAGAATTGATGATGTGTGAATGGAACTCTCCACCAGAAAACCAATTTCCTGTGCCTTCCCTTTTGTTTTCTCCTCTTGCCCCATAGCAAGACTTGTATTTTAATTCAAAAACCATGAATCTTTGTTTTCTTGGAGAAGAGATCCTTTTCTTGATCATGACGCATAACAGCATGGTCAGCTACCATAATTGGTTGCTCTTTTGGTTTCATCTAGCACTTGATTTGATTGTCCTCATTTGACACTAGCCACTGATTGGCACCATCAGGCCCACTTGTCGTTGTTTCATCTGAACTAATTTTTTGGTTGGCATTCTCAAGGGCTTTAACAGGGTCTTCATGAACCTCTTCTGTGGTCAAAAAATAGTTACCCCTGCCTGAGGACTCAAACATAATTTGAGCCGTAGGGGCTGACGTTTGGGTGACCACGTACTTTGCCTCTCTCTCAGGAAGCAACCTCTGCATCACGTCTTTCATAGGGATTCTTGCCTAGGACAAGTCCATGCTCAATTCCCCTCTGACATCCTTGCAAAAGTTTTGTCCAAGCAGAATGCCATATGAAGCTAGGATGTCAGCTACCAGAACTGTCATCTTGATCTTCTTGTCAGAGAACACTACAAATGCAAATTGGGCATCTTTTATTTGACTGAGAAGTGGGAATTGCTTATTTTCTATAGAAAAACACCTCCCAAAAGTTTTAGTCAATGTGAGACCAAGAGATTCTTCCACTTTAGCAGGCATGATGTTGTCAGATGCACCAGAATCGATGATGCAGTTGCTCAGTGTGTGACCATTTATAAATAGAGAAACATAGAAAGGATCTACTTTCCCAGAGGCAGCAGGGGGAGAAATGACAAGGTTATTCTGGGTGGATACATTCTTTGGGAGATCATGAGTTACTCTCAGAATTTCTTGTCTTGTAGGGACGGCTGTACCTTTCACACATTCCACCAACCTGTCTAACTGTTCAGGATGGGCTTGTAGAAATTCAAATTCAAACATTTGAATTTTAGTCTTTTTGACATGCTCAATTATGTCAAATGTCTGAATTGGACTAGGGACAGAGGATGGGAGTTCACTCTTTTAGTTTTTGGGATAGGGAGGGCTAGTTTGCAAAGTTGAAGTAGAGGGTGCAGAGATGCTTGGGGTACGTACTTTTTCAATAGTCATTGGGTCCTTTGGTTGGAAGGGCACAATGGTTCCCCACTTGGCAATTGAAATTGCTAGCCGAGGTTACTCCTCTATCTTTTCTTTATCAGCTTGTCGGGTTGACTGATTCTAAGACTATGTGAATATAGCATATGATCCCTCAGCTGTATTCCCCTCGCTTTTGGGTTCATCTTGATAATTTAGGTAACTAATGACGAAGTCACCAGCTAATTCTTCTTCCTACTCTTCAAAGAGATTAGCATCATCTTGTTGGTCTAACTCAGGTTGGAGCGAATAGTCATTTTCAGCCTCTAGGTAACCGACCGCTGAATTGGCAGGTGTTGCTTCAATGGCCAATTTCCCTGGAGGGGGAGGTAGGCAATTTGATTGCCCTTAATTCTAGGTAGCATTACCTTGATATTGCTGATTTTGGAATATTCTCTTGGGTATATCCTGATAGGTAGGGGCAGACGTACCTTGGGCTATTTGCCTCTTCAAAGCTATCAGTTCATTTGTCAAATTTTGCACCATAGGATCTATAGTGCCTGTAGAAGAGCTTTCAGTGGATGAAGAAAATCTATTTTTACTAGGGTCTTTTCTGATCTTACCTACCAAGATAAGATTATCTTCAATCTCATTAGCCAAATTTTGAGCCAAGTCTAGATCCATAGGGCCAGCTCACCTCAATAGGAAACTTACTTCAGAAAGCTATGAGTTGATAAAAAAGCACTTGAGATTCTCTGGTATGGGCTGAGCCACCATTGAAATCCAGTTCCTTAACTTGTTGAATTTAGCTATGAAATCCCTTATGGGTTCCTGGGGTTCTTTTTTATCTGTGTTAGCTGTGCTAATAAAGCATGTGCATCTTTGACAAGTTTAAACTTAGCTTTGAGCGTGTCCCAGTCAGTCACTGACCCGGCTTGCAGGTGGTAGAACCAATCCATGACAGCGCCTTGCAGAGTTTCCACAAAAAGTCTCACTACTACATCTTTAAATTCCACATCGATTACGCCACATGCTATAGAGAAAGCGGCGATATGCTCGTCGAGATGAACCTTTCCATCACCAAAAAACTTAGGAATTTTTTTCCTAAAACTATGAGGTAGTTCATGCAAGGGTGGAGTCAAATTAAGAGGACCAAAAGAATTGCCCCACAGACCTTGAGCCATTATGATAGGATGATTAAATGGTGGGATAACAAACCTTAGTTGGGTGTTTATAGGTAGGGCACTATTAACAGCAGGAAAAGAAGCTCTACCTTGCGTTGGTGACCTAATAAGGTCAGGAGGAAGACTCCTAGATCATTGGAGGAAAGGTGGTGGAGAAAATAGATCAAAATTGCTCTACTATGCCAACTCAAACATAAGGTCAAAAACACCCTTGTCTCTCTGGCTTCTTGTGTAGCATGGAGTTGCCAGATTTCTAATGAAAAAGGGGCTAAAACTGCTTCAAGTTGAAGTTTGAGCCTTCAAAATGCATGTTCGTATTCTCCAGCAGAGTCGCCAAAAACTGTTGGGTGAATATTTTGTCGGCCAGCTAACTGGTGACAAAATGGGTATATCAACCACAACATAGGGAGATTTACACCACAAAAAGTGTGGGTTTACCAGATCTAGACAAGGTAAATCTCTCCTCTCATCAAGGGGAGGTTCCCTATGAATATTTATATGCTGGATATATATATATATATATATATATATAATTAAGCAAAAAATAACACATGGGGTGGTATAACAACATCCACCTCTCTTTTTTCAAAGGTGATGTACAAGAAACAAGAAAGAAATTCTAGTCGTGGGCCAATAACATTCCTCTTCTTTCAGAAATGGTATCCAGCGTAGAGCAGAAAATCCCCTGAAGCAACAAAGTTCACAAGAAAACTTATGTAAGCACAAAGACTTTCGTAGCCTCCTTCATTGATCTTGAAACAAGCCTAACCGTAGAGTGAAACAAAGCACAAAGTCTTCGCCTGAAACTACAAAAGATAACAGAATCACAAAGATAAAAGTAGCTCAAAGTCTCTCTTCTACCTTTTAGAAATGCCCTCAAATAATATAAACACACTTACTTTGCTTATTAAATCAGACAAACAAGAGATTATTAGGAAAAAGGACATAAGAACTGTTTCTTAAATAACACAGATAATTTCAACACAAAGTCTGAAATAAACCTGCTTCTCATTCATTTAACAAAATATGATTTACAAGTTTGAGCACAAAGTCTCAAAAAGTGTTTCAATTTCGGTAGAGTTTTTGCTCTCTATTATCCCAGATATATTTACAAAAGAGGTCTCCACTATATATAGGTAGAAACCTTCAAAAATTAGAAAATATTAAAATACAAAAATATCCTAGTCAAAGATGACTCATCTTTGACTTTGAGATATTTTTCCAAATTTTTTACATGTAATTACATGTTACAAAATTGCATGCACTTTTTCATGACAAAAGTGCATGAGAAGAAGAAGAAGAGAAAAGGAATGTATGGGCGGCAAAAATTGCCGCCCTTGCATATTGGAGAAGTTCTTGTGCATAGGCGGCAAAAATTGTCACCTGTGCACGTTAAGGAGAAAGTGTCAGTGGTAAAAATTGCCGTCGACGCATGTTGAATAAGAACATGCAAGGGTGGCAAAAATCACCGCTCTTGCACCTGGATAAGAGGAAACAGTGATGCATGGGCGGCAAAAATTGTCTCCTACATAGAAGAGACCAAAAGATGCAAGGGCGACAAAAAATGCTGCTCTTTCATGTCGAGTGCAAACACTTGTCACGTTCTACTTTCTTTTTCCATTGGGCACTTTTTCACAGGCTTTTCTCTTCAGTCGAGCTTTTCCTTTGCTTTCTGCTTTTGTTTTTTCTAGCTTTGTCTCTTCCTGCTGTGATTTGAGCTATCGGGCTATCTTTCCAACCAGTCGCTTGGTTCTTTTAAGTTCTGCACTCTATTTGAATTTCCACAGATTTTTCTTTACTTTAAAATCTGACGTCTGAGGGGTCGTCAATGGTCTCTAGCTGCTTAAACAAAGCAGATGAACCAAACGTTGAACCTGCTGCTGATGCTTGTCGATGGAAATTTTTGTTTAAACCAAAGCGATGAACCAATTCCAAAAATAACCAATTGTTAGAAGCTTGTTCTTTTGACTGATCTCACCTGTAGAAGCTTTTTAACCTGTTAAACTTGCTAACTTCAAGCATGTTGAGTCCGCAGAAACATATCTGCAGAGTTTGTAGTTTTCTCTAACCTTGAAAGAGTCCGTAGATTTCAACCTGTAAAAGCCCATAGAACTTAACTTGCTGAGTTTGTAGATTTTCAAGAAGCCTGAAAAATGAGGAATTTAAATGCTCAGGACAAATTTTGAAAAGGGAAGAGACAATTTTGATCTATAGGTTGTCCCAAAAATGAGTGGCATTTTTCGGGGACAACAGAGTCCTAGGAATATTTATGAGTGGCAAGTCTAACACATTCATCAACTACGATCTTTCATGGTTCAGAACTTTTAGTAGCTCTTGCAAACCATTTGCTAATAAGACACTTCCCTTGATCTAAAGGGCCAATAATACCAAGACCACCATTGGATTTAGGTTGAGTACAAAGATCCCAAGATATAATAGCCATATTTTTTTACCAGAGCTCTTGATCCAAAGTAAGTTACAGACCCCCAAAATTAGTTTGTAGTAATTTTATTTAGATGGGAACCAACAAGATGAGTAATAAGCATGGATAGCCAAAAATATACGATTAATAACAATCAGTTTGCTTACTTATGAGATATTTACAAGACTAGTTTTCCACCTTTCACTTAATTTCATTGAGTACCCACTCCCATGTGTCATGGGGCAAGAGGTAGATACCAAAGGGAGTACCTAGGTAGTAATTAGTTTTCCCATGGAGGATGATGCCAAGTAGGTTTAGGAGCACATTCAATAAGCATGACTTCAATTTTATAAAAATACAACTTAGACCCAAATATGTCAGAATAAATATCAATAATTATTTGGGCATTAACAATCTCATGTTCAAAAGTTTACAAGAAGAGCATGGAATCATCCAAAAAATAAGAGTTAAGAGCATGGATACCCTGTGGGAGGGAAATTCCTTTCAGATCACATTGATGGTGGGCTCATTAAAGTATCAACATCTACAACATAAATAAAGGTAGTAAGAAGGCAGCCTTGGTGAATAGAATGTTAGAGGTCAAAGGATGTTATGAAGCTACCATTAACCATGACCTGAGATTTCACCTCCATGAAGGGCATTTAAATTCACTTCTTGAATTGAGGACCAAAACCTAACCACTCAAGCATTTGGAGAGAGAAATGCAACTAATTCCAATTGTGGGCTTTATCAAAGTCAAGTTTGAACAATAATGCATCTTGATTTGAGCCCATATGATGATGAGATTATCATGGATATATCCACCTTTGAGGAACATGGTATGTTTAAGATGAATAATATCCTAAGCAATATGTCTAAGCTTCAAGGCAATAAGCTTGCCAATAAGTATGTATGACACATTAAGTTGAGTAATGGGATGTCAACCATTGACTATGCTTCTATTTCATTTTTAGAATTTGAATTGAAATAAATCAAATAAATATATCTAAACTATTGAAATTGAAATACAAGAAATATACAGATCTAAAAGTAAGACATATAATTTACAAAATTGAAAGTGATAAAAAATAGGTAAATTTGCGCAAGATATGTAAACCTCCCTCAAATAGATTTTATGATGACTGTGTAGGCTAACTATGAGTGAAATCTGCTTGAGAAGACCTAAAAATTGTGTCTCAATTGAAAACACAATTTTAAACTATGCTTGTAAAAGGCCACACTAGGAGGAAAAAGATGCACTACGACCTTGTTTGTTGAATACGACCATGTCTTGGTTAACTTTGTGACTGATTTCTCAATTTAGGTTTGTGCTCTTGTATGTGAGGGTTTATTGTCTGACTATGTGTGTTGATTTGTTATACAAAAGACTTGAAAAATACAATCCCTAGCTCCTGCATAATAAACTAAATAAAAATTAAATGTCAAAAGGGGAGTAGGGATAGGATAATAATTAAGCTATCCTAAAAAAATTTCACATAATATAAGTGTTTCCTGCATAGTCTAAAAGGGCCTTAAGTTTGATGTAGTTATCCCACTTAGGGTGATTATGTGAATCTTGTTGAGTTGTGGAGCTAAAAGCTTCACCAAATGAGCGAGTGCAGAAGTTGCTAGTTTTACACAGTCGTTGGCGTCGGTCAGGAGCGATCGACGTCGGTCAGGAGTCGACTAAGAGATGTCGACGTCGGTTATAGATCGGCCAACATCGGTCATGTGCAGACAGGGAGGGACCGACGTCGGTCACCTGTGCATCTAGAATGTCTATTTTCGTGGATAGAACAAAATGTTTACATGATAGGTTTGTGTTAGTCTTAAGTCCACATCTCTATCTTTAGTAGGACTATTTTGAGCCCTTGATTAGGAGGTACATCTGATGGTTGATATTGCATTGCTCATGATCCCTAATTCTATATAATAGGGATAATTCTTCATAGCTTATTGTAGGTGTAAGATAGAACAATACAAATTTGTATATGTGAATCAATCCAAGTGTTGGAGTTGATTGTAATTGAGAGAGAAAACTCTTGAGGGAAAGAGAACTGTACATCTGAGAGAGGTGTGGAAGAAAAGAGGTTTCTTCAATTGTATTTCCTTCTGGAAGAGTTTAATACAAGTTTTCAAGGTGGTTTCTTGTATCTCTTATTCTTTGCTATTTCTGATTCTAGTTACTTATCATTCTGGTTTAATTCCACATTTAGTTGCTTGCAAATAGTAATCAAGTTTGTTGGTTGATCTCCAACAAAGTGGTATCAGAGCTTAGGTTCACTAACATGTGGTTCAGATCTGTTTAGTGTGTGTTGATTACAGGTTACTCACAGAGGTTTTTGTTTGAGTGGGAGAAGCAATGGCAGAAGAAAATAAATTGAGAATGGAGAAGTTTAATGGCAAGAATTACTAATTATGGAGAATGCAGATAGAGGATTATCTGTATCAGAAAGATCTATACTTACTGTTAGGTGGGGCTGCCAAGAAGCCCACAGACATGGAAGATGAAGAATGAGAAGTTCTTGATAGAAAGGCTCTTGGATCTATAAGATTGAGTCTGGCATCTACTGTGATATCTAATTTATCACAGGCAAAGTCAATGGTAGAGTTAATGACTACTTTAGCAAATTTATATGAAAAACCCTTAGCTTTTAATAAGGTATATCTTATGAAGCAGTTATTTAATTTGCAAATGTAGGAAGGTGGATATGTATCTAATCATCTAAATGATTTCCATGGAATTGTAAATCAATTAAATTCAGTCAAAATAGTGTTTGATGATGAAATTAAGGCTCTGTTAATCTGATGCTCATTACCTGAAAGCTGGCATAGCTTGGTAATGACAGTTAGTAATACTGCATCTGCTTCAAATATTTTAAAAGTAGATGATGTTGTTAGTGTAATCTTGAATGAAGAAATTCACAGGAAAAGCACAGAGGAAACATCAGGGAACACTTTAAGTTTTGAGAGCAGGGGAAGGCAAAAAGAGAAGGTTATTGCCTTGTCTACTACAGAGGCAGAATACATTGCAGCCACAGAGGCTAGCAAAGAGATGATATGGATGACACGGTTCATGGAAGAGCTAGGAAAGGAGCAAGAGAGTTGCAGATTATACAGTGATAGTCAGAGTGCAATTCATTTGGCTAAGAATTCAACCTTTCATTCAAGAACCAAACATATACAGCTTAGGTACCACTTCATTAGACAGGTATTGGAGGATGGTGAGTTGAAGCTGGAGAAGATCCATACAGATAAGAACCCTGATGATATGTTAACTAAGCTGGTAACAAAGGAGAAGTTGAATCTTTATTCAACTTTTGTTGGTCTTCATGATTAAGTTTGAAGATGGAGAAGCTAGAAGATGTTGTTGTACAGGTACTGGTGCAGTTGTTTATCTCCAAGTGGGAGATTGTTGAGTTGTGGAGCTAAAAGCTTCACCAAATGAGTGAGTTTAGAAGTTACTGGATTTACACAGTCACCGACGTCGGTCAGGAGTGACCGACGTCAATCAGTAGTCGACTAGGAGATGCCAGCGTCAGTTATATATCGGTTGATGTCGGTCACAAGTAGATAGGCAGGGACCGACGTCGGTCACCTATGCGTCCAGAAAGTCTATTTTCATGGATAGAATAGAATGTTTGCATGATAGGATTAAATGTTAGTCTTAAGTCCACATCTCTATCTTTAGTAGGACTGTTTTGAGCCCTTGATTAGGAGGTGCATCTGATGGTTGATATTGCATTGCTCATGATCCCTAATTCTATATAATAGGGATAATTCTTCATAGCTTATTGTAAGGTGTAAGATAAACAATACAAATTTGTATATGTGTATCAATCCAAGTGTTGGAGTTGATTGTAATTGAGAGAGAGAACTCTTGAGGGAAAGAGAGATGTACATCTGAGAGAGGTGTGGAAGAAAGAGGTTTCTTCAATTGTATTTATGATTAAATTTATGTGTCTATGTTTTCTCTCACTTTATTTTAGGGACAAAATGAAATGAAATTACTAGAGTAAATGTGAACATAAGTGTATATACAAACTTTATCTTTTAATGTAAAGCTTGATTGTGCAAGATGCCTTAATATTTTTTTTGAAATAATACATAATGAAATTAGTTACTGTCCATATTTAGAAATTGAAAATCTAAAATTCATAATTTGAAAAGAGAGTAAGGAAAGTATACCCCTGAAATAATATGTAGTCTAATTGCCCCGTGACTTGGAAATGGAGAAGTGCATTCCCCCTTGTTGAGGCATTTAGATAAATGTTGAATTTGTGATGAATTTAGAGTAATCAACTTTGAATTTGAAAACCAGTGAAAGCCTTTGAGTTAAAAAAATTGTATGCTCTAACTATCATTTCACTGTATAGAGTATTCTATAAAATAATTGAAGGGTGGAACCATAAAATTTAGCTCACTACTTTGCAACTGAAAGAAGGAATGAAACTACCAAATGTGGCTCATTACACAGAAAAAGTGCAACCATAGATGTTGAGTGTCACTAGACTCTAACGTGACCTATTTACAACATGAAGACAAATCACACCACTAATCTATATTCTCTTTGTAACTTTGTAACTTTGAACTTGAAAAAATTAAAATTTCTATGTAGTAACTTGAACACGAATGATTATCATGCATCCTATACCATACTAAATTGATATTGAATGCCAATTGAACTTATAAATTTTGAAACTTGTAACTATTTGAAACCTATAAATTGTAATTATTTTTCACATGCCCATGCATATGCATCATGTATATGTGAATTTGTATTGAAATAATTATAGAAATTAGTGTAAATACCCTCATAAAATGAAAATGTTAAATCAAATTGTAATAAAAAAACTATATGTGATAAATTTGAAAAATTATTGCTCATGAAGTTTGAATTCTTAATACAAACCCATTGTGATGCCCCCTTTTGAGATGAGAGATGTAACATGTAAGTCATTTATTTAGAAAAAACATATGTGAAAGATATAATCATGTATTATCACTTTGAATGTTTGAATTGGATTATGTCATAGTATTGAGTAGAACATTGAATTATATATGAACATGTGTTAGATAAATATAACATTGAAGCACATAAGTATCATGTACATGATATGTATCATGGTACAAGAGGAAAAATAGAAACAATGAACATACATGATATGGATCTGGCACCATAATAACGAGTAATGAACATACATGCAATGTCATACAATGCCACATAAGTTGTATATAATGTAACACATAAGGCGTAGAGGCCACACATAAGGAGCATGTGAATGACACATAAACATGCAAGGCCAAGGGCCACACACAAATGGCATGATGATATCATATAAGCAATAACTTGTATACATTGCACACACAAGGCCAAGGGTCACCCAAAATAAGCAAACAAGTTCTAACTTATCATGTAGTAAAGTAAGAATGTAAAAGAAACATAGAGGAAATAAGATTAATTTACATCCATTAGATGTATCCATGACATTTTTAGCAAATAACATATTTATGTAACATAATGTAAATTATGAGTGGATTTTAAAAAGTTTGTATCATATATAAATTGACATGGTAGAGCGGTTATGGATAGATAAAACATGTTGAAATGTTCATGGAGAATGAAGAGATTCCCCTAACTTAGAAAGGTTGTTGGGTAACAAGGGAATCTCATCATCAAAAAAACATGTGAATGTATGCCCTTTATCATACTTACATACCTTGTAAAAAGCATTATGTATTGAAAATTGAAATATGCTATCTACTTGACATGAAATAAATAACACATGCAAAGGAGTAAGCTATCGACAATTGAAAATGCTTGTAGATTATGATTTTGAATTTGTGAAAATATTTTATTCTTTTTGAATTTTTGAAATTTTTAAATTTTTTTGAACTTTTGAAGTATTTGAATATTTGAAAAAATTGAATTTAAAAAACTTTTAAAAGGTGTTAGGAAACAAGGTTTTGAAAATTAGTGGGGAGGGATTCAAACAATCTGCAACAAAGCATTAAAGCATAGTATGATAAGAAGGAAGGCAAGCCATGTAATCCCAATGTATATGTAAAATGATTTATATCAATGTAGATAAGGATGCTTATCCCATCCTAATTTCTCTCTAAGCTAGATAACTTGTTTAATCTATGGATTATTATGGTTGACTAGTTGATTAACTAATATTTGATTAGACTTGATGACATATATTGATTATGAGACAATTATGTTGCTTAATTTACATGATTAGATGCTATTAGTTAGCAATACTTTTATGTTCATTATATTGTGATCATGTTTGATTATTTATAGCATTATTTTATGGATATATTGATGTTTTGGGCTAACTACTTTCATTGGCATGAAGTGAATGCAGGGAAATTTTTTCCTTCAGATCATGATGGAGGGAGAGTATCATTGGAGAGGGTAGTTAGATGGAGATGTTGAGGGTCGACAGAGAACATATTTGAAAGCCCTTGCACACACCACTTAGTATATCATGTTTCGTAATTGTTTGATATAGATTAATGTAACATGTTTTATGTATTTTTCCTTTAGATAATTTTTAATATGCTTTCTAGTAAAATCTTAATTGTTGATTATGATCATGTTGATTGTTTGAGTGATTTCACTATTTTTGTGATCTTAAGTAGCTCATCTTGTTTAGCTAAACAAAAAAATTTATTTGTGTTTACTTATATCATTGCCTTATTATGTTTAATTGAATAATAAAACATTATGATGCTGTGACAGATTCCATAATCATTATTTTAGTCTATAAAAATTATATAATAAAAATTAAAGATTATTATAATTATAATTATATTATAATATCGAAAGATAATAACATTGTTTTAAAAAGAAATTGTATTTTGATTAACTATTTATTTTAAGTATTTATATCTATATAAATAAATGGATATATTTGTAGATTAGAAATCTAAGAGAGATTAGTCAATTGTTAGTGAATAAATCAAAAATAAATTGAAGACATAACTTCTCAAGTCTAATCTCTAGGTTGAGCTATATGATTAACAAGCCTTAAATGCACAATAGAAGATAAAAATAATGCTTATACCTCCTTACAAGATTTTATTGAAAATTGATTTGTAGATATTGAACTCAGATTGTGATATAAAAGTCTTTGGAAATGCTAGTTCCTTGTGGGAAGCATCTCTCCTTGTTTACCTTGTTTGTTGGCTTTGGCGTGGCATGAAAGATTAATGAAAATGTTTAAGAAATTGAAGCTCCTAGAATGATTCCTGCATAGAAAGTCTATAATAAAGAAGCTTTTTTAAATTGGAAAAAGAAACTCTAACTTATAGACTTTTGAAATGAATGTGAACCATCCATCTTGAGATGAGAATTAAGGGATGAGAATAAAAGATAATTTTTAATTCAAAATGAGAATCTTGACTTAAAAATTAGAGTGGATAACATGTGGGACTCAAAAATGAATATAAAATTTATTTGAGAGGAAGACATAATATAAAATTAGTAAGTGGAATTGAGTGAAATATGAGGTGGATTATTAAATTGGAAAGATGAGAAAGATAATATTATGAAATTTTAATGATAGGGGATAGGCAGGGCCTAGAACATCTTTGAAATTTAGAAAGGGAAATAGAATGGAATATAACCTCATGAGACAAGGATAATTAGATTTTTGGATTTATAGAAATTATGAATATTCAAAATCCATGGAATTTATTATTAAGGAAGGATTAGTTAATTTATTTAGATTAATTAACTTAATAAAGATGTGAATAGTAAATCATGAATAGTGATGATGAATTAAAATTAAAGAAAAATAGGGATGATTAGAGATTGATTAAAATCAACTCAAAGTGTCCTGTTTTAAGTGTCTACAATATTAACATTAATTATTAAATGATTTTAGAAATCATTATAACTATTATATATATATATAGTTATAATGATTTCTAAAATCGTTTAATAATTAATTATGGATAGCATTTAACGTAAACTCTAAGTTTTGTTATGCATAGTTGCATTGCCAAAGTTATATGATTTCATTGTATTAGTCGTTGCATGGGGGAATATATTGGATATCGACTAGTTAAAGTCTTACATGAAATATAGGGATTATTGACTTATGTGATTGGGATGGTTGATGATGGATTGATCATTGCCATGTAGATTTGATAAAGGAATAGAATATGATAAATTAGGGATTTATAGAGAAGCACCATGAATGATTAGATAACTAATCACTCATTGAATTTAGTTA
Organism: Torreya grandis; assembly: GCA_037957365.1. Classification (NCBI taxonomy): domain Eukaryota; kingdom Viridiplantae; phylum Streptophyta; class Pinopsida; order Cupressales; family Taxaceae; genus Torreya; species Torreya grandis. Next base: position 2,887,280 of record JARHVA010000702.1, on the reverse strand, counting down.
AGTAATGTTTGAGAGGAGATTATGGGGCATACTGTGTTTTGCATGGAAGTGGAATGTGAGCTATTTGGGCATGCAAAGTTGGAACAATGATTATCAACCATTAATGATGGAATAGTGGAAAAAAATAAAGGATGGAAAATAAATAAAAGAGGAGAGTGGGGATATGAAGGGACACATGACACAGAGGATGAATCACAATAATTTTGGTGGAGAAGGCAGAAGGTGAAGAAGAGGTGAACAATTGCAAAGAAGTAATTTTGCTCAACTATCTTGGAAATTCATACATGCACTAGGTTGGTATTGCAATTCAATTTCTTAATGCAACAATGAATGAATTTTTCTCTGAATGTTATGGTTACTAGTTTTCTTTAGTTAATTCATTAGAAAAACTAGGTTGTTTGTGGAGCACTGTGGTAGGCTCAGCCTCCACAAAAATCCACATTCAACCAGGGTAAATTGGGAAATGGGATAGAGATGACCTTGGTTATTGTTGGGTTTTTAAATGCTCTACACATCTCTAGCTATTTGGAAATATTTGTTCATTATATTAAGATTACCCTGATGAGTATTTAAATAATATGGTCTATAATAATTAATTTGAGCCAGATTATTATATATGCATTTAAGGTATATAAAAATATAGAATGGAATAAGTTAACCTATATATGCATTTGACTATTAAATCAAAATAAACTTTTAGATTTAAGATATGGGTTTTCAAGGTTTTTGATGTATATACATAAATATATAAATGAGTATATATTCAATTAAAATTTGATTAAATATATACGTACGTACGTACGTATGTACCTATATATTTAATCAAATTTTAATCAAATATATACTCATTTATATATTTATGTATATACATCAAAAACCTTGAAAACCCATATCTTAAATCTAAAAGTTTATTTTGATTTAATAGTCAAATGCATATATAGGTTAACTTATTCCATTCTATAACACACACACACACACACAAAATATATATATATATATATATATATATATATATATATATATATATATATATATATATATATATATATATATATGCTTGTATGCTGAACTATCCGATTTCATTAAATGACTATATGTATATATATTTTTATATATACAAAATTGTATTTAACTTGTAGATTTCATTAAATGATTTTATATATATATATATATATATATATATATATATATAATTTAATAGTTTAACATTGTTATATATATATATATATATATATAAAACAATGTTAAACTATTAAATTGTATGATGTGATAGTGTGTTGTTAAATTGTTAAACTGTATGATGTGATTGTGTGTGTGTGTGTAATGTTACTATCACATCATACAATTTAATAATTTAATATATACATACAATCATTTAATGAAATCTGTAAGTTAAATAAAATTATATATATATATATATATATATATATGTTAAACTGTATGATGTGATAGTGTGTGTATATATAATGTGATAATATACACACACTATCACATTATACACACACACACACACACACACACACTATATATATATATATATATATATATATATATATATATATATATATACAATGTGATATAATATATATACATATACACACACACACATATACATAGTGTATATATATAATGTGATAGAGAGAGTGTGTGTGTGTGTGTGTGTGTGTATATATATATATATATAAATATTAAACTGTTAAATTGTATGATGTGATAGTGTGTGTGTGTATATATACTATTACATTATATATATACACTATCATATTATATATATATATATATATATATATATATATATATATATATATATATATATAAAATATACAATATACAATGTTATAGTGTATATATATACTATCACATTATATATACACTATATATACAATGTGATAGTGTGTGTGTGTGTATATATATAATGTGATAGTGTATATACACTATCATATTATATTATAACCCACACTATCACATATATAGTTTAACAGTTTAATATTGTTATATATATATATATATATTAAATTGTTAAATTGTATGATGTGATAATATGTGTGTGTGTGTGTGTGTGTGTGTGTGTGTGTGTGTGTGTGTGTGTGTATTCGACAGTCAAATTTATATATGACTATGTGTTATACATTTTAAAATGAAGTTGTTGTGTGGGCTGGGCATAAATTTATGTTATAATCCTTAAGCTAGATGGTGAAATCTTGTATTATACATATTGGATTATAATACAGAATTGGGATGTTTTATGGGTAGTCACTTGTGCAATCCGAATATGGATATATGAGTAATATGATTATAGGATTGCTATTTGGGTTTATAAAAATATGAAAATTGGTGGAATGATAAGGATTTATGGCTAAGTTAAGTTCTTTGCTCATATACAAATGGGACTATGTAGATGAACTATGAATATATAATGCATAGTCCATAAAGGGACTGGGTATATAGTTTCCTACAGGTTCATTTGTATAACATTATTATTACTTGGATTTGAGTTGAGTTTGTCTTAGTTGGCTAAATCTAAGATATTATCATAGATACCTAAGTAGGTATTTGACTGTGTGTTAATTGTTGCTTTGTTAAAACTCAAATAGGGTAAAGGCGATCATGTTTAGTTATATTTGCACTTCTGAATTTCATACAATAGGCAAAGCATGAATGATTTTTTTGATTTAAAATAATTTGAATATGTTGGAATATAAATGAGAACTAAATTTGAATTATAAAAACTTTGTGTATCTATTTATCATGGGAAATAGAGTTTCTGTAGTATAATAAAAAAATTATGGGGCCTTGTTTATAAATTGACCGTATAATTGTATGTATGGATTTGATGTTGTTATATGTGGAATATGAAAAATTAATATCCAGGTTTATAATATTATTTCATGGAGAAATAATATTATAAGTTGCTTAATAGATAAAGCAATTGACAGTCTAGATATTCATAACCCGAATGGTGTGTTATATTGAGGACTATTTTTGTATTCTATTTATTATTTATAATAAACTAGACTCTTGGATTTTATTCACTTCATTTGATGGATTAAATGAATGTTTATGATAGTTCTATAATTAACGTATTTTTGATTACCTAAAATGAAATATTAAAAATGAATCTTTTGGTTTTTATATTATTATTTATTGTATCAAATCTTGTATGTATGACCTTAATTAAATAGTGGATGGATTCCACTGACTTAATTAGCATCATCAATGAAAGATAAGGGGTAATTAAATCAATTGATGTATATGAATTTTACTGATCCTAGAGATCATTTATTATTGAAAACTTTGGTCAAAGTAATGTTTGATAAAAAATATCATTTCATATGTTGATATAGTTTTCATATTTGTACAATATCATATTAGAACATATTTATTTATGATACATATTATGTATTAGATATGTTTGACAAGTGTTTTAGTTTGTTAATTTGCATTCCCACACCATCATTATCCACCCATCCATGAAGGGAGGGCCATCCACTTGTTTGGAAGATAGTGCAGAGGATTTATGGTCCATGGTTGGTGTGGAAAAGTGCTCAGATGGTGCTCTCCCTCCCAGCTAGAGTACTATACTTGAGACTACACTTGACATTACATATTGATACATGAGTCATGGAGACTCAACTTAGACAAGCTTTGTATCATGTTTTACTATTTAAGATATTTTATGTATTGCTGAAAATAATAATATTTATGTATTGTACTTTTTACATCAGAGGTTGTACTATTATATCAACTATGACTGAATTTGTACTATATCATTTACGTTGAGATGCAATATTTATGGTTATTCAGTAATGTTCATGATTTCTATATCTATTCATGGTGATCTTTAGCTAAGTGGATTAGCCAAAAACCTTTTTGGTTAACTAAATCAATAAAGTTAGTTAAAGATCACTAGTTAGGATTTCTCATGGTGAAATCTATATTTTGAATATGTGTATTTAATTTTAAAAAATATATATATTATGATATTATAGTAAAACCTAATGAGGTTATTAAAATGCTCAAGCCTCCAATGGGTAATAATCTATGTGTACTCATGGAGAATTTAGATATATAGATGTAATCATGTAAGTGCAAATGAAGAAATAACATGATATGCATGATATACTAAGCAAGTGGAGTGCCATAAAGAATATGTATTGGAAGCATTATATGATAGGTGTTTAAATTGTTTAAACCAATTTGAAAATTTATGAGGGCAAGTCCCCAGACTAAAAATAAATCCAAAGGCTAGAAGAATGCTTGGGAGTTGGGATGGAAGAAGTAGCAATGAAGTAAAAGTGAAGAAACTATGTATAAAGGGAGATAAATAACTGTAAGCTAAGGATCTCATCAAGGGGAGGCCTATGTATAGGCCTTATATCACTAGGATCATACCAATATTATGTATTATTAAGATTATAATCATCAATCTAAGTGTAGATACCTAAGATCTACCAAGTTTTATTGTCAATAGTAACTTTTTATCATCACATTCCATACCAAATCCTAATTTGGTCATCATTCCATCCTTAATCCCTTCATCCATGTTGAATCCTAACTCTACCATCCACACCGAACCCTAATTTCCCTATTTCATCTCGTACCATCCATGATCATCCTTATTTTATCCCTAATTTGTCCCTAATCAGCCCAAATTCCACAATCAACTTCCCTATATAGCATGTCACTATTCATATCACCCCCCCTTTTGCTTCCCACCCCACCCCTTGCAATCAATTAATCTAATTGCATAATTGAATCTTTTTTAATCCCACCAAATTCCAAACTGGACTAGTTAAATAATTTGTCATATTAGCTAAGTTGATTTGTTTTGTTAAGAAAATTTAGTATTCACGCAATTATTTATAATTTACCATATGGTAGATATTACTTACAGTGTGGTAAATTAGTTAGTAAACATTATTGTTATGTAATAACAATGTATATTTGATTATATTATATGGTTAGCCTAATATATTATAAATATAGTGTGTAATATATTATTGTTTGTATGGGTCTAATAACCACATGATTTTAGGAGAGAATCATGGCTTGTTGACTTCTTATTCATAGGCTATGGTTTACCTATATATTTATCTATACCTATGAGTGTGTGTAACATTCATAGTGTGAGATATGATATATTGTGAAATTAAAATATTTATCTATGTATTGTGTTCAGTTTTATTATTAGTTACATAAATTAAATCACTGAATAATCTCCTTAGATTATTAATAATTATATCAAAATAGTATGGACTTGCACCTATGATGGAGTAGAAAATCATTTACAGGGACAATTGGTAATCTTTGTTGTCCCATATATGATATATCCATATTGGTATTCATATATTTTAGTACAAGCTTATTCATTGTTTGTATGGATTTGTAACATAAAGCATCATAGAGACTGTATTTTATTTGATCTAATCTTGCTATAGGGTATTGTTATATCTCATTGACATTTTTTAACAACATTCAAGATATGTAAAGGTTTTTTGTTCATTATTAATGGTCTTCAAATCTATCAAGTTTCTTATAGATAATTATACTTGGCTTGAATCTTGAATCTTAAATTAAATCAAATCGTGGTTATACTTGGTGCATATTTCCCTCTATTATTTGTAATTGAATTAGTATTAGCTATCACCAAATGCATGCACAGTTCTATCGTACTACAATTATGACTAATATCGATGTGATTTTACCATCTTCTTGATCAAACACATCAATAGCTTATCAAACTTCTATGTGTAACATTCATCTGATCTACTTTTATCAGTCTACAAGTTTGTACAACATCAAAAGTTTAGCCAATAGTGGATCTTTTCTCTATACAATGTCTAATGAACAATTGTTAAGAAGCTCTCCAAGTGATTTTCTATGCATAGACGTGCAATTTTCCACAACTTATATAGTTACCAATAAATCATCTATGGCTCATACAATATTGCAGTCTTATTGACAATTGTTCAGTATCAAATGTGCGTAGTCCCTTGGTCATATCAAAAGTCAAAATAAATTGTGAGTCATTTTATTCCCATTTAGGTAATAATCATTTGCTTTAAAATGGTCTATGTAAATAAATTCTAAATTGATGTCATTAATTTTGTTTTTTGTATAGGTAATAGTTTTAGTATTGTATGTCTTTTAGTGTCATTTAGATATCGTCAAAAGTTTTATGTCAAAAGAGTTGAAATTAAAAATGAGTCAAAAGTTAAAAGTCATTTCTTCAAAAATAAAGTATATTGAGTCATGTTATCAAGAGTCAAATAATTTATTTGTAAATGGATTCATTTCGGTAGAAACTAACATCTACAAACATTTTACATTGAGCTTCAAATATTCATTAGCTGAGTAAGCAATGATATGAAGGAGGTCAAAGGCAATAGAGGAAAGAGGCTTTCTACACCTCTTGTCAGTCACCAATGATAAGGTTAATATAGTTTGGTGACATTTGTTTCAGTTGTGTGATGTGGTAGTTGCATTCTTTTTTTAGTGTGTTTGTAATAAGAATAGAGGTTCATTTTGGTTCACTTGCATATGTGAGCTATTCCTATGCAATTTCCTAATGTAAAAACATATTAGAGTATTGATGAAGAATTACTGTAACACTCATGGATCTCAAAAAGGTTAGTGGTGATCCATAAAACTATATAAGGTGATTAGGTTGAAGGGCACCTATTCATGTCCAGGTTTGTGGTAAACCTATTGAAAACCATGGAAGGTTGATGAGGAGTGACTTTCATTTTAAATCAAGATCATGAAGTCAGCTTTGTTGATGACATGTTGTAGTTTGAGAATGAGATGTATTCTACCATGTGAATATTAAGGGGGTTATATTATAAAAAAATAGTATTCACATGATTCTTTATAATTTACTGTATCGTAAACATTACTTATGGTGTGGTAATTTAGTTAGTCAACATTATTGTTATGTACCAATAATGTATATTTGGCTATGTTATATGGTTAGTCTAATATATTATAAATATAGTTTGTAATATATTATTTTTTGTACATGTTTATTAACCACATGATTCTAGGAGAGAACCATGGGTTGTTGACTCCAAATTCATATGCCATGGTTTGCCTATATATTTGTCTATACCTAAGGGTGCATGCAACATTCATAGTGTGAGATATAATATATTGTGCAATTAAAATATTCATCTATGTACTATGTTCATATTTATTATTAGTTGCATGAATTAAATAACTAAATAATCTCCTTAGATTATTAACATGTTTAATCATAAAATCCATAGAAATTTAATTTTTGTGATGTCTAAAATCCATAAATCAAATATCATCACATTAACTTTCTATCTCAAATCAATGACACCACTCATCCATTTCCCAAATCTCATCAAATCCAAGGTAAGGGACAAAAGGGCAATTAAACCACTCCTCATAATCACAAATCCTTACACATCCAACTCCCCACATTTAATCCTTAAATCCCCTAATTCAATGAGCAATTTGAATCATTTATAACACTTGATGTTGAATTAGATCCAACAATCCATACTCATCCAAAAAATCCATAATTTGAGCTCACACTTCTTACTTTAAATAAGCCTAAGTTGCTTATGGAAAGTCTGCCCTTTTGAGTGAGTTAGCTTTGGAAACCATCAACCTTCATAAAGCAGATCAAGTGTTAGACAAGGGGACATGCTTCTAGAGTTCTTTCATGAGCTTCATTGAGTAACCATAATTGACAAAATTTTGAACAAAATCCATACATCAAAGGGAGAATATCCATTCGTAAGTGAAGGTATGCACATTTATCCCTTTTACTCAATGGAGGCACATTTAATTTGTTAGAGTAGGGATCTTACATTATGTTTTGATTTCTAGCTTGTATTTGTCACTCTCTCATTGTGCATGCAAACAATAATCATCATCATAAGAGAGAACTAACTTCTTAGATTGTGATTGAAATTATGATATGCCATTTTGAATATATTTTGTATCTGTGTATGAGAAACTTACTACACCATAGATAGGATTTGGTTTTTGAATATGTGCATCATGGTTAGGATCTTGCATGCCATGCTGAAATAAAGAAGAATAATATGTTATTGGTTGAACATTAGGAAGAAAAGTAGTTTGTGCTTTGAATTTATCTTGTTGCTTATGCATGAAGTAGATATAATGTTTGATTCATTAGAAACTATATGTGTATCATTATACTTTGTAGAAATACTTTGCTTTGGACATTCCTTTATGATAAACCTTTTCAAAAATGTTCTTTTTTGCTTATCTTGAATTTGTTCTTACAAATTTCCTTTTGGTAATTTTTATTTTTGAAATCTTGATTTTTTGTCTTGTTCTTTTTGTAATCTTGCTTGTTTTGAACTATCTTTTGGTACCCATATTTTATCTTTGTGTTCCATTTGAAATTAATTTTAGGAGATGAAATGTAAGTGGGTTACTGAATTGATTTATCTATTATAGGATTGCCAATATTGATGATACTTTGTATTTTATTATCTAAAGCCAAATACCTATTTATATGATGCCCATGCATTCTATGACATGCACAATAATATTTTGATATTTTGAAAGGAGGCATACAAGGTAATTATATCAAGTTGTTTTGATTCATCCTTTTTAGAATCTCACTTGGACTCTTATTTTCATTTTGCATACTTTTTGAAGTATTAGTTGTAGATGTATTTTACTTACAAAGAACATGATAACTAGATGAAGATACATGATTGACACTAGCATATTTTGGATTCTCTATAATTTTTTTATTATATTCAAGTGATATGATATTTGAAATAAAATATTGATTTTGCTTTTGCAATTCTTTTATTGAATTTTTCATAATGACGATTTGATCTTGAAGGGTTTCACAAGCACAAACCCTAGCTATATCTAATTAAATATGAACACCATCAAGAGGAGATATGAGAGGTGGAGGGTAGGCTCTTCCTTTAGATTAAGAGATCCATTGATTATACATGAACTACTTGATTCTTGGTGATTAATAACATTGAAATAATTATCACTAGTAAGAGTGCATTGTCATCATGTGGTAACTATACAATTGTGACATTGTGGTGCAAGAATAACATCATGTGAAGACAAGAATGAGGATGGAGTAGGAGCAATATCACAAGATCTATGAAGAGGAATGCCATTGATTTTAATTGTATCTTGTGATGTGTTAAGTGAATAGGAAGGAAGTTTATCCTCATTGGTTAACAATGGGGAAGAGCTATGACATGCAGGCTTAAAATCCACTATTTGTAAAGGAGTAACTTTATAAATTGATTCTTGCTTTGAAATGCCTTTATTAAGAAATAATTTTTAGAAAATACTTTGATATTTATTTGATATATTTACCTCTAAATGTTGATTTATTTGAGACTTGATGTGCTCTTTTTGCCCTAGATTATTAGTCAAGGAAGAAGGTGAATTTGAAGAAGATTATAAAAGTGAATTTGTTTCTATGGACTCATGTTCCCAAGTTGCAGAAAAATAAAATAGTCTATTCATTATTATGCCATAAAAATAAAAATTATCCATATATGCTTCTTGCATAAGTTTTTGCTTATTATAATTTATCCATTCATTATCATAAGTAAAAGGCATAGTATGAGTAGAGAACAATGAAAATTAACTAGCCATGATATATACATTGAATATAAATATAAAAAGTGTGACAAATAAAATTAATATTTCTATAAATTAATTGTGAAAGTATAAAATAAACAATGACTATGAAGACACTAAATAAAAAATCAAGGTATAATGGGTGACCTAGGAAAGGGTTTGAATGATTGCATGAGATCTCGAATATACTTGCTTGTTCATTGATTTACACCAGCCCAATGTTTCAAAGGGCTAACTATAGAGGTAAAATCATGCATGTAAATCATTAACCCAATTTTTGAAGGTATGGTGAGAGTAACTTACCCATAAAATATGCTCCTTTAAGGTGCACCACAAATCAAATGGTTAAAGGTGGCTTTCTAGGTACAAACAAGGGATCCTAGGCATTTATGATATACCATGAGGTACATGGAAACCAAAATATATGTTTAGTATTGCATAATGGCTATGAGTATTTAGATGAAACCCCTCATGCCATGATGTCTATAAAATAGATCACCACATAGCCCGTAATGACAATCACTAAGTAGTTTTGCAACTATTATAACATAGTTATAAAAACAAACACAAACAAATATAAAATAAAGTGAAAAGAAAAATTAAAATAATTTTGTATAATAAATCATGGAGTTTTGATTTTTTTAAGATTATAAATTTAGTTAAAACCCCAAACCACACAAAAATCAAGCAACCAATCATGTAGTGTTCTAAAAATAAAATTGTGGGTTCACTAGAACATTTAATCTATTTTGAAATGAAATGAATCAAACTAATAGATCTAAGATATTAAAATTGAAATACATGAAATATATAAATATATAAGTAAGACATAGCTTATAGAATTGAAAGTGATCTAAAAATAGTAAATTTGCACAAGATATACAAACCTCCTTCAAACAAACTTTATGATGATTGTGAGTGAAAGCTACCTGAGAAAACCTACCAAGTGTGTCATCTAAAATTAGAATTGTAAAATATGTTGGGATAAGGTCACGTTAGGGGGACAAGGTTGTGATATAAGAATAAGGATGTACTATGGCCTTGTCTTTTGACTAGACTTGTGTCCTGGTTGATTGTGTGACTGATTTCTCAATTTGGGTCTATGAGGGTTTACTATTTGACTATGTATATTGATTCGTCACATGAAAAACCTAAAAAACACAAACCATAGCTCCTATAAAATAAACCAAATATAATTTAAATTCTAAAAGGGTAAATATGGTTAGGGGAATAACTGAGCTATCCTTAGAAAACCCCATGTAATTTGAGTGTTGCCTGCATAGCCCAATAGGGCCTCAAGATGATGCAGTTCTCCCTCCTAGTGATGAGTGTGTGAATATTAACTTTTGATAAATGATTGAAAATTAATAGATTGATTTATATGATTATCATATATATATATACTTAGTATATGATTGTTAGAATGCTTCAGAATTGGAATTACAAAAAATAGTGCTCTCTTTATCAACGTGTAGTGGTATCGTCAAGTGGTTGCTAGATGAATGCAAATACATAAGTTAATTTAGTTTACATAATGGATAATGGGCCAAAAAAAGTAAGAATTTCAAGATTAAATATTATCAAGCACACAATGATTAAATTTATGTGTCTATATTTCTAGATTTAGGAATATGTTGGATCATGCCATGATTAATGATAGCCCCCAAGTATCCATTGCCATCTACCTCTTTACAAACATTGAAAAAGTCTATTTTGAGAATTGGCCACATAGCTTGGAATAATTAAATAGGGATTCTATCCTACCTATGGGCTTTTTCTATTTTAATTTCCCATAATGTTGATTCAAGCTCAGACGGAATGAGGTGTTATTCAAGAAGGTGACTGGTGGCCTGGTTATTCTTACCGAGAATGTAACCCTATAGCCATTCTTCCAAGAAATATTCATACTTATTAAGACAATGTTCTTCCCAAAATATTTTTTTGTGATGTTGAAAGATAACTCCCTTGAGATCTCTAGTTGAGGAGACTTCCTCTCCATTCTCCATAATGATAGATTACATTTGTTCATGGCAATTATAGTGTAAGTATTAAAAAAATACTTGGAGTCATATTCCCCATGCTAAATCCATAATATACAAGATCAAATCTTGTCTCCTCGCCACCCTATAAACTTCAAAATTTTTCAAATCATATTCAATTTTTGTAATGGTTACTTGAAATGAAGTGTTATAGAGATATTCCTCAAGAGCTAACAATGACTGAGCAAGATTGTATTTAAGTTTGGATTATTTTTTTCATCTCTCTTTAACCATAAGTTTTCTATATATTTTTTTAATCTCTCTAGAAACAACAACTTCCCACCATAGAATCCAACCTACTGATGATGTACAATGAGGTTGAAGCTCCCAAATAGTAGTAATTTTCATAATGAAATGTAAATAAGAAATGTGGGATACATTTAAGTTGAAGTGGAGTTGAGTGAGAGGGGGATTAAAGGGGTCCAAGTTAAATGAACAAACAATACAAAGATGATTAGAAAGAATAGAGTCATTAAGAGTGAAGACTGGAGGAGAAATAATGAGAGATTTAACAAAGGAACAAACATAAAAGTTGTTAATTCTATTGATCCACCTTTGGAAACTTGATTGGTTATCAGATCATGTGAACCACTGACCAATTTGATAGATTGAACATCTAAAATAGGGTCAAAGACTCGTAGGGAATTATGATAATGAATCCAAAAATCAAACTCATCTGCTAAAATGGGTGATGAGTGATACCAACTATGATCCCTCTTGTGTTTAACCATGTTGAAATCACCTCCCAATATCCACTATATATGAGGGATATTTGAACCCATATAATTACAAATAAAAATGCATTCAATTATGCTATTTGGATTATAGATCGAGTAGAACCTAAGAGTCCTTTCATAAATATAAACCATGGTCCAAACACATCAATGGGTAAAGTTTCATTATAGGAAATAACCTTGTTAGAGATGAGGGGGGATAGGATCAAAACCACTCCTATTCATACGTAATCATGGGAGGTAAAATAAAGTGATATATTTTTATTAATACCATGCAAGCTGAATAGTAGAATAGATCTCCCAAATTAAACCTCTTATAAAATAATTTATTTAGGCATGTGATGGGAGGAATAATCATTAAATATATTCAATGTTCAACTTAAATTATTTTTGTACATCTACAAGCTTTTAAAAAGGTTTCTCAAATTGGTTATAAAGAAACTAACTAATAAGTTTTAATTAACCTGATAACTAACCAAAATAATTAAATAAAAAAATAAAAAATGTTAAATAAATACAAACTACCTTGAATCATAAATAACCCAAAAAACTCCCTCTTGATCCAAATGGGTATAAAAGATGAGAAAATAGGAGTAATGACTCTGAAGTCATTAAAGAAACTCTTAAGTAACTACAACTGGGGTATTGTACATGTTATTACTGATCAAACTAATGTCACTCCATACAGAAGCCCATCTTATGAGTTACAGTATAAAAATACTCATGAACACGATCAAAACCTGCTCATCCCCTAAGATCATCATACTTTACTGTAGTAGAACACAATAAAATCCCATCCAACAACATTGATCCAGATAAATCTCCATCTAGAAGTCCATCAAAGTGACCAACCCGTACTATGTATATCACATCTCCCTAATATCTGACAAATGTTGATGACCTTTGCTTAACATTGAAGGTTCTAAGAACACCTGTCAACTCATAATATCATTGACTACTGATCAAAGACCAAATAATTGTTATATATTCTCCCCTTATCAGGTGAGAGGTGATAAACTATGTAATGAGAGAAATAAAATCAAATAATCATGCCTACTCCATGTCATGAATATTAGGTATACAAAACCAAAAATGGAACTGAAAGCAAGAACACAAGCTAAAAAATTACTACTATAATAGATCCCAGTCTTGAGCCTAGTAGTTCGCATAAGATAGGTGAATCACTGATCACTTAGAACAAGCTATCAGGTCCACTGGGACCATAAACCTTAGCCATATAAGATGCCTCCTGATCATAAGAAGTGTTTGAATAACCATAATAACTAGAGTAACCATAAGATCCATCACTAGAATGATCCACATAATTTACTTGAACTTTATTTTTATGTAGAGAGTGGATTCATCAAGAAGGACATATATTTAAAAGATGTCCAATACCACTACATTTGAAACATCTAGTATCTTTCTTGTGCTAACAAGATTCATAAGAAGTTGAATCACTAGAAGAAACATAAGAGTGAGAAGAATGCCTATGGTGATGTTTTATTTTTGAAGATCCTAGAGAGTGTCGATGAGAAAGCTATGGAGACCGCATAGATTGATTTGGAAAGTGTCTCAGATAATGTTTCAGAGAATACTTTTGAAACTATCATTGTACATGAAAATGATCTCTATGATGGTACTTTTTTTTTTGTATAATGAGTCTTTTTAGTAGGTGTACTCTTCTTCTTTATAATTTATCACTCATGCTGAGTCAACAACTCATAAATAGAGTCAAATGTGGCACCATTAAGCTTATCACTAAGCTTTAAAATTTCAAAAAAATTAGTGTATGTATAACTAAGGCCATTTGATGTGATGGAAATCAACATGTCATTATCAATTTTACCCCATGTAGTACAACCCTCTTGTTTCAGAGTTTTCATGTGAGAGAGATATTTAGGTACATCTTCTTAAATTCTAAGCTTATTATTAAGCAATTGCATTAAGAGATCAATATTTTTTTAGGCATGTTATTTATCATACAAATATTTTAATGATTTCTATCTGCTAGTTTTAACAAATTCAATATGAATAATCACCTATGTAAAACATGATGATTTTAATAAAGCAAGGGCACATTTATCTCATTTTTGATACTCAAGTAATTTTGTAGCTTCAGTGGGTGGCATAGTGTCTTTTTCAGTTATTCCCCATAAATCATTAAAAACAAGTGTGCTTTCTATATTAGCCATTAATGGATCTAATAGGAAGAAAATCCCACTTGCAGTGTATCGAATGCACAAAGGTTTTGTGAAAGTCCTTGGTGGTAGAAGATATTCTACCCCTGGTATACTCTTGTTTCTAAAATGTAAGTCTCAAGGGATACCTGCTATTGGGATTTATCTTTTTGAATCTCATACTTGGATACAAGTTCTAAGATTCTTGGTATTCATCGTAAGATTTTATGGAATTAGACCTGACATGGATGAAGCCTCCTCGAGGGTTTTGGTTTCATTTAGACATGTTTTCACTCGTAATGCATGTAGGGAATGTAGAAGAAGGGCAAAAAATATGCTAAAGATCAAAGCTACAGAGATCCCTATTCAGTTTCAATTGGTTTGGTTTGGGGTGGTTATAGGAATCCCAACTAAATCCTATCATATTAGAGTGGATGATAGAGGAATCCACCTTGATGGTTTCAGTGGGAGGAAAAGCCCACTTACTGTGTCTCAGTTGCATGAAGTTTATGCATAAGACTCAAGTGGTGGAAGGCCTTCTGCCATTGAGGGATTCTTATTTTGTAGAGTAAGTCTTAGGGAATTCCTATTGAAGGGTGCCAACCCTTTAAATCCCATTAATTTGAAACATCTTTGTTTGTGGTGAGGTTGTGGGAACCTTCAAAACCCTCATGTTATGGTTGCAAGAGCCTTAAAACCCTCTTGTGTTTTTGATATAGTTGTGGTAGCATTAAAACCCTCTAGCTGGACTTTGTAAATGTTGCGGGATCCTCAAAACCCTCTTTGATACTCTTGGTTTGGTGGAGAATCCTTAAGTCCTTTTTATGCTTTGTAATGCTTGGTTGTGGGTCCACCATGTAAAACCCCACCCCTAGATGTGGGTCCAGTTATCAAAACCCTCACTTGTCCAGTTCATAGCTTTGATTTCAAAAGTGTTTACCTCACCAACAAATAGTGTGTTTTCCATATTTATTGACCATTTATTGTAGTTTTTCGGTGTTAAGTGTCCATTTTTAGAGATTAAGCTCATAATTTTTGCCATGGTGCTATTAAAATAAGGAAAGCTATTGAGGTTTGGCCTTGACCCACTAGATAGATTTTGATTCAAAGATTATGAGACTTATAAAAAAAATGCACTACTTATAACTTCTATTACATCCTTATTTCTCTGATATTTTAACTTTTCTAATACAAAATAAGGTCAAAATGAAATTTTATCAAAAAATAGTTTGAATGGGTTTTGAACCCTTGACTTCCCTTTTGGAAAATACTTGGAAAATCTATATGACTAACTCTACTACAATGAATATTGAAATTTGGTGGGAAAATTTCCAATATAACTAGAAGTTGTCTAATTTAAAAAAATAAAAAACAAGCTTTTAAACATATAAAAATATTTTACCTTATTATTTACTTTGCATGTAAAAAATCAACCTTGCCTTTTCCTTTGCTAGGCCCATGTAGATTTAGGTTTAAAAGATTTTTTGAAAACAATCTTCTTCTAGGATGCCATATGATTTTACAATGTAACTTGAAACTCTAGTTTCTCCTATGATGATGCCATTTACGGTTGAAAATCATCATATAGGTGCTTTGTTGATCAAAATAAATAGAATTATAACTTGAAAGTGTTCTGAGTAGATTGGAAGGTGTGGCACCACTGTACAGGTGTTGCATATAGGTGTGGTTTTTTATTCTTGTATCATTTTTCTTTAGAGACTACTTTAATCTTCAATTTGAGGGTTGCATAACATCCATAAAAAAAAATGACTATCACCATCATTTCCTTGCACTCTCTAGAGGAAGAGTAGTGGTGATTCTCTGCAAATTTGTATGAGGAGGTTAAACAAATTTTGAGATAATTTGTGTCCAAGAATTTACACATAGAGATAATAAGATATTCATATGGTCATATGGAGGCAAGCTATAGCTATTCATAGTACCTAGAGCTCTCAATCATAAGGAGGAGAAATAACACCAAAAACCAAATGAATTTTCTTTGTGAGGCTCATATGGAACATGCTAAAGATGAAGCTGAAACCACATTTGCATACTACTAATTTTATAGACTTTGATTTCTATGCTTCTTCTATTTGTCTAGCCTTCAATCTTCCTTCACAATGTGGCTTTGATACCACTGTTTAGGATTAGGATGGGAGGAATAATCATGAAATATATTTAGTGTTCAACTTAAATTATTTTTGTACATTCACAAGCTTTTAAAAAGCTTGCTCAAGTTGGTTACAAATAAACCAACTGATGGGTTTTAATTAACTTGACAACTACCAAAATAATTAAATAAACAAAACTAAAAACATTAAATAAATATAAACTACCTTGGATCATAAATGACCCAACATAATTACATAAGGGAAATGATCTTATAACACCTATTTGACATAATTTTTTGATCGAGGAGGGTGAGCCCCCAAAATTTATCTGATAACACACTGAGCTTCATTGAGCACAGTTAGAAAGAGGTCAGTTGTCATCATTATCAACAAGTTAAGATAACATAGTGGAATGGTTAGAAATTGGTTTGGCCATATGAGATAGTGATTTAGGGTTGTCAGTGTACAATAAAGAGTCCACTTCAAAAATATATCCCACTAGTACCCTTGTTGTTTTGAGAAAAGATCAAACATTAGACCTACAAATTTCATTATCTATAACTTGTGTAGAAGCTCAACACTTGTAAGAGGATCTAGTTCTCTTTCTAATGTCCTTTCAATTGTTAGGAAGGTGGATATCTTTAAGAGGGGTTATGATGTAGAATACATGCCTAATTTTACAATTTCATTATCCATTAGCTTTGATTCTTCATTTTGATCTCATAATATCTCTTCTCTAATCTCTTACTTCTATAATCCTTGCAAGCTCACTCTTAGGCTTCATATAGATCACAAGTCTCTACTAGTTTTTCTTTTGATCTATAACCCCAAATCTTGTTTAGAACTCTAAAAATACAATCAATCACCATATGTGGCCTCTTTTTGACATAAAAATTGTATACACACTTGGACCTTTCTTTCATTCTCTAAATCTCATATACACACCTTCTACTCATAAAAAGACTACTCTTGCTTGTATCTCTCTAAACACAAAAACCTCCTTGTCTAGCATAATTTGTAAGGATTCCAGATAAATGAAGGCCACTTTTGAGTACCCGTTATCTTTTTACTACTTCACATCAATTTTCATAATCCAATTCCTCAGGTTCACCCTCTTTCTCTACACTCCCTTTCACCCAATCAGGTTTCCTTAAGCTTATCGTCAGCACACAGTCTAGGAACCATACAACATGGCATTGTAACATTATAACAACTCTTGATTCATCTAGTACACATGAAAACACACAATATCCCAAAATTTTATGATTTTTTTATGACAAAAACTCCAAATATACAAGTTTTAAGCTTCAAACCCTAGGTTAGGTCTAGATAGGCTTGAACAAGGCTAAAAGGAGGAAAAATGGAATTTAATAAGTTTTTGATGATTTCAAATGAAACTAATAGAATATTAGGGTCAATACTAAATTTATATGCCTTCTCTAACCCCTAGTTGATCTTGAATAATCCACAAAACACTCCATCATACAAATATATATATATATATATATTTTAATTCTCATAGGACTATGTTAGTGAATTTAAGGTTTTTAGATAAATATTGATTATCTAGGAAAACTAATGAATTTTAAAGGTCTTTACTTTCTCTTACCTTATCTCTAATTATTCTCAAGTTGGAACCATTGATGTAAAGCTTAACTCAAACAATTTACAAAATTTTGAGGTTCTTCATGACTATGTGGATAGAATGAGGACTTAATACTAGGTTTATTTCTCTTGAGAGAGTCTCAATGCTTTCTATTCATTATAAATGATACCATGCACTTGTTAAAAACCTATCCAACCTCCAATAAGCCTCAACAATCTACTTAATACCTTGTTAAGACTATTCTTTGGCTGACTAATTACGAAATTGCTCTCTAGGGACTGTGTAACAATTTAAGTGGACTATTACCCCTCTAAAAGATATTTTAACTTCCCAAAATGATCACTCTTAAAAAAGATCAACTCTATATTTAAGTTTGATTCAAACAACTTAGAAATCTTTCAAACAACTATCATACATGCATCATTAACTAAACATTCTTGATTGTGTGTGGATTGTGTTGCATCCTTTTTAAGTAAACTATACAAGACAACTCAGAATGGCAGATAACCCTATAAAATTTTGACATAGTATAATAGTATGATCATTCTTGTATAGAATTGAGACTCAGGTACTATATAAAAGATGAAAACAAGCTCCTTACTCATTCTTTATTGATCAAATAACCTATTACAAACACTCCTATAGTAGAATAGACCTCTTTTCCAGGTTGTTGATTTGTTTCTTGATATTCCTTATATATTCCTCAAACCTCTTCTCCCTACCAACATACTAATAAAATACCTCTACCTTCTACATGCATTTCATGCTCTTTTATCCTACTCAAACATTCAATAAACTCTCACTTCATGGCCAACCCAATGTGGGTGGCAGTTACAAGACACATATTCTTGAATTACATTAATCCCTTTATGTATTGAACAATAAGACACTTAAAAACCCTCTCCTAAGACCATATATGATCATCTTAAATCATTTACAAACATTGGATTTCATCCAATACCCCAAACAACTCTCAAATATAGATTTACAATTTAAATTTTCAAATTAGACTTTTTGGTGAGAAAGTCTAGATAACAAAGAAACACACACTCTACAAGATTATTAGAAACTCTAATATATCTATAAGTACCCTATAAGACCCCTAATAACAAAAAAAAAACCAAAAATGGTCCTAAAGTATATTTTGAACATAAATACATAGTTTCTACTTTGTGATGCTCTACATCATACTCCCCTAGTGGGGAAAATTCGAGCTCCTACTCAAATTTATCTTGTCCACCTTATTTCTTGATTTCCAATTCCTTCTCTTATGATCTTTGAGTGCTTTTTGTTATTTCTTCTCTTATCTTTCTCATTTCTCTTCAACTGGTGTCTTTGTCTTTGCCTCTTTAATTTACCTTGTCTCTTTGCCATCTCATCTTCTATCTTGATGAAGTCTAGGATCTATTGCAATTATTTGTTCATTCCATCTTCTACTTCCTCCATCTCATATTTCTCTTTCTCATAATTTACCTCTAATAGTTGATTCTCATTCTTCCCCCTTATTTCTACTCCATGGCTTTCTTCTTCATTGGTCATGCTTAGTTCTTGCACTCTTGGCTATTCTTGCTTCTTAACAATGCTTGCTCTTTCATCCTCAAGCTTTAATGGATTCATATGCATCTAAACCTTGGTCATAATCTCATCATATCCTCTTTGGCTACCTTCTCAAGACACTTCACCATCTCATGGTGATTCTTCACATGACCTTCTTGTTCATCATGCATTGACAACTCATTAACCCATTCAATTTCATCATATTACAATACAGTTTGGCAACTTCTTGTTTTACAATCATCAAACATATCAAAAAATAACTCAGTTGTAAAATTACCCATTGAATATATTACCTTCTTACCTTGATCATGCTTTCCTTGATTACTCTCTAGCTTGCTTGCTTGTGGATTTTCTTCCATGAGCCTTGGTTCTTCACCTTTTGGTATATTTCTTGGACCGGTTCTTGGGATAAAGTTACACTCTCCTTATTCGCTCATTGCCAACTCATTCTCATTCCTTATTTGAATTCTCTTAGGACTGATCTTGTCCTCTTCCCAACATCTATTCTCTCTCTAATTCACTCTATAGTTGTCCTCCTCTTACATTATCTTTATCTTGAGGTCTTGTTCTTTCATGTTTCTCTTCTCCATATGATCATGGAATAACTCCCTCTCTCTCATATTCAAACCTGTAACATCTAGTTTAGTATCTATCAAATGAGTTTCATGTGACTTACTAGTCTATTCAAGGACCTTTTTGTCCTTATCATCCTTTCCTGCTTCTAATTTATTCCTCCATACCTCTTTTGGCTTTTATTTCATCTCCTTGAGTCCTTTATATTTTCTTATTAACCTCTACTCTTTACTTATATCATTAGTTGTCATTATTTATTATTTAATCAACTCACATACTTCTATATTCAACATTTTTTTACTTGTAACTTGATTTGGTTTACCCTGTACCAATGCTTGATTACCCCTTTGACTGTAATTCATGACTTGATTCTAATTTTTGCACTTATATAACCTATAATTTTGTCTTCTTGATGTATCTCTATGGGCATCATGCTCTTCATTATTAACATCTTCTCTTTTCCATTTTAAAATTATGCTTCTTGCTCATTTATGATAGCTCCAATCTTCTTTATATATTTACTAAGGAATTTCAATAAGTTATCTTCAACTTCTTGCATCAATGCTTTCTACATCCATTTTTATTCTTCATGGTGTTCTCTCATATCTTGTGCCATCTCCTATATTTGGGTTCCATCTCCTTTAATTGCTATTATAGGACATTTTTATCCTTTTATTCATCACTTATGGCATGCTCCAAGGCTTCCATCTCTATTTGTAATTGATCCAAACTCTCATAAATAAAGAGTTGGTCTTGTTTCCCACTTAGAAACTTGCTTTACTTGCATACTCCTACTCACACTATTCTTTCACTTTCAAGAGATGTTTTTCATCAAATATTGAAATGTTCTTATCAACTTTCACTATATCATCATTATTCAAATCACACTTTAGGATTCTACCTCTTTGATTTCTTCATACAATACAACTGTTAAATCTAGACCTTCATACCTCTTGTATCTATCTTCTTCATTAAATCTTTTTTCTTTTATGCCTTCCATGAGGCATCCTCTATGCATGGCTATCCCATTAGCCTCTTCTTCCACATAAGCATGATGCTCATGCTTTTTTTTCTTCATGCTTTCAAGTTTTAAGTCCTTCAAATGGAATTTTTATTCCTTCTTTACTCTTGTACCTACATACACACATGTCAAGAAATCTTACTTTCAAAAACTTGAGGCTTGCTTGCCTCCATCTCCTCCTTCTTAGGTTACCTTAGCTCTATGACTATATTTCTTCTTCTCTCCATGAGTATTCTTATAGGCCACTTGACTCTCTTCTTCATAACCCAACCATACCATTGGCTATCCTCTTCTTCCTACATGTGCTTCACCGTGGGCATTATTCTTTATAAACCTTACCTCAACTCCTGTCTTAGCTCTTTCACTTCTTCTTCTATATCTATCTCTTTGTGGTACTTTATCTTAGCTATACCCTTGTAATGTACTTAGAGAGGGGTATAATAGTAGAATAATGAATAGTGGTTTAGTACCACATGCATAAGGAGTTGGGTAGATGATAATTAGTATAAATAAAGGGGTATAGGTTAGTGTTAGGCATCCAAAAAGTTATTTGTAATAGAGCTTGCTTTAATAAGAGGTTGTCCCCTTGAAGAGGCTCATGATATGAAGTTTTTCCTTCCATAAAAGGAATGTTATGTGTGTAATCAGTGTTTTTAGTTCAATATATGTAGCTTAGATTATTACTATGTGAATTATGAGATCTAGGTTCTTATCATTGGTATCAGATCACTTTCCTAGGCCAATTTTTTTCTATTTCAAGAGAAATTGAGATTAATGAGATAGTTTTTAGTCATTTAGTTTTGTGTAGGAGATTTTAGAGAGATAATTTTGAGTGGTATTATTTTTTAGAGTTGAGAGAGGTATTTTTGTGGATATATTAGGTAATTATATTGGTCAAAATGTAGGTTTTGAAGAGCCATTTGGATATATGAAGCCAAAATCTACCAATTTAAAGTGCAAATTTTTGTTTTTTCTCAAAACAACTTGATTTTTATTCTATATAATAATATTAAATAATAATTAATTTCATCAAAATTTTGCTATGTTTTGTGTGCATTTATCTCATATTTCCATAACATTTTCAATTTTTAAATTTCATTTAGTATTGTAGAAGTTATCATAGTTTTAGTGACTACCTATATTGTGTAAAAAAATAAAATAAAATAAAATAAAATATTGGTCATATTTTAAATGATGCATTTTTGATTAAAACTAATATCCACTTATATGGTTCTCATGGAGCTTCCTATTTTATTTAGAGGTAATCTCACTGGTGCATTAACTCAACTTCAACAAATTGGTATTGCTAGGGAATATCAGACTGAGTTTGAAACATTAACCAACAATATCTCTATTGAATTATTTGTTCATTACTTCATAAATGGAATTAAAGATGATATTTGAGAAGAGGTTCAAATATGGTAACTTCAATTCATGATGGAAGCACAAGACTTAGCCAAGCTTGCTGAAGACCCTATCAATTGGGCACTCTCCAAGACATCTTCCTTTCAACATCCCAACACAACACCACCTCTTTAGGCCATCAATAAACCAGACATTGATTCTCTTTTGGATGTACCTTAATAGGTTGTAATTGATCCTATTTAGGAAATAACCATGCTCAAGCAATCCCCTAATGAGCCCAAGTCAACAATCATAAATCCCAATTAGGGAACCAAGTCTTCAAATCCCTTAGATAAAAATGCTAAGGAGGATGGCATGTATCCTCAATTCCTTCATCAAGATGACTATTTTGAGCACGTTTTCTCTCACTTTGAGGATATTATCATCATGGTTCAAATTGAACTTCAACCTTTAGTTATAGTGTGCATGTTCACCTTGTTGATGTACATGCTCATATCCAAACATAAGTGAAAGAAATGGAATACAATAATGACACATGAACATGCCTCTATCTAGTCTTCAACCTATTTTTTAGTTTCACCTTCATTTTGTCCTCCTATTTCTTATCATGTTTTGAGGGTGAAATATATCTAAGGGGGATAGAATGTAATGTACCTAGAGAGGGATAGAGTAGTATAATAATGAATAGTGGTTTAGTACCACATGCATAAGGAGTTGGGTAGATGAGAATTAATATAAATAAAGGGGTATAGGTTAGTTTTAGGCATACAAGAAGTTATTTGTAATAGATATTACTCTAATAAGAGGTTTCCCCATTGAAGAGGCCTATGATACGAAGTTAGTCCTTCCATAAAAGGAATGTTGTGTGTGTAATTAGCATTTTGAGTTCAATATATACATCTTGGATTATTAATGTGTAAATTGTGAGCTCTAGTTTCCTATAAACCCTACCTTTTATTTTCCTTTTATATCTTCATCTTCTTTTCCTCTTCAATCCTTAGGTCTCACTTGGACCTATCTCTCTTAGCAAGTTTTCCTACTTTCCCCTTAGGACCTCACTTGGGTATTCTTCACTTTCTTTTCCCTTCTTCTCTTGACTCTCACTTGGAATCTCTCTCTATTCTTGAACTTGTACTTGAGATTATAAAAACTCTCTTCACTTTCTTCAAGCCTTAATGGATTCAATGCTACCACCACAACTTTTATTTGTATTCTTAAGCTTCTATGCTATTTTCTTACTAGATTCTCTAGGCTCTTCTTACCTAGTCTCAAGTCTTTCATCTTCTACTTAGGGCTCTAGGTTATTCTCTTCCTAACTTATTCTTTCTTTTGATGACCTCAATGGGTCATACCAACAACTTGATTCAAATAAAAAATGATCTTCATAACTTGAACTTTCTTCACAAACACAATAATAAATTATCAAACAAATGTACCCTTTCTTGCTTGTCCTCTTGTCTATTCTTATTTACCAATATAATCATCTTGCTCTGATTCCACTTGATGTAGACCATAGGCCTGCTCATATAATTTCATAATAACTTATATCTAATTATTCATTTTTATCTCATAGTATTTCTTCTTTAATCTCTTACTTTTACAATCTTTGCAAGCTCACTCTTAGGCTTCATATAGGTCACAAGTCTCTTGTAGTTTCTCTTTTGCTATATAACCCCAAATCTTGTTTATAACTCTAAAAATATAATAATTCATAATATATGGCCTCTCTTTGACATAAAAAACTTTTACCAACTCACTTGGACCTTTATTTCATTCTTTAAATCTCATAAACACACCTTCTACTCATAAAAAAACTACTATTTCTTGTATCCCTCTAAACATGCAAACCTCCTTGGCTGGCATAATAAATAAGGCTTATAGATAAAATAAGATCACTTTTGAGTACCCATTATCTTTCTACTAATTCACATCAAGTTTCATATTACAAATCCTTAGGTTCACCCTCTTTC